>CM046452.1:79422124-79507243 GCA_025506515.1 Flaveria trinervia | reverse complement strand
CATTGTTGCTATGACCTTTACGGCTTCCACTGGCTTCTATCCTTTTCTCTTTCCATTCAGGATAGTCTCTTTTAGAGTGCTTATCATAATTACACACAAAGCATCTTTTTTAGACTTTAACTTTGATCTTGATTGACTTTTGTACTTGAAGCCCCTTTGATATATTCTACCCCTCACCACTAACCCTTCTCCACCTTCATCTTTATGGTTAATTTGTTTCTTCAATCCTTTGGAATTTAATATAGCCAACATCTCATCCATTGATGTAACATCCGCCTATTTTTAAAATTATAAACCCGAACCCGTTTTGTCGGTTATATAAATTAAACACATTATTCAAACTATTTCTTTTATTTTGATGATTTTAAAACAATAAATGTGTTATTTAACTAATTTTGTGAAATTGATGATTTAAATTTACATTTAATAAATTTATAAACTTATGAGGTTTTAAATATCATTTATGAAATTCCAACTATTATATAAAAAAGATTATTAGTCTTTAAAATTTCTATGAGTTTTATAAAGATAATAAATATATAAAGACTATTGTTTATAACCATCTTAACAATTAAATAATAAATATTTGACAGATTTATAATTTTTATAAATAAATAATTTATAATTTTTATAAATAAATATTTGAGTTATCATTTACATTTGGAATTATAAATCATGGGATTCAAAATGTAATTATTGAAACATTATGTTATAAAAGTTGGACATAAAATAATAAGTGCTTAAAATTACGAGGACCAAATGTGTAAAATCACTTTTAACTCACCCAAACCCCACCTTCGCCCATATCCTCTCCGGTCGTTAATCCTGCCATCTTCGGCAACATCCAAACACAAACATTCACCCGATCCAACCCAATCGAAACACCCTATAACAATTTATGCACCTGTTTCGAACCTTTGACCGGTTACAAGACGAATTTAAACTCTGCTAGTGTCGTATGACCCGAAACCGATATAAACGTTTCAAATGTGAAGCTGTTACTCGATTATAAATCAAAATCATCAAAAATCATTAACTTACATCAACCCTGTGATCATTGTGATCATAAATGACTCATCAACTGAATCAAGTAATGTGCGGATCAATCATAACTCAAGCTAAAACACCCGAATCAAAGTTCAACCCGTTCGATATGAAACTGACCAAATTCAACCTAAATAATCGAGGGAAAACCCTCCTTTTGATTGCCTTAAACTATGAGTGATCTTAATTTTATATGAATACACACACATGAACATTCCACCATTGTCCTACATCTCGAACCAGCACCTAGTTAAGCTTTACATTTTGATCAAATACAACTGAAATTGAGTGAGCGCTAATACATGTTAGCACCAACTACAGCTTCCCATCCTTGAATTGAATCAAATCATTGGAAAACAACCCCAATCGAAGGCACCTTAATCATGACTGTTTTTGTTCTTGTTCTAATCGATTTGGCATCTATCCAGGTATTAATACCACACACACATTTGGTTTCATTCAGGGATCAAAAGCCTTAAGTTTGATTCCATTAACATTCATGATTTGGTGTTCAATTGGAATCGAATTGATTTCTAGGGTTCTTGTGAATTGGGGGATTTTGCAACTAATGTTTTTTAATATTTTAAAGGAGCATTTAATCAGATCTGGGATTCTAGCCCAACCGGTTAACACTCCACCCTTACCCACATGAGGTTAGGGGTTCGAACCCCACCTCCGACATTTATCTTTTTAAGTCAATTTTATATATTTTAAACTCCAGAAACTATACTAATATGTTATTAAATCAAAGTAAAATTATTTCGTTAACTACATTTCAGAAATTATTAAATAATTTTTTAAAAGATTAAAAACTTATAATTTTTAAATTTAATTACTTTTTAAAGAATAACAAAGGTTATAAAAACATTATTAATTCTTTTATATGATTTAGATGTTATAAATCTATTATAACTCAAACTTAAATTATTTCAAAACATTTTTAAAACCTACATGTTACAAATATTATAAATAATTAATTATTCAAATAATTATGTAAGTAATTATTTAAATAATTATTCATTAATCATTTAACCATGTTGTCATAAATAGTTATTAAATTAATGATTTCTTTCACACATTATACTCAGTCTTTATTAAATCAATTATTATAAATTAAATTATTTAATCATTCATTATCGTTCTCAGTCTTAATTGATTTATTCCATTGAACCAAAACATAATCGATTGCATTATTTTATTTGACTTAATTATTAAAACCCCCAAATTCCAATTGAAACCCTAATCCACGTTTAGTCTTTAATCATATCCTTATTCTAATCCTAAGATACCAAATTTTAGGTTGAATCGTGAAGGAATCGTTGATGAATCTTACTTTCTTATTATTATTTAGAGTGCATCCTATATACCATGTGAGTTTTTCATGTGAGTTTCTATATGCCCATTTTTACTTTATTTCACCCGTTTTAAAGTGAAACATGTTAACTTTATAAACTTGCACTTGTAAACATCTTGATACTTGTAAATGCACGAGCAATTCATTTATAAACTTTGCCACGGTTATTTGAGATACATGTGAGCCTTATATAATAGTTATATTGTAAAAGCAATCATTAACTATTGCTAGCCTAGTAACGTCATAGATCTATGGGCCTGACAAGCCTATTTGGTGCTAAAGCCGAGGTTATTGCCGGCTCCCAATGACGTATGACTTGTTCATCATGGGAACCAAGTACACTTAGCTAATCGTTATAACTTGTAATGGATATCTTTGTCAAAGTTTAATTGTATCATTATGCTATCTATATTTTTGTAATATTTCTTAACCTATGACATGAATTGCATCTTAAAAGTTGTTTTCATACGTATGTACAAATTCGTGGGAACTCACTAACATTATATGTTGACATTTTATTTTAACATATTTCAGGATTGCTACTTGAGGAATATTTATTGCACATATAGGACTTGAACATAGTTAAACTAAAGATTTATTTTTGTTGTTGAAATTTTGATTGTAATGTAATAACTTAATTGTCTAGTATTATTCAATAAAAAATGACATTTAATATTATTTTAACTTATTTAATTCCATGAGCTATGAACAATCGTTTCACATTCATCCGCTCCGATGATTCCGTCGTCAGTCGAGGTGTGACAATTGACAAGGTCTCTCTACCATACATCAAGGTATCCACGAAATGCTTATAAGACTATGGAAGTGAGGTGAGAAAGATGATCGTCTGATCTTCCTCAACCAGTTCAACACTAATGTTTTCAAGATCCAAGATGAGCTTGTTTAACTCATTTATGTGATCTTTGAGTGACTTTCTTGAACTCATCTAAAAATGTAGAGCCGTTTCTTGAGATACAACAGGCTCGCGAGTGACTTCGTCATGTACAACGACTCTAACTTCGCCCAAATGCAAGCAACATGGTTTCTTTTGACACTTCCATCAACACGCGATCTCTAAGGCTTAGGATAATCAATTATAATCCATCTCCATGATCTCCTTTTCTTTTCTTATGAGATTCCTTGGTAGAAGGTCT
The DNA here is from genome assembly GCA_025506515.1 of Flaveria trinervia. Lineage (NCBI taxonomy): Eukaryota > Viridiplantae > Streptophyta > Magnoliopsida > Asterales > Asteraceae > Flaveria > Flaveria trinervia. The sequence continues at coordinate 79,503,691 of CM046452.1, read as the reverse complement.
TCACCATTCAGTGCATCTACCACACCATTATGTACCAACAATGCTCGCATCTTGACCCTCCACAAACCCAAATTGCTCTATTCATCGAATTTTTCCGATTCAAATTTTGTAGACACCATCTTGTTGTTTGGTCGATAGATCATTCACTAATTCGAGCCTTAAACTAGGTGCTAATACCAGTTGTAAAACTAACACTAGACGAACAATCAAAGAATCAAACTATGGACTCCAAACAAGTTGATCACAAAGTGATTACAAAGAAGATAACAAAAAGATGAAACTAAATCCCCTAACACCTTTCACACCCTTTTTTAAACGGATTCTAACTGACCAGTAACAAGCTAACTAACAAGTTGTCACACAAACACCTTAAACTATAAGAAAATGATAAAGAAGACCCTATACTTGAACTCAAAACTATTTTTGACTTTACTCATTTAACATCATTATTACTACTAACCAATAAAAAATATGGAAATAATTTTAAATCTTGCCCTTATCATAAAAACCTAATTTTTTATGAATCAAGTGCTATCATTAAAAAAAACTCAAATTCAACTAAATCTTCCATGAATTCAATTTTCCTAAATTCAATCACTGTAACAACCACCAAAAACCATCACCCGACGCCACTATTGTCCAGAAGAAAGCAAGTGGTTGTAGAGAAAGACCACCCTGCCGTCATATGAAGCATCAAATGAAAGTTATCTAATCTCATCTAACATTTATTATTCTTTACGAAGTCGGCTTATAAATAATGCGAACCTTTATGTTGTACCATTAGTAGTACACATAAATAATAAAAATCCTATCAAACAATCATCAAACATATGTTGTGTGGAATTCATCTGGGGATTACTTGTGTGATTGTGGGGGGGAAAGAACTTGTTAGGCGGCTCGTGGAAGCACCCAACACTTTTTTGTTTTCAGTAGAATCTTGGAAAAATCCAGGGGGTGTGAGTTCTTTTTCATTAAGTTTAATGTTTCTTGATAGCATGTCAACAACTTGGGTCATCGTTGGCCTTCGGTTTGCGGTTGCCTGTGTACAAAAAAACGCTACTTTCATGTATTTGATGACATCTTCCTCGGGATACGCTTTAAGGTTGTGGTCCACAAGTTCTAGAGGTCTTCCCTCTTCGTAGAGCTCCCACGCCTATGCAACATGAGAGAAAACTTCCAGTTTGAGTATGTTGGCTTGCTTTCTAAATAAAAATATAATAAAACAAAAAATCAAGAAAGTAGCAATTTTACTAAGCTTGTTACACTTTTACAGTCATGTCAGAACAACTTGACTTGTATAGTCGCGAGACAAGTGAATCTTTGGTCGCGTACCTACTTTTTTAAAAATGCCACGTGAATTAGATTTGAGTATTCGCCTTTGTACTTCCATACCCCTAAAAATGCCTTCCTCCCCTCAGATGATACGCAAATCAAATTGGTGTATCTATATTATGTATAACTCGTGGTGTATATACTACTATCAAACTTAAAGATGATATGTGAGTAAAGATAGATACATGACTACAAATCACGTATTTCATGGCTATAGATATGAATTTGTTTTGACATGACTATAAAGTTATAACACACTTAAAAAAAAGCTACTTTTATGACCTTCTTGTTAGTAATACATACCCGTTCCAATAGAACTTTCTGATTTGTACCCCAGCTTGATAATGAACTACTTCTGCCACTTATTGTCTCAAGAACAAGGACCCCAAAGCTATAAACATCGGCTTTCAATGTCAACTGACCACCCAATACATATTCAGGAGCCAAATAACCGCTGAAGGGTGAAAAAAGACATTTCGTCAAGCAAAATTTACATAGTACGAAGCAAAATGCATGCCTAACGATCATAAAATTAAGAACCATTGAGGATAACATTCACAACATGTTTTGCTTAGACTAATCAAGAATAACGATTTTGGATAAAATAGTTTTTTTTAAGATCCGGCCCCTCGTACCAATACGCTTTGCCCACAGAGCTCACGTTTTTGTGTTTTGTTACTTGAGTAGAGATGTCCGGGGAGGTCACCTATCCTGGAATGACTCTCACCCAAGCAAGCTTAATTGTGGAATTACCTCATCCACAACACGTGTAAGTGGCATTTGAGGTCGGGCGTTCCTTATGTCCCGGTCTGTGGACGGAACAACGTGAGATTTGCTTAAGATGGCATAGTTTAATTTTGGTATTTTATTAAAACGATTATTTTTTGCAACAAAAATACAATGATGGTTTGAAAAGTGACTCATTTTGGTTAAAAACCAAATCTTTGTGATGTATACAAACACGAAAATTTGAAATTAGAAATAACAACTTACGTTGTTCCTGCTAGTTTTGTGCTTATATGAGTAATGCTATCAGGGAAAAGTTTAGCCAGTCCAAAATCTCCGATTTTTGGTGTGTAATGCTTGTCCAGAAGTATATTACTAGCTTTAATATCTCTATGCACAATATGCGGTTCAAGTTCTTCATGAAGATATGCAAGTCCCTGTGCAGTACCGATGCAAATCTTCGATCTTTTTTCCCAATCAAGCTCTGTAATATCACGTCTTTTACCTGTAAAGTTAACGCAAACTTAGCACTTAACTCAAGGGCCAAATTGCATAAAATAACAGCCTACTTATATTCAATTACTAATTTAGGCGATTTACATTTTTTAACGAAAGATAGCTACCCAATTGTGATTTATTCTATTTTGGGAGATATACTTCTCTTTTGTAGGTAAACCAGAAGTACAGTACCTAAAACAGAATTTAACAAAAGTAGGCTGTTATTTTATGCTGTATGCTTTAATTAATAACAAGCAATCAAGCTTACCTAATAGTGCATGGTCAAGGCTGTTATTTTCTACAAATTCATATACTAGAATACGATGAGTTCCTTCAACACAACATCCAATTAACTCAACGAGGTTTCGATGTCTGACATTTGATATCGTATTGATTTCTGCTAAAAATTCACGAACCCCCTGCTTTGATTCAGCGCAAAGCGTCTTTACTGCTACTTGTGTTCCATCTTTGAGGATACCCTAAAGTTTTGATCAAATTTACTATCATAATAGATTAACTTAAATAAACTCATTCATATGGAAATGGGTTGACATTGCCGCCTCTAGTTTACGCTAAAAGTACAATTGTAACAAACCGTGAAAATATTAGGTTGAAATGACTTGTAGAGACATGATAGGATAAGTACCTTGTAAACCACTCCAAAACCTCCTCGCCCTATCTTGGTACTTCGATCAAAGTTGTATGTTGCTAATCGTAATTCTTTATATGAAAAAGTCCTTATGTTATCAAGAGAATAACCTGTGCAACAACTTTAAAGTCAGCTCTACAGTTGAATAAACTCCACTAAAACACAACACAATATGGTCATAAGGCATACAAGTAACGCGTCAAAGAGCCAAAGACAAAAACATATGAATGGAGTCATCTAAATGAGACATTCTTAATACCAATTTCTAATAATTCTACCTTCCAATTCCTTATGGGTACTTGTCTCTTTCTTTAGTACACGTGAGGACCCAAAGCAGCTACAACTCATGTCTGTTGGATTTAAAATTAAAGCTCAACCTTGTAAAATAATAAAACAGCGTCAGATAAGTTGCTCGAAGGTTATAAGAACTTGAGCCTTTTCTCTAGAAAGATAGATAATCAATGCAATTGCTCCATATATACCGATAATATATTGGGCCATGACATTCACATTTAAGAAAACATTTATTGACATTATGGTACTAAGATAAAGAATTCATGGTGCAACAAATCTAGAAAAATGTTGACACCTAAAGTCTTTTGTTTGGCCTTTTCTAGCTAAATAATCAAAGCAGCTAACAAACTTTCTAGCGTACTATATTGAGCGCTTTTGAACAAAGTTTGCAAATGTAAAAATAACAAAGTAACCCTGGACTTAAGTTTTCATGACCAATTGCCAGAATTTTTGCAATTTTTTTTATAAAATATTTTCTGTGCACTAGAAAAACAGTTGATTTTACATCACTTGTACCTCATGCACTATAAATTGTTCCTTGCTCTAGACTTGTGAGTTTCATTTCCACAAAAAGACTAGCCTTTACAAAAGTTAACAAAAAGTCACGCAACAGCCCAGGCTGGCATGGACCAGACTATCCTTAGATTCAATTTGTTTTCTATTAACAGTACCTCGTTAAAACTTTGGCTTCGGTAGGCTCGATGAAACAATTGGCAAGATTACAACAACAATTAGTATGATTCAACATGATAAACCGATACCTATTGCAAATGATCCTAATTTGGTTTACTTTCATGTACTGCTGAGAATAGAATCAGTTCACACAAATCAAGCACTTATATCATCATCCACTACAATCATACAACATAGTAAGCACGTCACCAGAATTCAACATGAACAAGCTTCCGAAGCAAATTCAAGCTCAGATCCATAATCGCTCACAAAAATCTACTTAACAAGAAGAATAATCATCAAATAAAGTCAGTAATTACCTTTTTATGGACGAATTGGCCGGAGCATACTGGCGTTACGATCGAACAACGATTATCAATGTTGTTCAAATCTAAGCTACGCTTCCACCATCAACCACTACAATCATACAACAAATCGAGCACATCACCAAATTCGACACGAATAAACTTCTCGAAGCGAATTCAAGCTCAGATCCACAATCAATCTTAAAAATCATCAAATAGAATCAGAAATTACCTTTTTATTGACGAATGGCGACGATGATCAGAGATCAAACGAGCATTCAAGCTGTTGTAGTTGAACTTGAATTTCTTCAGATTAACGAGTGAGTTTCAGATAGTTTGGTGAATTGATGGAAGCAAATTTCTAGAATTATTGCTCTGATGTTCCGATTTATCGGTAGTTTTTGATTTTAAAATTGCTGTTTGATGGTAGCGCGTGGGAGAAATAGTCATATGGTGGTTTCTAATAGTCTTTGTTTCTCTTATGTTCCCACCAATTTTCTTCTTTTATAACTAGTGGAAATAATAAAAAATAAACTTATGTCGAACATTAGAAAAATATAAACCTAACCCTCCAATCAAAGAGTTAATTACATAGGTGCTCCTGTTGTATATGCATTTTACAAAATTGGTTTCAAACCTTTAAGAAATGAAATTATTGGTTTTAATTGTTGATAAAACGTAACACCAGTGGTCTTTGATGTTAACTTCTATTAAATTTTTCTATCAAATGAGTGTAAAATGATGAATATACCTTCTTAATAATAATAATCTACACTATATAATAAAAAAGTTTTTGACGCACATGACACGCTCTAATGTCTATTTATATTTATTTCTAGCCTAAACTACGGTATGCATCTTAAAATTTTAGAGTAATGATAATGTCATTAAGGTATGATTAAGTTATTTTTTATTATTTATGTTTTCATACTTTAAACAAAATGTGTTTCGGAAAAAGTTATTATGGGAACCGAAATCTACTATAAGATTATTAGGTATGTGAGTTTGTTGTTAAAACAAAAAAAGGTTAATGTGATTCGATGATAAATGTAATTAATATGCAAGTAATAATTGGTGAAAGGATAATGAAATAACTTTTATTGTTAAATTTCCTTTTTTTGTTAAATTTAGTTCTCATCGATTTTTTTGAAAATAAAATTTACTCTTACTTACCATATTACTTAAAAAACTATATAATAATATCAGATTTTATTATTTTTATTTCAAGTATAGTATTGTTAAATAGTTATATTATAGAAAAAGTTTATTTTTAAATGCTAATACAAAGTTTATTATAACATTGCGTACATATTAACTTAAAATTATGCTTTTAACGTACAACAATCGTACAATGATGCATCGTAAGTGTTAGGTGTGATGCCTGGATGACTTGTATGATCACAATGAATCATTCAAATACATTTTCCCACTTAAAATACACGTGGCATGTCTAGAATACTTTATAAACTTCATAAGAAAAGCCCATTTTATACATGAGTGAGTCTCTAAGTATATATATTCACAACATATCACAATAATAAAGAAGCGTTAATTAAAGAGTCACAAGACAAGAAACATTTTACTATATTCATTGTTCTTCTAATACGTTAACTATTTTGCATTGGTCTTAACTACTATATTTATAACAATTTACGGAATCAAACTGTAAAACCGTATAATTTATAATTCAAACTAAAAGAAAATAACATCACATGCACATCTCAAGCTTCAGTGATAAAACAACACATTATAAAAGCGAAATGCGCGCCATAATAAAACAAAAAAACATCTAAGGCTAACTTGGTATAAAGTTGGAAATAATTTTCCACCTTAAAACACTTTTTGTAATACTGTCAAAATGACTATTGAAAAATCAAGATGGCTTTAATGGTCTAGCCATTTGACTATTTATTTTCCACCATGAAATCGAAAGTCATTGGGGGCTATGTTGGATTTTACATTGATTAATTCATAAGTTTTTAGTTTAATCTAATCTATGATTTAGCGAGATAATATAACGATCATCACTATCATTCTTTTGTTGATCGACTTTTCGAGCATTCACGCATCAAAGTTTTTATTGCATCGAAAGCTCTGTGAATCAAAACAAGATTTTAAAGCTATGTGAATCAAAACAAATTTTCTTGAAAGATTTTAAACCTAAAAGTCTAAATTGACCATTAGATGTGTCGCTAAGTGTTAAGCACGGGCCATGGTATAGTCAGAAAATAAGTCTGTTGATTAATTTGGTCAACCCACACACGATTAGTGTAATATCAAGACTAAAAATTTATATTGTGTTTGGGTTACCATGGGGACAGGTCATCATTCATGTGTTTTAATTTAAAACTGGCTCAATTAGTTAACGTTCTTAAAATGTAAACACTAACTGAGACATGTGTTTTATGCTAGTTAGTTGTATCAAATACTTTTATAAAAAATGTATCACCTTTTATAAAAAATGTATCACCTTTTATAAAAGATTAAACAATCATTTATATGATTTCAAGATCAAGAGGCTCTTGTTTTCAGAATACATGTTTTACAAAAGTTGAAAGTGAATTTGAAATTGTAACATTTTAGTTCTATTAGCAATTTTAAACAGGTTTACGGGTTCATCTTACCTAGACTTTTTCAAACAGCACGTCATCAAGCTCCAATTCATACCAACATAAACTACATAGTTAAGTGCAATCAAATCATATATAATTAAATATAAATAAGCCGTACAACAAGGGTTCTATGGTGTAGTGGTTAGCACTCTGGACTTTGAATCCAGCGACCTGGGTTCGACTCCCGGTAGGACCTATTTTTGTTTTTTTATCGTTGAGTTTGTTTTATAGCGTTATATGTTCAACAAGCTTATGTTGAATTTGTTTTATAGCTTTATTCAACAAGCTTGAACCGTTTAAGAATAATTCATTTATGTAGAAATGTTGTTACATAAAATTTTTACCCATTGGGAGTTGGGACCAGTGTTTTGAAGCTTGGTTGTTGTTAGTGTGGATTAAGTAAATAATGATAACTTATTGTTGCAACCATGAAATCAAAAGTTACAACAAGGTCTTTGAAGATCATGCACATAACGGAAATATATAATCCAATTTGGTACTTATTTTTGTTTTTGTCTTTTACTTTGTACTTCTAATACGACATGTATAGATTAATTCTTTTGACTAAGTTCAAAGATCTAATGAGTGGACTTCTATATGAACATGCATTTATTGTGTAGTGTGTACTGTATCCTCAAATCATGCAAAAGTAGTTTAACTAGAAATACTTGGAAATCATCCAAATATAGTTTTGAAATTTATTAAAAATCAGCACTTTTAATCTAGTAGATCAAACAATTAAATTTTCAACTGGCTAATTACTTTTACAAGTTCTGTAAGAGGACTAACTTGAATCACAACCTTAAAATGCATGATTAATATGATCAAAAGTAAATTAAAGAATATATAAAATATGTGTCTACAAAGTTGTTTACGAAACCCAAATTTTGAGGTTGGTATTCAGCCACATTTTACAAAATGGAGTTCATGAATATAACTTCAAAGCACTTATTTGTTTGACTATCTCAATTCTACGTGGCATCTTTGAATGACTACAAATAGCACTCATTTGATAAGACTTCAAAGCACTATGTGTTTGACTATTTTTAATTCAATGTAGCATATTTGAATAGCTACAAACGTTGTGATGGTCGGATCGGACCGACCGGTAATTTGGACCCTTGAACAATCCGATTTGATGTTGTTCGTTTTGATATCGTTGAACCGGTCGGTTTAACTTTAGCCGGCAGTTGGACCCGGTTGAACCAGGGATTGGACCGGTTGGATCAGTTTTTTATATATTTTTTTAAAAAATTTGAGTATTTTTTTACATATCTTCATTAAATAATTTTATCTGGTTCTCATAACCGGTCCGACCAGTAAACTAGTAAAATGTATGATTTACTGTCCGATCCAGTTATTAAAACATTACTACAAACACTATCTTTGCGGAAGGTTTTGAGAACATCATTCAATCTGATAAGCAATGAGGTTTGGAAATTTTTGTATTAACGGATTATATATATATATAAAGTTCCGCCCCACGATATTTGTGTAACTTTTTGGATTTAATACTTCAAATTTCAAACTACCGATCAAAGAGTTGAACTAAGTTGATAATTGGGTTGAATTCTTAGGGTATGTTTGGTATATGATAATAGAATGAACGAATGAATGGAATAAATAAAAGAATGAATGGATAAGAGAATGAAGTAAATCATTACATTTCATTGTTCTGTTTGGTTGTCCTTTAGTTTAAATAAATCATATCTTTGTTTTATTTGTTATGTATAAAAACGAAACAATGAAGTGTAAAAGTAGTTATGATGGTGATGGCGAGCGGAGGTGGTGGCCGGCGGTGGTTTCCGGCGGTGGTTTCGGTAGCGGCGCGGTGGTTTCCGGCGGCGGAGACGGTGGCGCGGTGGTTTCCGGCGGCGGAGACGGTGGCGCGGTGGTTTCCGGCGGCGGTGGCTTCCGGCGGCGGTGGTTTCCGGCGGCGGCGGTGGTTTCCGGCGGCGGCGGTGGCGGCAGCGGTGGTTTCCGGCGGCGGCGGTGGCGGCCGCGGTGGTTTCCGGCGGCGGCGGTGGCCGGCGGTGGTTTCCAGCGGCGGCGGTGCCCTGCGGTGGTTTCTGGCTAAGTCAATATTAAATGTTATTTTCATTGAATAATACTAATCAATGAGTACAATACAATCAATTAATAACATAATGAAATTTGATTTTAACTTTGACTAAGTCCAAATCCTACGTGTGCATTTAAAAGTCCACTAATCTTCATTCCTGAAATCATGTCGAGTCAGCTAACGAATTAGCCGATGAGTACACACAGTTTTGATACATATATAGATTGATTAAAGTGATTGTAAACAATTCAATTCACATGACAATGTCAAAACTTATAATGTAACAGTGTAACATAAAAAACAAACCAACACAATCAAACCAAATGACTGACTTGACTTGGTCCGCAGACGAAGCCTTCTAGAATGAATGATTCCGGTTCCAATCACCACGCGACTAAACAAATGGGGTGAGTTTATCAAACCAATAGATCTATCATTGGTATCATGGTTGTATAAATTAATGATCATGTTATCAGGTTTATTTAACTATGAACACACAATTGCAAGTAATAACATAACATGTATTAAATTTAATTTAGTATGAAATAGAATAAAATAAATAAATATGATTGAATATTGGATCATATGGTTCTCCAAATAATAAAACATAAAAATGGGCAATGAGTACTCACTTGGTTTAATAATATGGTTTGAATAATATGTAAGATTAGACACCAAAGGTTTCTTCACGGATTTAACCTAAGGAATAGTATCTTAATTTAAAAACAACATAATGATCGAAGGTTAGATTGATTTGAAAAAAAAACTAGGGTTCTAATTTGGGATTTAGGGTTTACAAATGTTTTAAGCTAATGTATTTGGTTTACCATGAGTAAATAAAATAGAGAAAAATAAATTTAAATAAAGAAAATATTGATTGATAATAATTGGAATAAAATAACTAAATATATTTAAAACATTTAATGTAAAGCGTTTGAATGAAATTTAAAGTGTAGAAGTTAAATAGTTAATTTTAAATTAATTACTTGAACTCTTGGTCAAAATAATTAAGTGAATAGTTAATTATTTATATTTTATAAAATATTAATTTAAAATGATTTGAAATAGTTTAAGTTTGTTTAATCATGATTTTCTTTATATAAAATATAAAACTTATAATAAGTTTTGTTTTTTTTGTTTATAACATTTAAACCTTTAATAAAAGTGAGATTATAACTTTTTAGAATTTTCAAAAATTAATAATAATTTCTAAAATAACATTAATTAACAAAACAATTTTTATGTTAATGTTATGATATAATAATGATTTATGAAATCTAATTTGATAAAAAAAACTGTTTAAAAAAAATATATGTGGGTGCCAAAGTTGGAGCCTTGTTTCCCCATGTGTATGTTGTGTGTGTTACCATTGGGCCTTGGCCCCGAATGTGATTTATTTTTTTTTATTTAATAAAAACATTATCTTAAAGAAATCCCAAATTGCAATGAACCCTAAAATCGATTTGTCTCAAATGATCCTCAATTCAATTCTGTTAATCAACAAACTGTTAGGGCTTTAATTGATATGTAAAACCGAGTGTGTGTATGAGTTTTAATTACCTTGATTGAAAAGGAATTCGATGCTAATCAAAGGAGACGGGTTGCGACTAAGTTGGATTTAATTCGAGATGATTACGATGATAATAATCCAATGGGTTTGATATGAAGCTTTCTCAAGTTCTTTTGAGTAATAGCTCTCGTTCAATTCAGGCTTAGAAACTCAAGGAATCGATTGTAATAGAGATGCAGGTCCGAACGGGTAGTGGAGGTCGATATCGATGAATATGTGTGTTTAGATTGGAATTAGTGTTACAGAGTGTTCAAAGAGATTTGTTTAGAAGGATTTCCCTAATTTAAATAGGTCCAGTTCATGTTGTTTCGTGATCGTCGAGTTACGGTTTTGATTCGGAGGTTTTGAATTGGGTTTTAAATGATTTGTGCGTTGTAGCTTCAATTATGTTAGAAATGGTTACAGGATTGTCGCGAGTCAATGATCTTGATGAATTCGGTTACTAATCGAAGTGTAACAGTTTGAATTTAGAGGAAGAATCGGTTTTGATTTGAACACATCGTCACAGTTTATTGACTCAATTTTTGAACCATTCAAGGATCGAATCTTTGCCGCGAAGAAGAAGGAACGGTTTAATTGGGTTATTTTGAAGGAAAATCGAGTTTTGGTCTCGCCGGAATGATTGCCGGAGGTTTGGCCGGAATAAGAGGGGGGAGTAGGTCGACGGTGGGGGTTGGGTTGATTTAAAATAGAATTTACAATTTTGGTCCCTCAAATTTAGAATTGTTATTATTTCATGTCTAAACATTTAAAATAAGTTTCGGAATTTGTAGAATAACCCTGGACTTATAAAACTAATTTGAATAATAAATCAAATAATTATTTATAAATATTGATAACTTTTATAAAAACTTCACAATATAATATTTATTATAACTTTATAACTAAAACTCATAATTAGTAATAAACTCTATAACTCTTTGTAAAACATTAAAATTTAATTCTTGGAATAAATGACTTACGTTTCATAAAATTATTTATGAAAAATTATAAGATTATGAGAATAATTCACTAATAAAAATTTAAAATGACATAATTATTGTGTTTGAAACATTAAAGTAAATTAAATAACCTCAAAATGAATTTGGTTTTCAATATTGACTCAAATGGATTCGGGTTGGGTTTTAGTTTCAAAATATGCAGATGTTACAGCGGTGGCCTTAGGTGGTTTCTTGCGATGTTGGTGGTGGCCTTCGGAGGTGGTTTCTTGCGATGGCGATGGTGGTCTTCGAAGGTGGTTTCTTGCGGTGGTGGTTCCCGGCAGCGGCGGCGGTGTCCAGAGGTGGTTTCCAGCGCCGGTCGTGGCTGGTGGTGGTGGCCTTCAGTGGTTTCCGGTGGCGGCGGCGGCGGCGATGTCCGACGATAGTGTTCCCGGGGTAGTGGTGGCCGGTGGTGGTTGCTGGTGACGAGCGATCTTGGTGGTCAGTGGTGGTTGTTGTAGCAGGTGGTGTTGGTGACTAATGATGAAAAAAGGTATGGAATGAAAAAAGAGAATGGGGAGTGGATGGAATGAATTTCAGGGAATGAAATCAACTACGTAATGGTTCATTTCATTACCTCCACCAACCAAACATGTTTTTATTCATTCACCCTCAATGGTCCATTCCATTCCACCCCTCATTCCTGCATACCAAACACTATCTTAGTTTTAATTTTTTTTCTTCCAAAACTCTATTACAACCATTGTAAATCCAAACTCTATATTTTATTTATAGGTTATTGGATTTTAATAATTTCAATTTTTATTTATTGGCCGGGATTAATCCCAACTCAAGAAATGTTTACAGACACTCCTAACTTTCAATTAATTTTCCTGGAATGATCTCTTTACTTTAACCTTCATAAGTTTTTTTCATAAAATGATGTCAACATTAAGCCATTTTTCAACTCTAGCACCCCTAGTCTCAATTAGGTCTATTTTCTATCATCTTACATTTATCATCATCTGAAATCTACCTCCAGCGAGTTTGGTGGTTCAATTTAAGAGGTGGAGATTGGCGGGTGTTTGGTGCGGAAATTTCAAATTGATAGACCTGATAATAGATTTTAACTTTCGTTTAGTGTTTTGGCTACAAAAAAGTCCATGTCATCAAAAAACTAACAGGGTTAACTCTCAGTTATTAAGGGATCGTTGGAGAAAAATAAACTCAAAGTTGGAAGCATCTGTAAACATTTACTGAGTTGAGATTAATTCCAGCTAATAAATAAAACTTGAGATTATTAAATCCAATAATCGTTTATTTATTAGAAACTATATATTTTTTTAACATTGTAAATCCAAAAGATAATAATTCTATATTTGGTAACCATTCGTTACACATACACAAATATATGTACAACACCGCATGTAATTTATGATATGATCGGTTGACGTAAGATGACTCGACATGAAGTTAAACGAGTTAGGCTTATAAACGGGTTAGTACGTTAGTGACATGATTATAAACATGTATAAATAGATTGGACCTGTCTTATCCGCTTATAACATAAAACAACATGTTTAACTCTAACATATTGTTAAATGAGTTAAACAACAAAGTATAAGACCATGAATAAAAAATGTTTATAATTGTATAAATGAGTGAACATACTATAATTGAATTCTCTCATTACCGACAAGGATTTTATGGATATTTTTTTATAACTTCTATTATTCATTTTATTTATGATTTATTCTTTAATAATAATAATAATAATAATAATAACTAAGTCAGGTCAATACTTGTGAACTATACCGTATCATTCATGTTACTCCACTTATATTTAATTATGATATGTGTGTCGTCTCCATCATGTTATTGAACTAGTTATATAATATTGTGTTAAACATGTAGCGCAACCTGCTTATTAATCATGTCCGTCAGTCCGTTTTAGTATTTTAGTAAATGGAACGATTAATTGAACCATATCATGTTTGCGTCAAGTCACGGTTAGTATCTAAGTTCAGAAATTGATATGAAGTTAAGTTCAGAATTTGATATGGATTTTGACTTCTTGTTGTGACATGCTACTTATATGTTGTAGTTTTTAGTGTAACTATTTAATACAACTGAATAAAGAACATCTCAAAGGTATGAAGGATTCACATTAATTAAAGATGACATTTTTAACCATTATATGCTCAAAAGTCCCCCAACTATGGTTTTTGGTTTTATGTTTTAACCACAGAAGTTATAATTTTGATTCGATTTGTACTATCAAACAACTCGCTTCTCGTAAAAAATGTTTAGATTCTACCGAAAGAAAATATTGTTTCTCCAACAATAACTAACATATAGATGAGTTGACCCAACCAAATCTGTTTCGACTAAACCCGTTTCAACCAAACCTGTTTCAACAAACATATTCGACCATCCCAAATATCGGATCCAATTGCCTCAAAACTCACACCCCAAAAATGTTTAGTGATCTATTGTTTTTGCCCGCTTATACAGCACCAAATACTTAAGGTGAAATGTTCACAACCCACATAAATTAATGGCAAGGGGGAAGCTATGGTAACCTTATAAGTAGACATACATGATATCCTAGAGATCTACTGTCCAAACAGGATGTTGTACCATATGCTCTGGCTGTTGTACATCTTGTGAATATAGCACCAACAGAAGACCACTTGGTCATTGTTCATGAGCGTCCATCTCATTTTGGTTATCTAAGGTTTCTAGAAGAAGTGGTGTGGCATATGTGTGGTCCCTCTATGTTCCTCAGAATCTTGACAATAAGAAAGTATGATGGTGTCTATTGATACCTCAACCACCGCAAAAAAGAGAGTGGCGACCACAAAACCGAGACCCCAACATACCTGTTTAAGTTCAAAAATCACGAGTTTTGTTATTAAGATGTAACCATACCAAAAAAATCATATTATAAGATAAATCAGACACATTCAATATACTTTTAGGTAGACAAGCACTAGAACTGCAATAAGCACTTGTAAGTAGTGTTGATCAGATGTCGTAGGAGAGAAAAAGATAGACGATTATGTGGTCAAATAACCGTCTTATGTGTAACATTTAAAGCAACATGTACAGTGTTTATGTGGTTTTTGCACTTCTTTACTTATGTTTGTGATAAGTAATAATCAAAGAAGGAAACAACGTTATAATTGTGTTATGAACTTGCCCCTAGAGAATAGTTTTAACATGAAATGTGGCTGGAAAACTTACTAGCACCGGGATCAATGGTGAGGAGACCTTGTTGTGTGCAGATTTATACGTGTGAGCATCCAACATGAGGAATGCAAACAAAGCACTTGCTAGGCTAACACATAACTTCCCAAGAAAAAGAATAACATTTCCAATTACGTTCACCTTCCCTATTCGAAGAATATTGTTCTTAATCAACTCAGTTGCCATTGCAGAGGCTGCAAAAAAGCTTTCACCTGTAATGGCTATCTGCAAAAAACATAACAAAGATTTTTCTTCATTTGACTTTTCTAAGTCAAACATAATATGTTTTCAAAGTAAAATCAACACGTGTAAAACTGTTGACGCACAAAGTCTAACCATGTTTCATCATGCTTTTTTACAACCGGCACATGTTTTAAACAAGGATGTATGAAGTACAATCACCAGTAAAAATTTGAATTTGAAAAAATAATGTTTTGACTTTAAAGTAAAGAAAGTCCAACACTTTTCAAATGGAGATATCGTTGACTTAAGATGAATCACTTTTGGTAACATAGTTTTGATACTTTTTCATTTTGGCCATTTTACATTATATTCTGGTGTGTCCCGTATACATTTATGGGACACACAAAATGAAGAATGAAGAATGACGAAAGATGGTTTAAAAACAATTACCATTATGTAAGCGTTGTGGTTGACCGACTTGATGATCCACTCGATAAATGTAAGGGCATAATGGGAAGAAACAGACAAAAATTTCCCAACCCGATTGTGGGTCTTAATCTCAACAACCATCAGTTTCCGGCGAAGCGGCTTTAGAATCCGGCTTGATGACTCAACAAATGAAACTATAAGTGAGCCAATAGCCACCGAGCCAATATTGTACCTCACAAGCCTCTTTACTGAAGAGAATATAGGAAGAAATGAAATATCTTGCTGCATCAAAGTTTAGAGTCAATTACTTCATGTTTACACATAAATCATGGCATGTGCAATTTCAAAGTGATAGAATCAGTTTATTGAAGTTGGGGATATTTAGGTAAATTCACATGTTTTTCAAGAATCAGTTTTCTTTCAGCAACTCCTTACCTCTGATCATTTTAACCCTATATAATCACAAGGATGAGTAATGTTGGTGACTCAAATGTGACTAACTAAATAGATAAACATTAAATTACCAAAGTGCCCCTAACTTCAAGTCATTGATTATTGATTCTTAACCAACCGACATAGGCTGTATACTTAACCAACCGACATAGAGACAGGATACTTACAAGAACTTCACCACGGGCCCAATAATGAGAAGCAACAGAGCCCGCGATAACAGTTGAAGAAAAAGCTTTGACAAACTGTGTGACCCAATACCACCCAAACAAGTGAAATAAAATAGCAAGCCCGATATGAGGAGTGTAGTGGATGGTATGCCCGCAACAACGTTCACAATTCACTTGCTTTAACCGAAGATCATAAGAACAACAATTGGCATTGCATCTATCTCTAATAACTTCACCCGAGCTAAGGAGGTAAAGAGTAGCAGAAATCCAAATCATGTAAAAGATCGCGAGAAGGGCATATGGCATGATTGGGAAAACAATGAGAGCTCTTACTTCTCCTATAATCTTAGATGCAACCTGAAAAATGAAGAAATATATTCATGAATCTTGAATTTAAGGGTGTTTGTGTAAAACGTTTTATTCTAACGCTTGCCTTTAGTACAGAGGTTGCCTTAACAATACGACGTGCAATGGCAATGGATGAGAGGATGGCTACAGCCATAATGATTGTCATAAGTACTGCAGCAAAATGAAGATGGCCTCTTTCCTGTAACAATATGCAAATCAAACATGCTTAAATTGGGTAACAGGTCAAACGTGCACGGGTTGCAACAGGTTGGTTTAAGTGCAGGCCTTAAGGGGTCGGATTGACCCACGGGCTCCTTTGTCCATTACTTTCTAATTTTTGTATAAATATTGAACAGGTTAATTATGATTAGAAAAACAACATTATTATAATAATAACTTATAGGAAGTGTATACATCAAAAATAGACTTTAGAAGACTTTTAACCCATTTGTGACTTGTTCTAGCTATTTTTTTATTTGACATGTTTAAGATAAACACAACCTGAATCAACCCATTATGGGTAGTAACCAAAACCTCTAGGAAGAGTGAATTATAGTTTACAGAATTTACATACCCGCCCAGATATGTGATAATATGGATCATGCTTGCCAATAATTGGTGAGATAGCATCATTTCCAATCCATCCAGCTGAAGGGTATGAAAGTAATAACAAGATTCAGCTCGATATTCGTATAGCTGTTTAAAAACCAACATTTCAAATATAAGATAGAAGTTCTTTGTGTCTTTATGTAAACCGTTAACATTCTTTATGTTCTTGAGCTGAGTTCTAAGTGTCTTTATGTAAAGCCCAAACTAATTTTGTTTTTATAAAAAAAATCCTGTTTTAATTGCAGCATTTTCTTATTAAAGGCATAAGCATAAATGATCAATTAATCCATTATAACAATTATAAAAAATAGGAGAAAACTTTACCACTATTTGCTTTATACACAAACATGACAACAAACATTTTACCCCAATGTACAAAGGCTAGTTGATGTGATGTACATTCATCTAATGACTATCATTACGTAAGGGCATTTTGGGTATGTGGCTAGTGGTAGAACACAGTTCTTAACAACCACATGTAGCCTAATGTGGCACTGTGCAGAAGGATCTCAAACAATAAAAAAGGTAGCTTTGAGTAATAAAACTTATATATCAAGAGGTCAAATGAAAGCGTAAAGGGGATTCAAACCTTTCAAATAGAAGAACATGGTGACAGAAATAATAAGAATATCAAAAAGGGCAACTGTTATCCAAGTCATTGCAGCAACAAGACGTTGAATCATGGCTAGCCACATCAGCGACAAAACTAAAGGTATGATTCCTCCACAAACAATCAAGACAGGCCATGCTTTCCCGATATCTGCAACATAACGCTGCAAAAACAACTTTTAACATTTTAACTTTCTTATTATGCAAGTGAAACACGCCTTCTAATTAAGAAAATTGACTAACATTCAAAGAGTTTAAATAAGGGGTTTGTAATATAGAGTTCAAACCTTTAAGACAGATGATTGAGAGTTAATTGACTTGTGAACTGTTTTATCTAACATCATGCCATCATCAACCGTTTGTCCACCCATCTGGTGCCATTGTTGAAGAGACGCATTTGATTTTTTTGCCATGAATTCGCAACTCCATAAGACTACAAGCATGTAATGGCTTGATAACTAATAAGTGATTATATCGATATGTATCTTTGAAACAAACATAAAATAAAATTGTGTAGCGGTTACCATTTACACTTGGAAAAAGGACAGGATAACACGGGCCAAGAAGCTGTAAGGAAGATCTTCTCATATCGGTGTTAGAAAAGAGAAATAATCATAATCCCGAGCAACCCATTGCTTCATTGAAAGCCGGATTTCATCCCCTTCAGGATAATTACACACCCACTTGAGGTTATCTTCAGATGGCACAGGACAATCTTTTAAACAAATGCTTTTGAAATCTTCTAAATCTGAATGACTATCTTTGTAGCCACTTTCAAATACTTGATTAGGGTTTACCCAATATCTTACTCCCAACCCATGAAGATTGGGACTTCCATTCTTGTCACCACACACATTCCCTTTGTAATCCAACCCATGAGCAAGCCTAATCAAACATTGACACAATGTTGGCATGCATTAGAAAAAATACAAGTATATTGTTCCTTAAGCAGACTACAAAATAAAAGAATTTTAAACACACTAGTGAATGTAATGAATTCTTTTTAAAGATCATAATGGGCAGATACGTAACATCAATCCAGCAGGTGAAAAAGAAAGAAATGTAGCAATTTTCAGGAGATGATATGAGTACCACAAAAAAATCATGGGGTGGTGACTTTAATTTATAACAAAAGTTGGAACCGAGCAACTTTCATTAACTTGATTAATTTGTTTATTTTATGAACTTAATGATTTTAAATCCGAAATATTGTTGCTTTATGGTTGGTTTTGCTCTATTATTGTTCTTGTGTAGAGCATATGTGCTAGGAGTGTCATTGAAGTAATCTTTTTCTTTCAAGAAGTTTAATGGCTCCAAAGCAACTTTATAGACACATTTTAAAGTAAATTAAAACGAACTGAGTATTTGATTTTTTAATTATCTTGTTTGAAATTCACTGCAAAGTAACCATCTTTCTTAAAAAATGCCAAAAAAGCTTTAGTTTTCAAGAATGAACGGTTTCTGATAAACTTCAGAAACTTAAATAGCTCACTTTCAATAGAAAATTACTAGCCACTAGCCAGATTAGGCTGCACTAAAATGAAAAACAAGGGTTAGAACTAAACAAAATCAAAACTTTAAACATTAAATCAAATGGTAGAGATGGGCTTTAAGAACATCAAAATTATTGCTTTAGTTATCTTATACAACCAAGTAAACAAGTCAAAAGGTGAATGGGATTTTAAAAAACATGAATTTGATCATGTTTATTGATAAGAATCTCCAACTGATAACCACAAAGACAAATCCAAAGGGGGTGAAATTGAATTTTAAGAAACATAAATTAGATCATATTTATTAACAAGAACCCTAAATTGATACCCACAAAGACAAACTAAAAGAAGGTAAAACGAGATTGAATTTGATCAAGTTTGTTAACAAGATTACCTTAAGGGGTTGCCTTTAAAGAACCCAAAACTGGAGTTAACAATCAAAGCAATCCAAAATGCGATGAAGAATACAAGAAAGGATATGTCTCTGCATTTTCTATCATGTCTGATGACATCACCAACTTCAAGATTTTGATTTTGAGCTTGCTCACCATTGCTTGAAGAAGACAAAGGGAATCTTCCAATCACTGCCCCTAATGAAACCCTCATTTTGATTCTAGTAGAGATCAAAACCCACAACAGATATGTAACATGTAGGGTTTGGGTAACAACTTGAAGAACACTATGACTGTGTGTGTGTGTTTGCAAGGTGAAAAGAGTGTGTATTTGTGTATGTGTGTGTTTGCAGAGTGAAACTAGTGTGTGAGAGTAGCAAGAAGAAAGTGTGAAAGCTAAATCTTGGACAAAGAATCTTGGAATTATCTGTCTTGAAATAATGTAAAAAGAATACTACTGAACCACTTTTGTGACCGAAATTTAAGGGATTTAATGTTGTAGAACAATATTAAATTTAACGAGATAGGATGGTGCAGTATTTTATTTACTATATTCAATTCATGTGATCTAATATAAAATTCACACGATTGTGGCTCTTTACCGATAACGTTAAAAAGTGTAGTAAATACTTGATTGGTAAAGAATATAAATCTTTACTGGTGAATTTAGAATTTTTTTTATTAATAGGGTAAATTTTAAAATATATTAACTTAAGGGGTTAAAAAAAATTGCTGGACATCAAGGGTACCCGCCGGTGCCACCGGCGGGTTCTCCCTCTTAAAAACCGAGCCTGCCAAGGCCTGCGAAGGCTGCCAACACCGTGTCTTCTTCTTCAGAACCCGCCCTTCGCACCGGCGAGTTCTGGCATCGGTCAAAGCACCCAAGAACCCGCCAATGGGACCGGCGAGTTCTTGGGAATTTAGGGTTTCCCTTTTTTGCAACAACCCGGTGCTATCTAATCCACCATTTCCTTTCAAAACCCACAACTTCATTTCACAAAACAAACATTTTCACCATAATATTCTTTCTTTATTTTACAACAACCCCACGTATTTGATTCAATGGCTAATTGGGGTGTTACATCGGGTCCTTTGAATACAGAATTGTTATTTTTGGTTGGTGAGCATAGAGCTGCTCATTATTTTCAAAATCCAACGAGCGATGCCGGTGTCTTGCTTCCTAGACGGGGGGATACCAATTTTTGGAGACTCATCAAACACAAGCCTATACCCAGTAATGTTATGTCTTATATAAGGATGGCGGGTTTTGGTGGTATTATTGATTGCGGTTATCGTAAGCTTGATGGTGTTTGATTACGGCTTTGGTGGAGAGATGGCGGCCTGAAACCCACACGTTTCATTTACTTGTGGGAGAATGCACGGTAACCCTTCAAGATGTTCAAGTCTTATGGGGTTTGCAAGTTGATGGTGATGCAATTACTGGCACTGATGTGGCGATGAACAAAACTGCAATAATAGATTTGTTCGGACGTTTGACAGGTTGTTTTCTTGATCCCCATCATATAGAAGGCTTAAAAATAAACTTGGTTGCCATTTTAAAAAAATAGAAAAAGATTTCCCTACAAATGCCTCTATTGAGCAATGCAAGCAGCGTGCTCGATTAATAATATTATACATGATTGGGCGACTTTATTCCCTGATTCATCTTCCAACTGGCTCCATGTTAATTTTTTAACACATGTAGAAGATTTAGAGGAGTGTGGCCAACTAAGTTGAGGGAGTGCCACTTTAGCATGCTTGTACAGACAGCTATGCAAGACAACAAAAATATCAGCTACTGATGTTAGTGGACCGTTATTTTTGTTACAATTATGGCTTGGGAAAGGCTACCTACCCTTTCTCCAATTAATGACCGTAGTCTTGACCCTAATACACCATTCGCATTACCATATGGTGCAAGGTATGTTACAATCATGTTTATTCTATTTTTTGAATTATATTTATTAATTTTGTTTAATCGATATTTGTTTTGAATTATATTTAAAGATGGCAGGGAGGAAAACTTAGCTATATTTCAACCACTCCGAGTTGCTTGAGCGCATATAGATCATCATTACATACGATAAATAATAACATGGTATTATTTTTTATTATTATTAATCACAAAATGTATATCATGAAAAGTTTAACAATATAAATTTTGTTTTTGTATTAGTTTAACTGGAGGCCTTATGATGAAATTATACATTGTCCACCTGAGATTTGTAGAAGTGGTAATTTATGTTGGAATAGTGATACATTCCTCATATTGTGGGAATATATTGAGCCACACAATGCTAGCAGGTAATGAGGCAATTGGGATGATTCAAATGATCCCTAGAAGTTTACCAATTTCACAGCAGGAACATGTTCGACTTCACAATATATCACGTAAAGGGGGAGAAATAGTAATTGGGCACATAAACATATTGTGTATATCCAAGCGTGGCATAATCGACATGCTACTGTTGTGAATGGAACCTACACAAATTCTACAGTTGCTTCAGAAGAATACATGCGGTGGTATATGGATCGTACAGTTAGATTTGTAACGAACCCGGCCTATCAAGCCCCAAATCCGCATGGGTTCCAAAACGATGGACAAAATTTGACAATGATGGTATTATTATTATTATTATTATTATTATTATTAACTTTTGTAAATGCAAGGAATGAGCCAGTTTTCTCAAATGGTTGGCAATGAAACGGTTAGCAACTTGGCTAGCAGTATTTGAATTTATAGCATGTTGATTATGGAGGTTATCTACCAGCTCATGTGATGGAAAATCCAGTTCATGTTCAACTTCCACCTGTCACTCAACGTTTACGTAGGAGGGGTAGAGGACAAGGACGAGGAATGATGGAAAATCCAGTTCATGTAGAGGAACAACAAAATATGAGCCCACAAAATATAGAGAACTAAAATTTTCACGTGAGGCAAGACTTTGGATCACCACAATTTACCCCTCCCTTTCAACATAACTTTTTTTATGAGGGTAATTCAAGCAGTCAGTTTGGTGAGGCGGGTCCCTCATCTAATTACTCATCCCCGCAAACAAATTTTTTAAACCTTTTTGACACTGCTAGTCCATTACCATATTACCCTCAGTTCCAAGAGACTGGTGATGTTGTTGATCGGTTTTCAAATAATCCGTCAAACCAATTCGACTTAAATGATGAAGCAACCGAGACAGATGAAGAATCCAATGCTCCTAATCCTACTCAGGCCTTCACAAGGATTTTAATTATTGTATTAATGTTATAATTATTGTATGGATGCAAGTTTTATCTATCAAATATTTTATCCAATTACTCATGTATTATATAACGACAAACACAATAAACACAATAAACAATAACAAGTAGTAATAAAAAAGATCAAACAATAACAAGTACTTAATAAAAAAGATCAAACATAATAACAATAACATGTATTCTACGGTTGTGAGTTTCGACACTACTCATGTTATGACCCGGTTGTCTACATATGGAACATTTACGTACAATGGGTTCATCTGGATGGTGACGAACATCCATCTCATTATGTATCCTACGGGTGCGTCTCCTACCTCGTTTTGTTGTACCTTTGATGGGTCAGCTCTAATCCTCCAACCTGGGTCTGTCCAGTAATCAGGATGACGAAGTGGGTAAAAATGTCCACTATACTGTTTTTGATAAGCTGCAGTAGTGTATACCTCATGCACAGTGTAAAAAGGTGACACACCCTTGTGTCGGCAAACAACAATCGCATGTGAGCACGGGAATCTCAGCATTTGCCATTTACCACAAGTGCATGTTCTATTATTGAACTCCACAGTATAACATTTCCACCAGCTTGATTATTATTTATCTTGACAACACCATGTATCTTGCCTCGTGGTGATCAAAATCTGTTATGATATGTTGCTGCCCAATAAGATCACGAGATTCAAACAAACGCCATAAACGGGGGGGGGGGGGGTAAACCTGTGTTGCAATTCCCTGGTGTTTTCTATATTGCTCAACTGTTTTCTCAAACGTGCAATTAATAATGGCTTTAATTGGCATAAGCCTTACTCCCCGTAGTGTGTTGTTAAAACTTTCAGAAATGTTTGTCGTTAGGTTACCCCAACGACGTTGATTTTTATCATGTACAATCGTCCATTTTCTTTCTTTGATAGCTTTTAAATATTCCCAAGCTTTAGGCTTAAGACTTTGCATTTCAGCTACAAATAAATCATACTTCCTTTGTTGGGAGGTGCATCCAATTAACCAACAGATCTTTTTTAAACTAGACACCTTGAACTTGTGCATCATGTTACTACGCACATGTCGAAGACAAAATCGATGAACCACATTGTTTACCATATCTTCAACATTGTGCATAGCGGTGATAATACCTTTATGTCTATCAGAAATAACACACAATTTTCCCCCCTTCCAACAAAATCATGATGAACTCCAATATGGGACCACAAGTGTTGCAAAAACCAACTCCAACTATCTGTCGTTTCTTCGTCAACGATGGCATAAGCTACAGGCACAACGTAGTTGTTTGCATTTTTAAAAACTGCAATTAACATCTTAGCTCAATATGACCCCTTCAAAAACGTACCATCACAGATATCACAGGTTGACTATGCTTGAATGTGTTGATTACCGGACCAAATGCCCAAAACACATACTTAAACATATGATATTGAGATGAACTAATCGGATGATGTAACCATTCCACAATAACTTGGTTTGTTTCTTGTAGAGCATTGACGTACCTTGGAAGTTCTTCAAAATTACTATCCCAAGTACCGTATATTATCTCAATGGCAGCCTTTCGAGCTCTCCACGCCTTATTATACGAAACATCAACATTCAACGTGTCTTTAATGTGTGCCTGAATTTGCTTGACTGGAAAAGTAAGGTCTTGGCGAATAAAGTGTACGATGCGATTTACAATATCTCTAGATTTCAAACCTCTGTTGTTGTTGCCAATAACACTACCAAAGCAATTGTGTGCATTGACCCATCTAGATATTCTCCACATGTTGTGATGTTTAGGCTTGGTAGCGTACACAAACCAACTACATTGAGGACCAATGGGAAGATCACTGCTATAATTGGGGCTAGTTGTGTAGCATTTTGCTCTATACGCATCACTTTTACTTTCAACAACAAACATTTCCCGGTTACGTGCAACATTCCATAATCGCACCGCATGCGTTAGATCATATTTTGATTTAAAGAACATGCCGACATGGATTTCTTTTGTTTCTTCATTCCATACTTCCATGTAGTCTTCATCATCAAAATCAGTAGCTTCACAATCTCTTAATTCTCGGGGATCTTCAGAATAGGTGATCTCCCCGTAAGAGATTCCTTGATTAACCACAAAATTATGGTGCTCACTAATTTCATACCCATCTTCATTATCGGTTGATTCATCACGTGACGGAACGGATTCGGAATCTTCACTTCTTTGTGAACCATCATCATCCGAGTTATCAAACCCTCCGTGTTCATCATCATTTAGATCAACATTTGATTGATGAGTTGAAATATACCCCATGTTAAAATTGCTTGACGGACCGGCTTGATGATCACGTGAACTTGCATTGCCTGGAAAGGTAGTAGTAATCGTTTGTGTAGGTGATTCGGATACAGAAAACCCTCGTAGGAGATCCATACAATTTGATTGTTGGAGTGACATTATTGGATCCAAAATTACGTGAATATTTCCAATGAAATTTTCCACATAATCTGCCAATTGATACAATACTTCAAGACTCGAGTCATTAAAAATTTCCGATGTTTGAGAAAAACCACCGTACGTGTAAAATAGTTTGAACCTCAGATTATAATATTCTCGTGAAAGTTGAAGATGATCGTAAATGAAATCAACAAACGCTTCATACGAAATTTTTTGAAGAACAATAGTGGTACTTCTGGTAGAAGAATCACACATAACATTTCCGTTCACAAAAGAAACATCACCACCCTAGTATATTTGGATAAAATAAGGTCTAGACATGATGAAATTTGTTGGTATGAAGAGGTTTTCGTTTAAATTGTTTGAGAATTGGGTTTTTAAAGTGAAGATAATTTGTTGGTACGAAGAGGTTTTCGTTTAACTTGGCAGGGGTTGATGGGTTTATATGCCAACCGAAACCCTAAATTACCCAAGAACTCGCCGGTCCCATTGGCGGGTTCTTTGGTCAAGTCAAAATCCCAGAACTCGCCGGTGCCACCGGCGGGTTCTGAAGAAGAAGACAAAAATACTTGGCAGGCCTTGGCAGGCTCGGTTTTTAAGAGGGAGAACCCGCCGGTGGCACCGGCGGGTACCCTTGATGTCCAGCCTTTTTTTTTAACCCCCCAAGTTAATATATTTTTAAAATTTACCCTATTAATACAAAAAATTCGGTGAATTTAATAACATGAATGTTATTATTAATTGTCAGTCTAAATTGTTACAAGTAATTAAATTATAGTTTAAATTATAAAATTTAATTTATCTAAAATTTAAGTAATTATACATATATTAAGAAACTTACTAAACAAATAAAAGTTCTAACTATTGACGAATAAAAACCATTCATGTTACAACATATCATAAAAAACTTAATTAAATTTTATCGTTTTACTATTAGATGACATATTTAAAAACCATGTTACAATAATTAGTTAAAATGAATGTTAAAACGATTATGGTTTATGCTAGCGAGTCTCAAGTTTATAGATATCAAAACCATTCATGTTACAAACATATCACACTAAACCATTGTTTAAAGTTTCTTTGTTTGTTTAAAGTTTCTTTGCCATGTTGAAATCTTGTTTGCATCTTGAAGCATTCAAACAAAATAGAATGTAACATTCAGAAACACTCTCATATTGAAAATCTTCTAATCAAAAGCCATTTCAAGTTTCTTTGTCAGATTTGAAAGTGTTGTCAGAGTTGGCTTACTTCCACACAATCTATTATAAGGGCATGCTGATTGAAGAGTGATTAGGGGCGTAAGCAAATTGAACCGAACTCATTCAAGTTGAAACTCAGCTCGTTTCAAACTTCCATATCAAAACTCAAGCCACACTTGTGAACTTGAAGTCTAGCATGACTACCACAACACAACCTAAAAGTGAATCACAAATCAATACTTCAAGGTAATATAACACCAATACAGAATTGACCACAAAATTCATTTGCACCTTCTAAGCTAGGATGAAAAAAACAAGGGTGTGTGTGTTAAGTTGGGGGGGGGGGGGGGGGGGGGGAATCTTGTTATTTCACCATTTTGAATCCTCAAACTTTGTTTTGCTGCAAGCCAAGAATCTTCTTTGTTTCTTCATCTTCTTCAATTCCATCAGCTTTCATATCTTCCAAAACTTTGCCTGCTTCTTTACCACCATTAATGTAACCTTTCATCAAACTATGATACATTCCCCTATCAAATCTCACAAATTTCTTCAACTTTTGCACAAACGACTCAACATCTTGCACGCTTGCTTTCTCACCAACACCATCCAACAATCTTTCTACAACTTTCGAGTCGATTTTCCAATCTTCCTTCTCCAACGGCAAAGAAAACAAAGTATCCATACAACTTATGGACATCCCGACATCGCCTTTTATCAAGAACTCCAACGCCACCAACCCCCAGCTATCGGGTGTTGTAGCCTTCTCGTCCTTCAACAAACGATCAAGCAAGTCCTTTGCTTTGTCACACGAACCCTTTTTCAGATACCCGTCTATGATAATACTCGGGACCCGAAAATCATAAA
Organism: Flaveria trinervia; assembly: GCA_025506515.1. Classification (NCBI taxonomy): domain Eukaryota; kingdom Viridiplantae; phylum Streptophyta; class Magnoliopsida; order Asterales; family Asteraceae; genus Flaveria; species Flaveria trinervia. The sequence continues at coordinate 79,476,370 of CM046452.1, read as the reverse complement.
CATTTCCAGATGAGTTCCACTCTGTTAATATCTTTTCAGCTTCTTCAAACTCATCAAGTCTCACAAGTGACTTCACCACTGTAATATAGTCTCGGTTGATCCGTCTCTTACATGCGCTCTTCTGAAGACCCCATAATCTAACAACATCATCTTTGTTCCCTAGTCGAGCATGTAAAGAGATTAAATGGTTGTACGCTAAACCATCTTTCTCAACCAACTGTTTTTCAGCTTTCTTTAAGGCTTTATTCGCCTTATCTAAAAGATTACCTGTAATGTAACGGTCTGCAACAACCGCATACGTGTTCCAATCCATGATGATATTTGAATCTTTCTCCATATCTGTTAATACATTTTCCATGCCCTCGATGTCCATTTTATCTCCATACGAATTTATACAAATTCTATAGCTTAAATTGTCGGGAAAGACACCGTTCTTTTTCATCTCATTTAGAACATCATGAACTTTATCAGATTCGTTGATACGAATATAAAGACACATGATGTCATTGTATGTGACAGGTGATAATTCGATACCTTTTTCCTTCATTTTCTGAAAGTGTGAAATAGCTTTCTCTGTTTCACGTTGTCTGACATAACAATGGAGAAGGGCACCATACGTCTTATCAGTTTTATCTTGTTCAGTTAGACCGCTAAAGTACTTTTCGGCCTCAAGGAACCCATGGACCTTGCCAATTAGGTCCAGCTGCACTGCATGGTCCGTAGGTGTAAATGCACAAATGCCTTTCTTGTTCATCCACTCTGAAACCTGCAGCATGATATAACATTATAAGCATAAGCACAGTTACTCAGTTACATGAAAAATATAGATAACACTAGTCAGAAAGTGTATACACCATCCATAGGGGAGTTAAAAGACTGTTACTTTTTCCAGGTGGTGGGTCGACACAACACGAAGTCACAAACTCAAAAATTTTACACAAATCCAAACATGTCATGAACCCAAAATTCACATAGACACATGAGCCAAATCACAACACATGTATTCACCTGTCAACACAAACACATCCAATTCAACCCATTTTTTTAAAACTTATTTTGCATTCTAATTCAGAGCGGGCCTTGAACACTAGTATGGTTGTTGTTTTGTGATTTTGATCTCATGGACTCAAGCTGCAAGAAACAGCAAAATGTACAAAATGGACATAAAACTAATGTATATATAAAACTAATGCATAGTTATGACAGAAAAACCTGAACTTTTTTGAAAAATCAGGACAAATGGGTTAACAGGGCAACTCAGGAAACTGTGATGTTAGACCAAAACCCGATTTGTATAGCCAAAGGTCTTTGACCCAAATATAATCCAAACCCGAAAATTTCACACATATTCATAACATACAAGAACCATGTAAACACAAGTTACATACACAGGCAATTAGTGTACACAAAGTTGAAAAATGATTAGCACAAAGCTTACACAACATAAACAAGAACACAACTATAGCAAGATTGTGATCCCTGCAAACTTGAAAGTATATGAAGTTTTAGGGTTCATTAGCATGTTAATCCTCAATGCAGAAGATCAATTATCCATAAAAAGCCAAACTTCTATGAGTTTATCAGGTGATTCGAGCTCAAAAGAGCCAATAAAGAGATCTTATTTCATACAATCAATCCCTAAAACTGGGTCAACATAAACAGAATCGAATATTTAACCTCTAATGCATGATGGAATCGTCTGCGCCTGCGAAGATCATGAATAATCTGCTTCACCTCAGATGCTCGCACCTTCTGTCCTGCTTCAATCCAATCATCTAGCTCCGGTGTCATCGCTAAATTAGGGTTTCCAAGGGGGCTAATTTTCGAATACAGTGACACCTTTTTCTTGCTACTGTTGCTACCTTCACTTCGAGCAATCGTACCAGTAGTAAATGATCGAATTTGCAGTTTTCTCAATCGACCCACCATTGCCAACATCTTGAAAGTTAAAACCCTTCAATTTGGGGGTGTGATTTCGTTGATTGTTTGAGTAGGGTTTTGAGTGTATTGGTGAATACTGAAGTAAGGGTTTTGCAATTGCAGTAAACAATTGTACTCTGCGCTTAGAAAATGGTACTTATGGTAAAATTACTGGGCTTTCTGCTGGGCCCATGAGCCCAACAAGACATCTATTTCCTTTCTCCTCTGCATATACACTACCATATCCAATTTAAAACATGATCAAGATGAAGCTTTTTCGTTTAACATCACGCACACAAGGTGTTTGTAGAAATGTCTCAAAGAACTTCTGCAGCTCATTGTCAAGCAAATTACCCTCACAAACAGCATCATCAGTGACTACTGAACGGAAGAACAAGAAACAATCACATGGGTTACCAACGTTTTCGAGCAAAATCGAACCCGATACATCGCTTTACAGAAGAATCTCACCGGTGGGTGATCCAGATATTCGATTGTACCAATTCTTGATCAATGGGTCAGTGAAGGGAGGAAAGTTGATAAAGATTGTCTGTATAGAATCATCAAATCTTTGATGAAATACAGAAGATTCACACATGCCCTTCAGGTTATAGTCTTAATCTGTTACATTTCAGTTTGTATTCATAGAAATTTGAAAGATTTAACTTGATTTGCGAGGTTTTGTTAGTGTCAAGACATCACTTCAATTGTGTTGTATAAATGATAGTTACATGTGTTTTATTTTGAGTTAGATTTTGGTATAGTTGTTCATTGCTTCTAATTTTGAAAACTAGAAGCTTGGAATTTCTACATATCTCAACACTGACTTCCATATAGTATCCAACAGCCTGAGCCTTAAACACACATTTAATGATATTTGCCTTCAACACGGATTTTAGGGTTTTGAGGCCTGTGAAAAGGTTAGCCTTTTGCCATTGGGTTCACCACAAAGTTCTTGATTCTAGCTAGACTCAACACATTTTATGCCCAAAAACTTTACAAATGCAATGTGAAACTAGGCCTTAAGCTATTTAGATATTCAGCTGAATCTTAATATTCAGTGCACAGTTTTTGTCTGAATTCTAAAGATGCTATTAGGATATGGAACTTTTCAACGTAAGCCTGGATTTCCAAAGTATACAGATTGGATATCGTTGATGCAGTGAGCTTTCTTTATAGGTGACGAAGGGCGGGTTTTAAGTTTAGTCTGTGCAACCATAGTTTGTTTTTTATTACATTTATGTTTGTTTGTACTACAAACGTTGTAGTGTGCCTTGCATGCCCTTGAGTTTATTCTTTTGTTAGCCAGTGTTGGGCTTTTTGCTACTAGCGGCCAGATTTATATTGCCATCTGATTGCCTGTAGTAAGCGTAGTTAGTAGTTTTGTTCCTGCTTTGGTGTTTTCTGCCCTTGGGGTATATCCTGGGGTGGCCCAAAGATTGTCTTGTTTTTATTTATTTATTTCATTAAAAAAGTTTGTCTATCATCCTCTTTACCCAAAAAAAGGCGGGTCGGATAATGGATCAAAAACAGGTTTGAGTCATAGTGGATCTATCAAGAGTCAGGACACATTAAAATGAATGAGTCAACCCACCAAAACTTCTTTTGTTCATATCCTTCTTTATCCATCCTGTTGAATGTCAATAATCAGTAATATATTAACTACGACTAGAAATACTATTTACGAAATAGTGATTTGATTTTTTCAAATAAAATGATTTATGAGGTTGTATAAACTTGAGTATACTTTAGACAACCTTTAAACCATTCAACCTGCTACCTTTTTAGCTGATTTTTTTATGTCTTACTCGTTTGATCAGTTCCCTAATCGTATAAAACACATTGATCAGCTTTCCTCTGGCCTTTTGGATTTAACTTGTATTAGTTTTGTCTTGGCACACTGTGTACTGTAGATTTATAACGTAGCGAGTGCAATTACATGTGGGTATGTTACAACTTACAATGCTAATATGTGTTGTGTTTCTGCTCACAGGTATCAGAATGGATGACTGATAAACGGTATATACCCCCTACAAAGGGTGATATGAGGGACAGGCTGCATTTGATTTATAAAGTTTACGGTGTAGAGAAAGCCGAGGAATTCTACAATAACATTTCACAGGTATTCAAAGGATTTCTTGTTGATATCTGCCTTCTTCAAATCTATTCCTTAGAAAAATTAGAGGATAAAGCAGAGGTCATGATGCAAAAGTTACGTGAGACAGGTCGTATAATGACTCCTTTGCCCTTCAATATCTTGTTGAATCTTTATTACAATGTTGGAAACTGGGAGAAGATGGATGCATTAACTAAAGAAATGGAAAAGAACGGTTTTTACCCAGACAAATACTCCTTCACCCCTCGGTTAAGTGCTTATGCTGCTAATGGTGATATCGAGGGGCTAAATAAGATAATGCAGATTATGGAAGCCGATCCTCGTGTTAGTATGGATTGTTACACGTATCTTGTCGCTGCAAATGCATATTTGAAAGCTGGTTTGGTTGAAAAAAGTTTGGAGTTACTAAAAAAGGTAGAAAAGATTGCATTAACCTCAAAGGATAAATACAAAACACTCAATGGCGTGCTTAGAACGTATGCAAAGTTAGGAAAGAAAGATGATGTAGATCGAATTTGGAAGATTTTAAAGAAAGATAAGATATATAATGTTGGTTATAGAAACATGATTAGCTCGTTGTTGAAGCTAGATGACGTTGAAGGAGCCGAGAGCATTTTCAAAGAATGGGAAGCACAGGGTTTGACTTACGATTTTCGAATACCTGATGACTTGATCAATGCTTATGTTAAAATGGCGAGTTGGGGAAGGCCGAAGCTATTTTAAACTCCGGCATTGAGAAAGGGGGTACTCCTAATTTTCGTACATGGTATTGTTTAATGATCGGGTATATTGATGATGATCAAGTCCTGAAAGGAGTTGAGGCATTAAAGAATGCAACATTGAATAGTCGGCTCTGGCCTAATGAGAAACCTGTTAAGGATAAGTTGGTGATCATGTTGGAGTATTTGGAAAGAAAGCGTGATGTGGAAGAAATAGAGGGGTTTATGAAGTCATTGGTGGCGGAAGGTATAGTTTCTTCAACGGTATGTGGAAGACTCTTAGATTTCATCAAGAACAAGACTTCAGAACCGTAAAAATAGTTTCAGATCGCATCGATATTTCGGGATATATGAGTGTAATGACTTAAGTTTAATATGAACATTTTTAGGTTTATTTGGTTCAACACCAACCATTGACTCCTTATGCCTTAGCTTTTGAGGTTTTACATTCTGTACATGATCCTGTCATTTCACATTGTTCTTCTAAGATTACATGTTTAAGCTAACTCAAACTCGACTCGGTTGCTTAACAAGTCTTTTTGATGCAGGCTTGAGCTCAGTTCAAGAGCTTGAAACGAATAGCTCGAAAATATGCGTTATACGTATACGTGCTTGATAGAACAAGCTTTGTTTGAAATCTCAAATAGCTTGAAAATATATATCATCATCATGTTTCTTATGGTAAGTTTCTTCATGTATTAAATCAAACTTACACTAGTTTCTGCTTTTAATCTTTTGAAGCCCTTTGTTAGACAAATTGTATTTTACCTGATCTTGTTGCTTAACCAAGTGTTGTAAGGATGAGTTCTCACGTTATAAAAAAGGATTATATTTGTCACAAATGCGTTAAAGTGAGATTATATTTGTCACAAATGCGTGAGTTTGATAAGGATTTGAGTTAGACTTCAAACTCGAACTAGATTAAGCTAACTTTATTATAATGATTTTGGTGAACATTTCAACCTTCTAAATATGATGGACAAAAAATTACTGTTTTAATAAATACAGATCTTAATGAATTTATTAGTTTAGCACTAATAAGCTCTCAAAAATACCTCTATGAACACTTGAATTTCCTACCTGGCTAACAACTGACTATTGTATTCATATTATAGTTTCATCAACATTTGTGTGCGGAACCATTTCATCTATGTTTTACAGGTTTCATAACTTTAAACGGATAAAAAATTACGTTTGGTATAAGTTGAATCATTTTCTAGAATTAAATTTATCTACAGGTTCATATACGTTTTATCCAGCGTTTTTTTATCTAGATACTTCAAGTATGAATCTATCAACTACATGATCAACTTATAGCTTTCCCTTACTTTCTTGATAGCTTCAAACTCATTATCAAGGCTACACGGCTCATCATCATTATCATCCATATCGTCATTACCATCAAAACGATCAGCTTTTCAACAAAGGTTCCAAACTTGAAGTCGAAGAATGAGATGATCGTAAATGAAATAGTAGGAAGAATCGACGTGTCTTTTATATAACTTCAAAAATATTAACACACAATATTTTTAAATTGTAAAAAGAATTAAAATCATCATATCATTAATAACGGGTTGGTAACAATTAGCACATACTGGAACAACAATTTGTATATTTATTATGAGAAAGTAAGCCATGCAAAACAAACATGTTGTGCTGGGTAACAGATCAAAATGTATTAACCGCAAACTGTTTTCAGGTATTAAAAATATATCTAATGGTTAGGGTCAAAATAGAATCTATGTAGGAAAAATAGTAGTTAGTTGTGACATTGAATGTGGTGGTGGCACCAACAACATGTAGGTGACTGGGAAACAAAACAATGATCATGAGTTGTGTTAAGTCATTTGAACCATTTTAAGTTGACAAGTTTTATAAAAGTAATCATGTTAAAATTTAACATGTAGTATAATTCTATATAGTCTATTGCTCGAAAATAAATTAACCACCTTCACACCAGATCACAGTCCGTTTAAAAGAGACAAGCTTAGATCTTGCCCATTTAAATCGCCAAGAATCCTTCTTAGAAAGAGAGGTTATTATCGGTTTTTACCTCCGAACCATCTTCCTTGCTTTCCTCCCCCACGTCGCCCCACCACTCTTTCTTCCCCTATTTTCTCTTTAGTCTTTCTTCACGATAACAAAACCAAATACTCTTCTCTCGCAAACCTTCTTCATTCCATTGTTCGTCACTGGATTTGGGACTAAGGTTCACGTATGTGTATGTTAATAATCGGAGCCTCAAGGTTTTTTGGTGATTGTGTGTAGAAACGCAACGAATATGCCAACTGAAGACGGAGTAGTATAAGAATTTCCTCCAGAAATCATGTTGTATATATGTTTTTTAGATAATTAATTCCCTCAATTTGATAAATTAATCTGTTTTAGGTTTAATGGTGTTATGATTATCTTCCATTGTTAAAGTTTAAACCTTTTTTATAAGTTTTAAACTGTTTGACATATGAAGAACTTGAGATTTATTGTCATCTCACTCTTTATGGTCAGGATCGTCTTCCGGTGTTTTTTATAACAGGTTCAGAAAATGAGGAGTTATGTATCAGATCGACTCGTGTCCAAGGAACCCTAATATGATTAAAGTTCTCCTCGATTTTTGGTTGATTAGGATCAGTGGATGATTGAGCTTCTCCTGTTGAGTTACAGGTAAATCACGCTCACTGCTATTCGAGTAAAGTAGGATTGTAACCCTGAAGTTAGTCCAATAGGCATCGGTGGATGATTGAGCTTCTCCTGTTTGAAGTTAGTCCATTTTGATATTTTTTATGAATTTTCAATTAGATTTAGAGAGTTCTTTTGCCTGAACTAAGCTTACATTTCTCGCCTGAGTTGCATACCCACTTCTTTTGTGTTTACTCATGGTGCTTCATTTTGTAACGTTAGAGATGTGTTATTGAAATTGAGGATTTTCTAATTGGTTTTTAGTTGATATAAATTTTAGGCAATTTGATACATCATACATGCATAGCCGAGGCTGTGATAGCTAAAAATGATGACAAAAAATGTCTGCTTTGATTCGTCAGATTTGGATAATATCACTGGTCAATGGGATGCATATGGATTTTATGCTCCATAACCTTATAATCTTATGTATTGGATCTATTGCTTCAATGAACCTTATATCTTCATTACTACTGATTTGAAGCCACCTTTGAAATGAAATTATGCAAGGATACTCACAGTATGAACTCAAGATTATAACCTTCAAAAGGAACAGACATATTTTATGAAGTCACTCTTCAAAGGGGAGCAAAAAACGTTGGATAGCATGCACTTGTAAGTACTTACATCATTCCCGACCCCGCATTTCTATTTTATACTAATGTACTATGCAGTTCTATTTTCAAAAAGCAATGCAGAACTTTAATGTGTTTTGACTTCCTAAGATATATTAGTGGTTAGGTTCCTGATCTAGCTAGGTGGCTTTGGTGCTGCAAAATAGAACATATCTGCAACCAGATAGAGGTTTATACATTTTTAACTTAAGAACTTCATAGCTGCAAACGAAAAAAAAAAAGTTTTACGTACACTGATGATATTGCTTTAATTCTTTGATACAAGCATAAAAAGTTGTTGACGGTGACCACAGTGATGGTGCTGAAATTGATGACTCAAAAAGGGATAAGAAGGTATGATGTTTCCTCTATTTTTGATTGACTGGTAAATAGATTATATTTTGTACAACTATAAACTAATGGCTCCCCATTCATCTTGCATGACAAATGGAAATTTTAATGAGGGATCGAGGAGATCCATTTAAATGAAGCTGTCAATCTCTTTTGTTATATTGTTTGTTCTATCATGATCTTGTCAATTTTAGGTGCACAAAGTTTATATGTTTTGTCTCACGCATTTTCTGATTTGTTATACAACCACCCTCACTTCCCATCATCTTAATGAACAATAAGACTAAAAGTAATACCTTTCTATTTATTATAGAAACGGGACTGGCAGAGGAATACCTTTCTATTTATTATAATCATTTCTTGCATGCAACGGTAGTTTCACAAATATTATTTCTTGTCTTTGCAGGTAGAAATTCATTTTATTTGTTTATGCAATACAATTCTCTTCTTATGTTAGCTTCCTTTTAAAGCTAAAAGTAAATCCAAGATATGAAATGGTCCTTTGACTATTACAGTGGGTTTAAATTAAATGAATGTATGAGATCAAAGACCAAATTGATGTGTAAATTATGAGTTGAGTAACTAGCTTCATTAACCAATGTTAATACAGAGATTATTGGCTTTTTTTAGCTCTAGATAACTCTTTTCATCACATGCATATTAATGCAACTTAATAGTAATTCACAACATCATCGCACTGGTGTGATTAACTCCATAACTACTACTCCTTGTTATTGTATTTGATATTTATTGTATAATTTAGCTCTTGTGCACTTATAATTTGGTGTTACATTGAAAGCTTTTGTTACAATAATTTCGTAAGGTGATGTTATTATGACGTTGCAGTACCCGGCCACCGGACACGGGTAAAAACTAGTTTGGATAGACTCAAATTTGACATGTATAATTTGAGTAGACTCGAATTGACATGTATGATTTGAGTTAAATTCAAATTGACCGATTTACACTATTTTTCTACTTAAAAGCACCCCATTTTTTAAAGAATGGATCGGATTGCTAGCCAAATGATAAAATTCAAAAACTAGAATTTCGTATTGTATGATACGAGTTTGTGCTTTACGCGATAACTAGATCATTATAGAATAGAGTTGCTGTGTAGTTATAAGTGGGTCTTATATATTATATGGTTTGGATAATGTGATGCGATATAACTGGCTATATATCGTAGAGCAATGTCTCGATTCTTTCAATGTTGGTTATGTGAGGGTTTATTCCTGCTTTGTTGTTCTAAAATCAAGAAAGGGTTGGAAAGAGGATCTAGATTTGCAAGACAAGAGTGAAGATGTTGGATGCTAATTTGAGAATTTTAAAATTTGTTTTTATTAGTATTATATTGTTTACTTGCTCCAATAGTTTGTTTAATGTTTGGTTATACTTAGTATAGGATGGTTTTGGTTTATGTATAAATTTATGTTTCTGTTATCAACTTTGATCGGGATCTGATTAAAGTCTAGACTAGTTTTGATTTGGATCGTAAGATTTAAATGATCTATTTGATAGACATTAGTATTTGGGTTGGTGTACACCTTGGGGTATACCCTGGGTGGCCCAATGCCATGTAGGTGTAATTCTCTTATAGTATTAATAAAATTTTACTGGGGTACCTTCTCCTTTTCTCAAAATATATAAATTATAGAATAGAGTTCTCTATACGTAGTAGAAAATGCACCATCACGTAATCACAATCAAAACTTTGGTGTGCTCTTTAAAAAGCAGTGAGTACACATACAAACAGATTACGCACCTTTCTTCTTGTTGTTGTCTGTCTGTTTCACATTTTCATAAGCATTCTAGGCGCAATTACCTAGACATGAGCTCTTGAATAAGCAGTTTACACGCGTATAGAATATGCACATGTAGACATATAGTAACACTTACTTCTATGAACACGTAAAGTAGAGGGTGAAAAATGAGTGAGTCAAACAAGAACGGGTCATGTTGTGTACTTGTTGTGTCAAATTGGTTGAACACATTTTCCAATATTTCCAATGATTGGCAAGAAAAGGAAATGACAAATCACGTGAATGATATCAATTCTGTTCTTTCAACCTTTACATTCGAAGGAACTCTTTTTAAGATAATGCAATAACGATCGCACACACATAAATCTCCTTCTTATTCCTTCTAATGTTTTTTTGACATTTCCATTGGAATTTTGAATAAGCAAATAATAAACACTTGGATTTCCATGCCAAATGCTTGGCATTAAATTTATCTACATTGGTTCCAATATTTGATCATTCTTATATTTTCACCTACCGGAAGCCCCATATAAGTTTATGGATATTCCCCCGCTTCACACCGAAAATTGCTTGCCATGCGACTAACGGAAGTCATGGATAGCACAACACAATATAGTTTGCTTTTGGATAAATTGACTCTTAACGATGGTATTCATCATTGTGTTTTTTGAAACTGTGTTTTTTAAAAACTAATGACGATCGCAAAAGACACAATGGTTGATCAGATGTCACAAAAAGATAGAACATGTAGATTTTTAAAATTTTATAAATAACGATATTTTACTCGCTTATAAGATAAAAAATGCTTGTTGTTATATATTTTATGAAAAATAATGTTGTATGTAAAAACTATAAACTTTAATAAAAATAGAACTTGAAAAAAAATCAACGATAGTGGCCAAGACAAAATACCCTTCTATAGATTATGATTAACTTTAAATATAAGTTCTTTAATGTTTTATTTTTTTTAACTTTTACAGTTAACTAGATTTTATTTTGATTTTTTAAAATCTTTATTTATTTGTAAAAAAATAAATAAGAACTAAACTTGTTAATGTGAGATCTGGTTAAGAGACGGGATATACCGTTTTCATACTTAACCAATGATATCTTAACGTTCACTTTCGTATTTTTAATGTACATTTTTACAAAAAAAATACATTTTCAGTGATATCAGAATATATGATTGTGCCATTTATATTTCATATTTTGTTATAGTTCTTATACTTTATAATACAAATAGTTATCGTTGTTTTAAAATAATTTTAATGTTTGTTAGTGTATTTCGAATGTACTCTTCTAGAGTACTTGAGTCTTTTTAGTTGTTGTTTATATAGTACGTGTTTGTTTTTTCCTTGTACGTTACATATTTAAGATTTTCATTAAGCCAATGTGGGTTTTCAAAAGGATTTTGGTTAAATATACACCCTAATATTTTAAATCAACACCTCAAAATTTCTATAGTGTCGTATAGCCCCATACGCGTCGTATAAAGGTGGGTCGTATAGGGCTGTATGTGTCGTGTTGGGCTATATGTGTCGTATAGCCCTCTGATAGCCCCCTGAATTTTTCCTCATAGTCAGTGTCGAAATTTTCTATACGTGTCAAAATTTTTCGTCGAAAATTTATGTAAGTGTCAAAATTTCTATACGCGTCGTATAGCCCTATATGTGTCGTATAGGGGAGGTCGTATAAGGCTATATGGGGGCGTATAGCTCTCTGACAGCCCCCTGAATTTTTCTTGTTTTTAGTGTATTCGACCCTATACACCATGTATTGACCCATACGTGGCGTATAGGAGGGTGTCGTGTCACACCCCAACCGACAGCGGAATCATCGGAGCGAACGAATGTAAAACGATTGATCATAGCACATGGAACTAATAAGTTGAAATAATATTAAATGTCATTATTTATTGAACAATACAAATTAATAAGTCATTACAATACACAAAAAAATAAACCACATATGATTTTCAATTAAGCTAAGCCCAAGTCTTAAATGAGCACGAAGAGAAATCCTCAAGTATCAAACCTGAAACATGTTAAAAATAAAGGATCAATTTTGAAAGTTGGTGAGTGAACATACATACATACATACATACATACATACATACATACATACATACATACATACACACACACATATACATATATATATATATAATATATATATATATATATATATATATATATATATATATATTACAAGTAGCAATTTATGTCAATGGTTATGAGTTAGCAAGTTTATAAAACACATACAGTTACAACCAAACCTCGATTTGGTTACAAGTTTATAAGATTGGCTAAGTGTACTTGGTTCCCATGATGAACAAGCATACGTCATCAGGAGCCGGTAATACATCGGCTTTAGCACCAAATAGGCTTGTCAGACCCAAGTTCTAAGACTTCGCCAGGCTAGCAATAGTTAATGATTGTAAACAAAATATGTATCTCATATAAGACTTACAACAACACAAATAACCATAACAAATAAAAGTATGAATTGCAAGTGCTTTACAAGATTTAAACGTTTACAAGTGTATGTTGATAAGATAATATGTTTCATCCCAAAATAGTGTGAAATAATATAAAAAAGGGCAAGAAAACTCACAAGATGTAGAATGCACTTTATATAATAATAAGAAAATTGGATAGTTCCAATAGTTTCTTCACAACTCAACCTAAGATTTACTGTCTTAGGATTAGAATAGAAATAAGATTAATGACTAAAGATGAATTAGGGTTTCAATTGGAATTTGAGGGTTTTTAATAACCATATCTAATAAATAAATTAAAGCAATCGATTATGTTTTGGTAATAAAGATGAAATAAACCAATTAAGTTTGATAATGATAATCAATGATTCAATAATTGATTTTAATAAAGATAACGTGTGAAAAGAAATAATTATTATAATTATTTATTTAAATTTTGATAAAGGTGATTGAATGTATACTTAGCTAAATGACTTAAAATTATTTAAAATTATTTTATAAAGTCTTGAAATTTTAAATGATTTATTATAAAGGTCTTACATTTAAAAAAAATGAGAATAAAGTATACTAGAAAATTATATTTCTTTATAAGTTTCAAGACTTTAAATAAAAGTTAAAGAATAAATTTATTAGCTAATTATTATATAACATTTTTAGCATTTAAATTACATGAAAGAATTAATAATATTTTATAACCTTTGTTATGTGACATCCGTCACCTTAAGGTCCGTCGAACGACATAAATGAGCATAGAATTATTTTAATTATTCTTCCTTTTCTTCATGAACTCCTGCTTTAGGAATCATGTCTGCTTTATTTTCCCTTGTGCCTGTACTTCCTCCGAGAACGTGTGCTAAGCATAAACCTTTTATAAATTTCGTCACCATTACCACCAAATATATCACTTTTAATTTCAACCATTGTCATTAATAAAACCATTTTAGACTATCAAATACCATTAAACACGCTTTTAACCTTAATATAACGAACATTTTAAGGTCGTAATCAACCGAAACAAATTTTGGAGAACTCGAGGGTTAAGTGCAGGGACTAAACTCGCCATTTTGCAAACTTGGGCTGGGTATATAAGCCCATACTCCAGCCCTTAATCTCATTTCATCTTCATCTTCTCATCCTTTTCACCTTCTTCTTCACATCTTCTTCATTCTAGCACCAAATCCAACCCGCTTGGTCTTGTTCTTGTCGTCTAGACTCCATCTACGGCCTAGTTTACTTTATTCTAGCAGGTAGACAACCTTGGTTGTCCCTTTCTTGCTTATTCACGGCTGTCCAAACTAGGGTTTCGGGTGTTCGGGTTCAACTCGAACACATGAGGTCGTGTGGGTACGTGTGAGGTCTTTCTGCTTGTGTTTCATGTTTGTGTATGTTTGTAGAGTGTTTCTGGAAGTCCTTGTTGTGTAAAACCCGTGCTCGGGAGCCGAAGGCTGCTCTGCACTTCTGCAGTCGCGACCTGCAGTTTAGGCGACTGGGTCTGTCATGCGACTGAGCCGTGCGACGGTGTGAGTAGTCGTGCGACTGAGTCATGCGATTGTGTCTTTCGGGCGACTGAATCGTGCGACTAGGGATGTCATGCGACTGAGTTGTGCGTCGATTAAGTGTGTGTGCGATTGAGTCAAGTGACTGATGAATGTATGCGATTGTGCGTGTTTCGCACGACTGGAGTCCATCGCACGAATGAAGGTTCAATCGCACGAAGTAGCTATTCGCACGATTAAGGGTTGATTCGTGTAAGGATTCCTTAAGTCTGATGCAACCCAAAACATCCAAAGTGTCTCAGCAACATGCACTAAGTACTGAAGTGAAGAATGCTTCGGAAGTTTTACACAATGCATTAGAAAATACTCTAAGTGTAAAAACTTCCGAAGCCAAGACCAATATCTTCCGAAGCCAAAGATGAAGTCTTCCGAAGCCTCAGAGACAAAGTCTTCCGAAGCTTCAAGTTATAAAGACAGATTTCTTCCGAAGACTTTTAAGACATGCTTTTTCTGATGTACTTTTCTGTAAAGCTAGACACCTTTCCGCTGTACCTCTGCAAGTCACCAACTTACATGAGTTGGTGAAAAGGTCCATGCTTTTGGTAACTGTACATTGAGGTCTGTATACTTTCTGCTTTATGTACTTTATCCTTTTTGTAATAGATAAGGATATGAGCTATGGCATGTCATAGTCACAAGTCAAAAGGCAATCTGCCTTTTGACTCTACAATTGATTTTGTTTGTGTGTCTAGTCAATTGTATCCAGCTGGCTTTCAAAGTATAGCCAGCTGTAGGATGTAGTATAAGTATCTCATGTTCTTGTATCTTTTATCTTATGCTTTGAAACACTTGTAAAAGAACATAGAGAAAGCAATATACTGCATTCTTGAAAACCAAACTCTCTTGTTCTGTCTCTTACTTTACTTTTGTGCTCTTTGTATCACTTTGGTTAACCCAGTTCACTATTTGATTAAAGTTAGTTAATCTCCTCTTTTTGTGTCGTTGTGTTGTAATTGTGTTAAAGCCCTTAAACGGTCCTGCAATTGGTATCAGAGCTTTCCAGGTTCTTGATATAAGATCTAACCATCTTAAGATCCCTCACACACACAAAAACTAAACTCTTCAAATGGCTTCCATCTCAAAGACTGATATGGAGACTGGAACCATGAACAAATCCCCACTGATCACTCTTGATGATTTTGACACTTGGTGCATGAGGATGGAAGGCTTCATCAGGTCTCTTGACTCAAGAATGTGGGAATCTGTTGTAAATGAACCTTTCATACCCAGCACCCCCTCTGCTACTGATGCTGGTATGATCCCTAAAGATATGGCCAACTACTCAGATGAAGATAGGAAAAGAGTAGAGATTGATAGGAAGGCCATGACTGCTCTTCAGACTGCTCTCCCAAACTCTGTATACAGAGGTTTTAAGAAGTGCAAACAGCTAAACAGCCGTGGGATTCACTGAAGATGATGTATGAAGGCTCCTCTGAAGCCAAGGAGAACAAGAAAGATCTTCTGAAGCAGCAGTTTGAAAATTTCACCTTCAAAGCAGGTGAAACCATGACCCAACAATACTTCAGGTATGTTGAGATTGTGGATACCCTAGTGGATGGAGGAGTACCTCTTGAGAACAGGGACATTGTAAGGAAGTTCATGTCCTCACTTCCTAGGCAATGGACACATTATTGTGTGGTGATCAAGAGGACCGAGAACCTTAAAACTCTTACTCTGACAGAGTTGTATGGGATTCTCAGTGGATACCAGATGGAAATAACATGCAAGGTTCATCTGGAAACTCCAACAATCAAATGGGTTCAGCCCTTCATGTAGTTGAAAGGGACAGCATAGAACCCCAACATCATCTCATATGCTACCCTGACAACTCACACAAGGGTCCTTTCATCACCTTCCCGGAGACACCAAGAGAGAACTTTACTCAAGGAAGTCCATTCCAAGAGACAAGTTCTTCTCAAGCCTTTGTGTCTACTGATGAAAGCTGTGGGAATTATCTCTTCACTCTTGAAGACCTGGACTGTATTCATCCAGATGACCTGGAATACATGGAGATAGTTCAGCAGAGGGCTCTCCTCACTCACAGAGCCAAGAAGTTCTACAAGAGAACAGGAAGAAGATTTCCAAGCAATGCTACCAGTGGAAAGTTTGGGCTGGATAAAAGCAAAGTTAAGTGTTACAACCGCAACCTTATGGGTCACTTTGCTAGGGAGTGTAAGGCACCTAAAGAAAATGGGGGCCAAACACAACCCAGACCAAACTACACTGACAAAGCTCCTCAGTCTGAGAAGACTAAGCAACATGCTGCAGTCGTTGTTGAAGAAGGAGTTTTGACTGGAGTTTTCAGGTGGAAGATGCTTCTCCAAACCAAGCACTGATGGCTGATCATGATGAAGCCAAGGTATTGGAACATCTCTGTACTCCTGAATGCATTGCTAAAGTAAATAGATACAGGTCCTACAACTTGGAGATGAGATCTGATCTTGAGTCCTTATACATTTTAAAATCTGATTTTAGAAAGTCTGAAAATGATTATAAACTGAAAATAGAGGACTTAGAGAAAACTATTTCAGCTCTAAAACATGAACACACAGACTTTAGAACTCAAATTCAAGATCTCATAACCAAGCTAACTGAGTGCCAGGCTGAGCTTGTGATTAGAAAGCCAGGGCAGAAAAGAGTGTTCTTGAAGAAGAGACCTTCAAGAACATGATATTATCCTCATCTGACAACAAAGTGTGCTATCAAAACAGACAGGGACTGGGATCAAATGAGATAGCTCCTCCACACACAATCTTGTCTGTAAGATCTCCTAGATGTGGAACTTGTGAAGATGAGCTTCCTCTCATAGATCTATAAGTGAGATGATGAAGAAGTGATAGTGAAGAATTCCTCTGAGAAGAGTGAAGATGAGGATTCTTCCAAGGGCCACTATCCTTCTGAGGAGAAGAAATCAACTGTGATGACCAAGTCTAAGAGAAAGAACTTGATTAGGAAGAGCAAAAGGAAAGCAAAGAAGGCTCAAGAAATCAAGGCTACTTATGATGCTAAGCAGAAACAAGTTTTTATCTCTGCAGGTTTCAAAGTAGTAAAAACTGAAGACATCAACCAAGACTCCTCAGCTAAGAGTATTGGTTCATGTTTAAATCATCACAGTGCAAGAGAAGACTGAGCTGCTGTGTACCACTGCTGCACAACCTGGACCATCAAACTCCAAGAACAGTTCACAGCCCAAAAGAACTGTGTCAGCATCTACCAAGATGAAGGTGGAGAAGGAATGTGACCAAACTCAGTCTTGCTCTCAAAAGGAGACTCCTTTGAAGAAGAAAATGTTATGTGTCATGTGTGAAAGTACTTCTCACATTGCCAATGATTGCCCATACAATCCTAAAAGTACCATCCACATGACCAATTCAAAGACTTCAAAGAATCTCAAGAAGTCTCAAGCTTCGGAAGGAAAGTCTGTTTCCTTCGGAAGCTCCAAATCAAAGAAGAAGGTAAATGGAAAATTACCTTCGGAAGTAAAATTGGTCTCGGAAGAAAGGAGTTCTTCCGAAGCACTAAAGTTTGCTGCAGTGACTGTAAAATCTTCTGAAGGTTCAGTCATCAAAATGTGTGAAGTTCCAAAAGCTTCTAAGGTTTTGAAGGTCAAGTCCAAGACTCCAAAGGTGGTGTGGAAGTCTAAGAAAGACCAAATGACTGAAATTTCTCCATCAACAACAGCTGAAGATCCAATATACCTTCTATTACACTTAGTAACCAAGACAAGTAAGGCTTGGGTTTCCAAATGTAACTAATCATTTTCTTTATGCAGGAACAACTCAAGACAAACAGGAATGTCTGGATAATGACAGTGGCTGTCCAGGCACATGATAGGCAATAGGTCTCTACTCCATAATTTTGAGAGAATTGATGGAGGACCAGTTGCTTTTGGAGGACATGAAGGTGGTTACATTTCTGGAAGGGGCAAGGTCACAAATGGTAAGCTCAACATCGAGAAGGTAAACTTTGTTAAGGAGCTTGGGTACAATCTTCTGAGTGTATCCCAATTTTGTGATCAGAGTCATAACATGCTCTTTACTGAGCATGAGTGCATTGTTCTCAAGCCAGGAGTGGTCATTCCTCATGAGCATATCCTGCTCAGAGCCCCCAGGAAAGGGAACATGTACAAGATGGATTTGCAAGAAACATCTCCTTCTGGAGAAGTTTCATGCTTTCTATCTAAAGCAAATAGTGATGAGTCTTTCCTATGGCATAAAAGAATGTGCCATGTAAACTTGAAGAACATAAATAAATTGATTAAACATGATCTGGAACTGGAATGCAAAGAAAGAGTTTACAAGTGATGATCTTTGTGTTGCATGCCTGAAAGGGAAGCAACACAAGGTATCTCACAAGCCTAAGGAAAAGAACTCCATCACTACTCCCCTACACTTGTTACATATGGATCTCTTTGGCCCCACTAGTGTAATGAGTTTAGGAAGGACCTCTTACTGTTTGGTGATCACAGATGACTTTACAAGATTCACTTGGGTTTTTCCTTAGAACTAAGGATGAAACCCCTGAGATTCTGAAGAATTTCATCTTAAAAGTTGAGAATCAATGTGATCATAAGGTCAAAACCATAAGATGTGATCAAGGAACTGAATTCAAGAACCAAATCCTTGATACATTTTGTGATGAAAAAGGTATTACAAGACAATATAGTGCTCCCAGGACTCCTCAGCAAAACGGAGTTGCTGAGAGGAGAAACAAGACACTTATTGAAGCTGCAAGAACTATGTTGTCTGACTCTAAACTGCCTATCACCTTCTGGGCAGAGGCAGTTAATACTGCTTGCTATGTGCAGAAAGAGTTTTAGTAGTTAAGACACATGGTAAGACCCCTTATGAACTTGGCACAAGAGGAAACCTTTCATTGGTTTTCTCAGGTCATTGGATGTCCCTGCACCATCTTGAATACCAAAGATCAAATCGCCAAGTTTGCTGAGAAATCAGACGATGGACACTTCATTGGATACTCCTCTCAAGCTAAAGCTTATAGAGTATACAATCTCAGAACTAGAATAGTTGAGGAGTCAGCCAATGTGACTTCAATGAACACACACCATGTGTTGCTGGTTCTGGTCCGGATTGGCTGTTTGATCTTGATTTAGTTACCAACTGTTTTAACAAATCTTGTGAGCATGTTTCAGGATCTGCAGAAAATTTAAATACAGGTGATCCTGACCCAAGATTTGAGCTAGGAAGATCTTCAAGTCATACATCTTAGCTCCAGTTGAAACTACTTCAACAAATGAAGTTTCTATCAGCACAACAATGACAAATTCAGCTGATACATCTGGTATGCCTTCAAATTCCAGCTCAGAGGCTTCTCAACCAGATAAAGATACCTCAATTGTAAAAGACAACAATGTGATGGTGATAGTGATCAGGAATTTCTTGATGCTAATAACCATACCATAGATGACAACATCAATGATGTCACACACTCATTGGATCAAGTTAATTTGATAAGTGTGATAATGTGGAGGGTAAATCTTTAAGCCCAGATCTAAATTTCTCAAATTTGGATCTCTCTCAGCAACTTGCTGTGATCCCTCAGCTAAGGATCCACAGGTCTCACCCCACCACAAACATCATTGGAGATGTTGACACAGGGGTAAGAACAAGAGGACAAACTCATGAAGCAAATATTTGTCTTCACTCTTGTTTCTTATCTCAGATAGAGCCAAAGAAAGTTGATGAAGCTCTAAAGGATGGAAGTTGGTTAAAGCTATGCAACAAGAGCTGCTTCAATTCAAAAGGCGAGAAAGTTTGGAACCTTTGTCCACTTCCTCATGGGAAGAGTACCATTGGACCAAATGGGTTTTTAGGAATAAGAAGGATGATAGAGAATCATCATCAAGACAAGGCAAGACTAGTTGTTAAGGATACACAAAGAAGAAGGGATTGACTACACTGATCTTTGCTCCTGTAGCGAGACTAGAAGCTGTTAGGATATTCCTGGCATTTGCTGCATCCAAGAACTTCAAAGTCTATCAACTTGATGTAAAGTGTGCTTTCTTATATGGAGTGATTGATGAGGAGGTTTATGTCAAACAACCACCTGGTTTTGTAGACCCTGATCATCCTGATTATGTCTGCAAGCTTGACAAAACTCTTTATGGGCTGCATCAGGCACCCAGGAAGTGGTATGAGACACTTTCTGAGTATCTCTGTAAACATGGTTACAGGAGAGGTGCTATAGATGGAACTCTCTTCATCAAAGGACAGGGAAATGACTTATTGCTGGTTCAAGTATATGTAGATGACATCATCTTTGGTTAACCAATCCAAAGCTCATAAAGACTTTGAGAAGCTGATGAAAGACAGATTTGAAATGAGTTCAATGGGAGAACTCAACTTCTTTCTGGGAATTCAAGTGAAGCAGGTTGAGGATGGCATCTTCATAAGTCAGTCAAAGTATGTTCAAGACATACTCAAGAGGTTCAACATGACTGATTGTAAGATTGCTAAGACACCATAGCCAGAAACCACTCCCTTGGTCCAGATCTTGAGGGGCAGTGTGTAGATGAACACTTATACAGGGCTATGATTGGGTCTCTTATGTATCTTACAGCTAGCAGGCCTGATATCATGTTTGCTACATGTATTTGTGCAAGATATCAAGCCAACCCTAAGATGTCTCACTTAATCACTGTGAAAAGAATTTTAAGATACCTCAAAGGTGCTTCAACACTTGGTCTATGGTATCCAAAGAATCCTAATTTCAATCTGTATGCCTATACAGACAGTGATTATGGTGGTTGCAACATGACTGCAAAGTCTACATCTGGGGGATGTCAATTCCTTGGTGGAAGGATTGTCTCATGGCAATGCAAGAAACAATCCTGTGTGTCTGCATCAACTGCTGAGGCTGAATACATTGCTGCTGCAAGCTGCTGTGCTCAAGTGCTTTGGATTCAAAATCAGATGCTGGACTATGGATTTAACTTCAAAGAGACTCCTATCCACATAGGCAACAATAGTGCTATCTCTATCACTGAGAACCCTGTACAGCACTCAAGGACCAAACACATCAACATCAGGTATCATTTAATAAGAGATAATTATGAAAAAGAGATTAATTAAACTTGTCAAGGTTCACACAGATGACCAATATGCTGATTTGTTTACAAAGGCTTTTGATGAACAAAGATTTAAATATCTAATATCAGCTATTGGGATGATCAACCTTGAGTAATTTTTCTTAAAACTAATTCTTATTATTTCTTAAAAATGTGTGTTCTAAGTTGTCTAGTCAATCATCTTCATAAGCTCATGTTTTTCCTTGGATTGGAAGATTTTCTTTAGATTAATTGATGATTTTATACTTCGGAAGTTATTCATTTTAACTTCGGAAGAAAATCACATCTTCAAAATATTTAACTATCTAAGAAATTATCTTCGGAAGAAATTTCAATTTTATCTTCCGAAGCTTAAATAGTTATCTTAGACACTTACTTATTTTCAAGGACCATTTCCTTCCGAAGCAATAATTAACTCTCGGAAGCTATATTGATCCCTATACAAAGCTTTCAAGTCTTAAATTTTTCTTCCGAAGCAAAATCATCAAATACTCTCAGGAAATTCTTCCGAAGTCATTTTAGCTTCGGAAGCTTTTTCATTAAAACTTCCGAAGATAATTTACCTTCGGAAGCTTTTCGAATTCCAAGAAAACTACTTTTTGAGCAAAAGAAAACTACTTTTTCAGAGGTGGGACCGACGTTCGGATTTCAAAGTTTATCCTCTTTCATTAAACTTTATCTGAAATCCCTCTCTCATATAAACCCAACGGTTTCCCCCTCTTCTCTCATCTGCTTTTCATCCAAACCTAAAACCCAAATCTTCTCTCTGAAACTTCTTCTTCATCTCTAAGCTACCTCACAATGGCTAACCTTGCTCACGAAATGATCCCAACTTTACCATGCAGCTACACAGACAACATAATCAAGTTGCTCTGTTATGCTCTGAGAAAGATCCTCATTTCTCAGAGGTTTGCCGTTTCTTGTCTCTGTCTCACTACTTCACCTCCCTAACCTTGATCCTCCACTCTATGAGGATCAGTTGCTTGAATTCTGGAAGACCTGCCAAGAGGTCATTATGGACGGGGAGAAGGCACTGTCTGCCACAGTGCAGGGAGAACAATCTTCATCACTCCGGCCATCATCAACCGACATCTTCAGCTGGATGATGAAGAAGAAGGTGATGTTCTTCCAAAGGAAGCTGTAAATCATTTCTTTGAGCAGATGGGCTACGAAGAGATTTCTCTGTAAAGACCTTCAGGAAAGGGAAGGTCTCATCCCAGTGGAAATACCTGCTCCACGTGGTTATCCACAGCTTATCAAACAAGCATGGTGGATGGGACCAGATTCTGAGGATCTCTCCTTTATAGTTCATGGAATGGTTCAGGGGGTCAAGTTCAGGTATTCACAATTTGTTTATACTAATTACTTGCAAACTTAGACTCCTTAGAGTATTACATGTTTCCTAGATATGTTCAACACATTCTCAACTGTGAACTGGGCTCACAGTTGAGGGAAACAAGTAATATTCTTAAATTGGACAGATGAAGCCCGGCATCTTTAAAATAATGAAGAAGCCCACATAGGCTTCTCAGGGGTAGAAACAGCCCTAGTCCCAAAAATGTTAGAGCTCATTGCTCAAGGTGACAACCTAGCAGCACAAGCTAGTGTTGAACCCACACCTGCTGCTTTCCAACCACCTACAGCCCCAAATATCCATCACCTACCAAAGAAAATACAAACGAACCCCTGCTCAGACTATTCAGTCTGAGGAGGCACCATATACTCACTCATACAGGAAGAAGTGGATACTGGAGCTCCCACTTCTCCTGAGGAGCAGACCACTCCCATTTTTCCAAGAATCAGTGCTGAGGTTCCTCATGCTCAGCCTGATGAGCTCACTAGCCCAACAGCCTTAAGCCTTCACTCTGAGTCTCAACACTCAAGTGAACAACCTTCAGGGGATAGCTACCATCCCCAGCCTTTGGATCTCAACCAACCAATTCCCAACCTATCCTTCTATACTGATGAAGACTTAGGATTCAGTGAGTACCATGAGTCTCTCTTCCCATCCCTACTCAAAGAGAGATGAGTACCTCTGACTCTCCTCAGTCTATCCCATATCAGTCACCTATTACTGAGGTGGACACTTCTGAACTTGTTCAGGATGTCCATATGGAAGAGGCTCTCACTTTTGAAAGTGATTACATCATTAAGACCTCCACCATGGCAACTCAGCTCCCTGGCATCTCAACTGAGGCTGCCAGTGAGCAGAGGAAAACCAGCAGCCAAGAAACTCAAGCTGGTGTGAGCGAGAGGACTTTGGTCCAATCATCTCATCCCCCACTGATTCTTCTGATGAAGATGAGGGGAATTTGAGACTAAAGGTGCAGAAATTGTCAAAACATGCACCTATTAGTCTCTAAGGTTAGTCACTTGGAATCTCAGGTGACTACCTTACAAAACCAGGTCAATGATCAGCAACTTCAGATTTCATCTGCAGGAAAAACTAGCTGAGAGACCTTTAAGGAAAACTCAACCAGGAACACAAGAACCTGTGGAAGTAATTGACTTATCCTCCAGCTCACCTATGCAAGTGGGTGCTGCTACAAAAAGGGGGAGAAAGTTGTTAAACCACAGAACCTGGGAGTTCTTCAAAGAGAATGGACATAGAGGACTCACCATCCTCACTTGCTGTTATGCATTCTCAGCAACTTCCTCAAGTTCACATTAATGTGGACTCTATAGACTCAATCATCAGGAGTCTCTTTGAGGAAGGTATACCAAGGGCTGTCTCATCTCCACCACAAGGAACTGGCAACTACATCATAAGGTGGAGGTATGATGAGGATAGAAGAGCCCTTATACTTCACAGAGTTCAAGGCCAACAAGAAGCTTTTCAGTTCCAAAGCCTGAGCTTCTATGAAAGACTGGATTTAGTCAACATGCCACTTGTCAATCCAAGCAATTCAAGACAAGCTGACAGGCTGGCTCAAAGAATCCAAGAAAGGATCCTTGCAGAGTTTTCTCTAAGAAGGAGACATAGGCAATCAGGCAATGTCATCGGTCAACTGGATGTTGAGGTGGACCCTAAGATTAGTTTCATAGGGGAAACCTTGACTGAAGGCCCAGTGGCAGAACCTGAGACCCTTATCTCATCATCAACAACTGCTGCAGAGGTCCAAACTCCATCTGAAACACCTGCTGGTGAAGGTGTTTCTCAGCCTCTCTCTGGCCAGAGCATGGAAGCTACACCAAGCAATGAAGGCCAAGCCTCAATCCACCCTGAGTCACAAAGGTCTGTTGGTGACAAAGGGAAAAGGAAAATGACTCCTGAGGAAATTGAGGAGGAAGAGAGAGAGGAAAAGGAGGCTAAGGGGAGAAAGTTCTTCTGGGTCATCTACCTTCATGCAAGCTGCAATCAGGGCTGCCCCCAGACCAAATACTCAAGATGGTGAGTTAAGGGCAGTCAGGATTACCTATTTACAAACCAGGAACTATGATATTGATGAAATCATCTCCCTCCCCTTAGAAGAGTTAAATGAACTGGCTGACATGGAAGTGTCAAGAGAGATGAAGGAGAAAGAGGATGCAAGGTTACTTCTCCAATTCAAAGAGGAGAAGAGACAGAAAAGGCTTTACAAGCATGCTCCCACTCTCTCTCCAGTTCAAGAAAGTCCTGCACAGGAAGATGTGGCTCCACAAGAACCTCAGGTAGATAAAGAAGAAGATAGGATCAAGATGATCAACTACCTGAGTGCCACAGGCTTCTATCAGGCAAATGCACTTCTTCCCCTGTCCTATGACTTCATTGAGTTCGAGTACCTAAAGCAACTTGAGCTTGAGCTAGTCAAAGAAAGAAAAACAACAAAAGGAAGCTAAGGGAAGAAGCTGCAAAGTCAAGAGCCATCATTCAAAAGAATGCAAAGAAGTCTGCTGACAGACAAAGAATGATGAGCTTCTTGAAGCTATATGGATTCTCCGGAAGGAGACTTGGCCCCATGTCTCTATCTACAATGGATGAGCATATAAGGGTGATCAAGCAGAAGATTAAAAGTGGAGAACTGATTGACTTGCACTCTCTTCCAAGTCAAGTCCCACCTGAAGTGGAGGTCAAGTTTGAACAACCTGAGACACCTCAACCAGAACCTCCAGCTAAGCCTCAGCAAACTTCATCTTCTGATCCAAGACAGGGTCAAACTCCCTCTCCTTCTGAACCTGTGAGGGAGGAACACCCAACTGAGAAAGACACTGATGATCAACATGGTGCTGCAGACCTAGTTTCTCAGTTAAAGACATCTAAGAGGAAGAAGAAAATGGCTTCTAAACCAAAGACTAAGAAGAAGAAGCCAAAGTCATCTACCTCTACACCTCAGGCTGAACCAGATCAACCTGAGGAAGTGCATGATGAGGCAGCCCAATCAACTCCTATGCAAGTGGCTCCTCTAACAACTGAGACACCCATCTTGTCCTGGACTTATTCTACCAATCCAGAAAGATGGCATGTATCAGAGATCAAGGTGTTGAGAATGTCTACTCCTGGCAAGACATAATCAACTTACCTCTGCATGATCTCTTTGAGATGAGAAGATACTATAAGAATCTTGATGATCCTGACCATCTAATGAAGAAAGGAATGGTCTTGATTGTACTGAAGACTACCAACATCTGAAGATCTTCTAAGTGTTTTGGTAGCATCAGCCTAGGGGGAGTTTGTAAGGATTCCTTAAGTCTGATGCAACCCAAAACATCCAAAGTGTCTCAGCAACATGCACTAAGTACTGAAGTGAAGAATGCTTCGGAAGTTTTACACAATGCATTAGAAAATACTCTAAGTGTAAAAACTTCCGAAGCCAAGACCAATATCTTCCGAAGCCAAAGATGAAGTCTTCCGAAGCCTCAGAGACAAAGTCTTCCGAAGCTTCAAGTTATGAAGACAGATTTCTTCCGAAGACTTTTAAGACATGCTTTTTTTGATGTACTTTTCTGTAAAGCTGGACACCTTTCCGTTGTACCTCTGCAAGTCACCAACTTACATGAGTTGGTGAAAAGGTCCATGCTTTTGGTAACTGTACATTGAGGTCTTGAGTCTGTATACTTTCTACTTTATGTACTTTATCCTTTTTGTAATAGATAAGGATGTGAGCTATGGCATGTCATAGTCACAAGTCAAAAGGCAATCTGCCTTTTGACTCTACAATTGATTTTGTTTGTGTGTCTAGTCAATTGTATCCAGCTGGCTTTCAAAGTATAGCCAGCTGTAGGATGTAGTATAAGTATCTCATGTTCTTGTATCTTTTATCTTATGCTTTGAAATACTTGTAAAAGAACATAGAGAAAGCAATATGCTGCATTCTTGAAAACCAAACTCTCTTGTTCTGTCTCTTACTTTACTTGTGCTCTTTGTATCATTTTGGTTAACCCAGTTCACTATTTGATTAAAGTTTAGTTAATCTCCTCTTTTTGTGTCGTTGTGTTGTAATTGTGTTAAAGCCTTAAACGGTCCTGCAATTCGTGCGCATGGAGGTTGGGTCGTGCGAATGTGTGTTGTGTGGTACGACTGAATGCCAGTCATGCGAATGAAGACTCAATCGTACGAATGAAGCTGATTCGTACGATTGAGGTTGATTCGTACGGATGGAGCGTTGAGTCGAGCGTCTGGTCCTGTTGTGTGACTGATGATGTTGAGTGTGAATTTCCCCTTGAACGTCTGATGATGATAAGGTAACATCAGTAAGAGTGTCATTGCTTGACCACAAAGATTAAAGTCAACGCTATCAACATGCACATACTATTTCAATTGAAAACAACCTAACATTTTACAATTATCGACAGTCCAATTGGAACTCCAAATACTTAACAAGTGCTATCTTTCATAACCACGAGATCATTTCACGGATGTCATAAGCAATGACGACTACTCGTAGTACTTGGATCTACATAAGATCTGATACGTGTGTCCGCTTGTGTGTGTGTGCTACCCACGACCGAACCGATACGACCCGAACCGACCAAACATTACTATAGGCTTTATACACGTCATTAATGCTTAACAATAACTGTCAATAGGGTTTGACTGTTCTTGCATACAACTGTTGGGAATCTCGATCATTCATACCTACCACTAAACATGTGAGTTTCGTGGCCCCTATTGTGCTTATTCTACTTTGCAAACATTTACAAACATGGGGGAAAGTATGTTCGCCCGTTTTCTATGCTGTACAACATACATACAATTTACATACTTAGAATCAACGTGCTACTGTTTTGTGGGTATTTATCTGATACATGCTTGAGTCTGCTTTGTGGTTCTTTCTTACAACCATTTAATTCCAGTGTGGAACCGACGGTTAGGTATGGTAGTACTGCTGGGTTGACACCCCCACCCTCGTGTTGGTATACTAGTTAGTACCAACAAAAGCCAGGAACGGGCCTTGGGTGAATATATTCCGACAAGATTCTTTGTGTACGTCATTAGGTTTGGTTGTAAAGCTCTTGTCATGTGATTTTGCTTACTTATAACTGTATGCACGGTATTCTGCAACAACTTTATACAACATCAATTACTTATTTACTTTAAACCTGCGAACTCACCAACAATTTTGTTGACCATTTTGAGCATATCTTTTCAGGTGATCATGCTAGCTGAGGTTCTAGGTGTGCTGCCTTAGTGGAGACCTAGGATGTATTTTCGGGCCAACTTGTCATTTTGAAAACAATTGATGTATCTATTTCAAACAACATTATACTTTGTAACTTGTTCCCGGGTTGTGGGAATTGCATACAATGTTATCATCTATGTATTATGATTTATGTATCATGTTTATGCTTATGGCTATGTTGTCGTGAATACTGACTAAACACGACATAAGTCCCCTTGTTGTCGGGTGTCATCATGACACGCTTGTCATCATTATTATCATTGCATCTCTATCGCTTAACATGTGTTATGACGATTCCTGTCTCGTTGCGCCCCCGTGTTTTCGGTCTTAGCGGGGGTGTGACAGACTGGTATCAGAGCTATGGGTTGTAGAGAATTAGGCAATACACTTAACCTAGACTATAACCTAGGAACCTTCATGTAGATTTGCATGCCAGGGTTGTGTGCATTTTGTATCTCATATGTGTTCCTCGTTACTTGTTCGATTAACTATCTGTTTCGTGATCATTTCACCCCGTGAGAGAGCCCTTGTGCTCCCTCTTTACGGGATGTTTAGATTGGCTCTTCTGTTTCCCTCTGCGCACCGAGTTGCTTTATCAATCGGGTATTGAACCCAAAGAGATCTTCATAGATCATGCTATTGCGTTTGACCTTAAGCACTGGGATTTACCCCGAGGAGGTTATGTCTAAGACCTCGAGAGAGGAGGAAATAGGCAACCTCCGCTAGACTAAACTTGATTTCATGCATGGACATGCCATCATTATGATGGACTACTGTTTGGACATTACTTATACATGGTGTGAGAAATTACGATTTGTATGCGATGTGTGACAACCATAAGTATGGTCTTAACCCGGAAAGTTAGACCTTAATGTGACATGGATAATGTGTCCTGCAATGGTTAAAACTTATGCATTTATTATTCTTATGATTAGAACATGCCGCCTCGAAGAGTTACCCGCAGCAACAGTGGCGGAAGTGAAGCCCCGAGAGGCAGAGGCAGAGGTAGAGGTAGAGCACCGAGAACAAGTGATGGTCCTACCAATGTCACTCCAGGAGCAGGAAACACTGATATGGCAGCCTTAATTGCTCAACAGCTGGTTGCGCTAATTCCGACTATCATGGCCCAAGTGAGCGATGCTCTTCTGAATTCTCACCCCACGGGGATGGTGGCAATGATAACAAGGATAACGGGAACCCGACTGGGAATGAAAGCAATCAGGAGACCGGAAATGGTGGTACAGCCGGTAATGAAACTGGAATTGTGAATGTTAGACAGGGATGTTCATACAAGGAATTTGTGGCTTGTAAACCAAGAGAGTTTGATGGCAAAGGTGGAGCCATAGCCCTGACCAGATGGCTTGAAAAGGTGGAGGCCGTGATCGACATCAACGAATGCCTCGATAGTCAAAGGATTAAGTACGCCACTTGCTCACTACAGGGCAAGGCATTAACGTGGTGGAACACTCAGATTCAGGCTAGGGGAAGAGAATCGGCGATGCAAATGTGGTGGGATGAGTTCAAGGCCCTAATCACGAGGAGTACTGTCCTCTCAATGAGATGCAAAAACTGAGCATGAGTTCTGGAATCATGCCATGGTGGGGGATGGGCACGCAGCTTACACCGATCGTTTTCACGAGCTAGCAAGGTTGGTTCCGCATCTAGTCACCCCGGAATCAAAAAGGATAGAGAGGTACATTTGGGGACTTGCGCCTCAAATCCGGGGGGGCATGGACATACTGCTCCTCCTACTATTCAGAGCGCGATTCTGAAGGCTGGCGCTCTAACTGATGAGATAGTGAGAACAAGGGTATTGGGCAGGGGAGCAGAGAAAAGGAAAGAAGTGGGAAACGAGCCGGTCGAGTGCCGGGAAATTCGAGAAAAGGGCCAAGACAATCAGAAATTTTGTGGTCGGGACCCAGGGCAGGCGAGAATATGTAGGTCCGCACCCCCGATGCGATAGGTGCAACTTTCATCATCCCCCAGCTATGTCGTGCCGGGTGTGCGCTAACTGTAGACGCCCGGGACATTTAGCAAGAGACTGCAGAACAGCGCCGAATATGGTCGCACCAGTCAACGCGGTTAACCCCGTCGGGAACGCCAGGGGCTGTTATGAGTGTGGAAGCCCTGATCACTATTGAAACATGTGCCCCAAACTGAATCGGGCATCGGGCCAACAAGGGAACAACCAGCATCAGACTATGGCTATAGCTGGAAATCAAGGCCCGACAAACCAGGGGAACGTAGTCCGGGGACGCGCTTTTGTCATTGGAGCCAATGAAGACCGTCAGGACCCAAATGTTGTCACGGGTACGCACTTACTCAATAATCACTTTGCATCTGTATTATCTGACACTGGAGCAGACAATAGCTTTTATCTTCTGAATTTGTGCAATTGCTCGATTTGAGTCCTAGTAGGCTAGAAACTAGCTACTCTGTAGAAATGGCCAATGGTAGGGTTGTTCAGGCCAACGAGATTATTAGAAAGTGCTCGATAATATGAGAGAACCACACTTTCGATATAGACTTGATACCCCCTTCGAGTTAGGAAGTTTCGACGTGATTGTGGGAATGGATTGGTTGTCGAAACACGGAGCCGAGATTGTCTGTCGGGACAAGGTAGTGCGAATCCCTATGTCAGATGGGGGAGTACTCAGAATTCAAGGAGAAAGACGGGGAGAACTTAAAGCTTATTTTCTGCATGAAAGCACGCTGGAGTTTTCGAAAACAGTGCTACTCTTTTCTGGCTCATGTGGTGGAAAAGAAGGAAGAGGAGCAGAAATTGGCAGATATCCCAGTGTGGGATTACCCAGATGTATTTCCTGATGACTTGCCTGGTTTGCCTCCTCCATGGCAGGTGGAATTTCGTATTGAGTTGGTTCCTGGAGCTACACCGGTAGCAAAGACACCGTATCGGTTGGCACCGTCTGAAATGCAAGAGTTATCTAGCCAGTTACAGGAACTACTAGAGAAGGGTTTTATTCGGACCGAGTCACTCGCCTTGGGGAGCACGGTGTTATTTGTCAAGAAGAAGATGGGTCGTTCCGGATGTGCATCGACTACCATGAGTTGAACAAACTAACTGTGAAAAATCGGTATCCTCTCCCCAGACGACGACCTGTTTGATCAGTTACAAGGAGCTTCGTATTTTTCCAAGATCGACCTTCGATCTGGATATCACCAACTAAGGGTTTTCGAGGAGGACGTACCGAAGACAGCGTTTAGAACTCGTTATGGGCACTATGATGTTCTTGGTCATGCCGTTCGGATTGACTAACGCACCAGCCGTGTTCATGGACCTGATGAATCGGGTGTGCAAACCTTACTTGGATAAGTTTGTGATCGTATTCATTGACGACATACTTATCTACTCTCGATCGAAAGAGGATCATGAAGAACACCTTTGGGCAATACTGGAACTTAAGAGAAGAGAAACTTTTCGCCAAGTTCCCAAAGTGTGAATTCTGGCTACGAGAGGTGAATTTTTTGGGTCATGTGGTTAACAAGGACGGGATTCATGTAGATCCGGGCAAGATCAAAGCGGTAAAGAAATGGGATACACCCCAGACACCTTCAGAGATACGGCAGTTCTTAGGATTAGCCGGATACTATCGTCGTTTCATTGCGAACTTTTCAAAGATCGCTCAACCGTTGACGTTGCTAACTCAGAAAGACAAGAAGTTTGATTGGGGAGATGCGCAAGAACGGGCGTTCCAAACGCTGAAAGATAAGCTGTCCAATGCACCGATATTGTCCCTCCCAGACGGAACTGATGATTTTGTGGTGTACTGATGCTTCGCATCAAGGGTTGGGATGTGTACTAATGCATAAAGATAAGGTGATTGCCTACGCTTCGCGACAACTTAAGGTGCACGAGAAGAACTACATGACTCATGATCTTGAGTTGGGCGCTGTAGTATTCGTACTTAAAATATGGAGGCATTACCTGTATGGAACCAAATGCATCATATACACAGATCATAAAAGCCTTCAACATATTCTGGATCAGAAGGAACTCAATATGCGACAGCGACACTGGGTAGAGCTTCTTAGTGACTACGATTGTGAAATCCGGTATCATCTGGGGAAAGCAATGTGGTGGCTGATGCTCTAAGCCGCAAAGAACGCGTGAACCACTACGTGCTCGAGCTTTGGGATGACCATTCAAACAAATTGAAAGCTCAGATCCAAATTGCACAAAGTGAGGCGTTGAAAGAAGAAAACCTTGCGGGAGAAGAATTCCGAGGGTTGGATAAACAACTGATGTGCAAGGACGATGGCGTACAGTACTTCGTGGACCGTATATGGGTACCCAAGTGGGGAGGTGTACGCACCTTGGTCATGGATGAAGCACATAAGATGCGATATTCTATTCATCCTGGCGCAGACAAGATGTACCACGATCTCAAAGATCTGTACTGGTGGCCAGGCCTAAAGAAAGACATTGCCACGTACGTCAGCAGATGCTTGACATGCTCGAAAGTTAAAGCTGAACATCAGAAACCATCATCGTGGAACAACTAGCTCAAATCTATGTCCGAGAAATCATGTGCCGCCATGGTATACCAATGACCATCATCTCCAATCGTGATGCTCGTTTCACGTCTCATTTTTGGAAATCGCTCAAAATGCTCTAGGTACTCGCCTTGACCTTAGTACCGCTTACCACCCTCAAACCTATGGCCAATCCGAGCGTACAATCCAAACCCTCGAGGATATGCTTCGATCATGCGTACTAGACTTTGGTGGAAATTGGGACTCTCATATTCCGCTTATTAAGTTCTCCTACAACAATAGTTTCCATTCTATCATTGGTATGGCTCCGTTTGAAGCCCTCTATGGTCGAAAGTGTCGTTCTCCGATTTGTTGGAACGAGATTGGTGAAACTCAAATCACCGGTCCTGAGATGGTTCAAGACACTACCGATCATATCGATCAAATCCGCAAGAATCTACTCGCCACTAGAAGCCGTCAAAAGAGTTATGCCGATAAACGACGAAAGCCTCTAGAATTTAACGTCGACGACCTTGTCCTCCTCAAAGTATCTCCTTGGAAGGGGGTAGTCCGTTTTGGAAAGAAAGGAAAACTAGCTCCTCGTTTCGTAGGCCCATTCAAGATCCTCGAAAGGATTGGAAAAGTGGCTTATAGACTTGATTTACCGAAAGAACTTTCCGGTGTTCATCCTACCTTTCATGTCTCAAATCTTAAGAAATGCTTAGCTGAGGGTAATCTCCACATACCACTCGACGAAGTACATATTGATGAGACAATGCAACTTGTTGAAAGACCCTTAGAAATTATGGATCGCAACGAGAAACGAACCAAACGAAGCCGTATTCGGTTAGTGAAAGTTCGTTGGGAATCAAGACGTGGTGCCGAATTTACTTGGGAAAGAGAAGACGTCATGAAGAAAAAGTACCCGCATCTCTTCGTCGTAGCTTTTTCCTAATTTCGGGACGAAATTTCCAAAAGTAGGGAATACTGTGACATTCGTCATTTTCGACTAGCTTTGTATTTGTTATCCTGTATTGTAAACCCGACTCGTTTTGGTCTTCGGATATTTGAATATTAATAAAATGATGAATTTTATGTTGTAATCATGTTTCATACTTGTCGTGGCGTGACCCACAGTTCGTTTCAGCAAAATCAGTTTTTTAACGTTTTCGGTTCGTTAAGGTCCGGACTTGTATTTTAACCATCCAAACCAACCAAGACCTAACCCATAACTATTCTAGAACCCTCCAAACATGTAGATACCTGGTCATAATTTATTTAAATTAAAATTTATTTTAAATAAAAGAATCAAAGTGCACCCTTTTACCCACCGGACAACTCAAACCCTAATCTTTCCCTATAAATACCACTCATTCTCAACCATTTCACCTGCACATTTTCATCTTCTTCTCCCAAAAGTTTTGATCTTGTAAGTTGTTCTAGCTAGTTTTGCTAAGTTGACTTTAAAAAGTCAACGGAACCGAATCTTGCATTCAAATCATTTCGGGTATGTAATTTTGGTTATTTTCAGTTTTTCTAAGTTATTTTATGTTCACAAAACCATTTTCATCTTTATTTAAGTCTTGTGGGCATTCAAACTTATATTTATGCATTTTAGACCCGTTTGGGTCGTTTTCGGGAAGTTTACTCAATTAACTTTCTTGTTTGAGTTTAGATCTGGAAGTTTTACCTTATTTTTAGTTCAATGGTTTTGGACATGTGGTAACCATCCTCGGGTTCATACCGAGTCAAAGACCGAACCAAACCGAACGCCCGTTTAAGCACTTTAAATAACTTTTAAGTGACCATGTTACATCAAACACTTTAGATCTGAGTTTTTTTTATATTTTAGTTATTATATGGTAATATGGAGGTGTAGAACAAATCTTTGCTTGAACCCAAGTTTCGGGTAAAAACCGAGTAAAACCAAACACCGTTTAACGAGTTACTCAATGTTCAAACCACCAAAAGTTCAACCTATCTTTTTAGTTATGTTTTAATTATATACTCATATTACTTAAGATTTTTGAAGTGTTAGAACAA
The DNA here is from genome assembly GCA_025506515.1 of Flaveria trinervia. Lineage (NCBI taxonomy): Eukaryota > Viridiplantae > Streptophyta > Magnoliopsida > Asterales > Asteraceae > Flaveria > Flaveria trinervia. Next base: position 79,441,935 of record CM046452.1, on the reverse strand, counting down.
ATATTAGCTCAAACCAAGTTTCGGGTAAGAATAAACCCGAGTAAAAGTCGAACTTATCGTCTTAACGAGCTAGTCACCGTTCAAAACGCAAAAGAAAAATATTTCCTAATTTTTTTAACTTATGTTTTGTTTTATGTTATTTGTATTAATAATATTATGGTATGACGGAACCAAACTTGGTTTTATACTAATATCAGGTTTAAGCAAATTTCTTTATTAATTAAAATCTCAAACTCGGGTTTAAGAGAGTGTAAGTCAGACCTTGATGCTTACATTAATGGGATCGTGCATACTAGCACTAAACCAACTCCCATATGTAAAACTAACAATGGTTGAGTAAAACTAAACATCAAGGACCCGTTTCTTGTAAAACTCATTTTTATACTTACGTTATTTAAACACACTTTGTAAAATATAACTAAAACTCCGAAAACCCAAGCCTTATTTTTATGAACTTTTATACCATTTATATTTCATCTTCAATACTCAATACTTACTCAAGATCTTTCAATCTAGGACACGCACGTTAAAACCGTCGGACTCGCTTACTTGAGGATTTTATTCAAAATTTATCATCAACGTCATTTTATTCCATGTGAGTAATTTCATCCCCGTTTTCTCTCTATACTTTGGGGGTAGCAAGCATACTTATTCAACCAAAAAAATGATTAACATCTAGATTCTCAACCCACAACCACTAGGTTATGTGTTGCTTAGAATAATTGTCCAATTGTATGTTATATACCTCATATGATTAATTGCTACATGTTTATTGCTTTTGATCGTTTAGCCTCATCCTCATCCTCAATAAGTATGATCATACGCTCCTCCTTGTAAATGGTAGTTTTATCAATTAGAAAGGAGCCTCATTATTTATGATTGATATACCTCAATTGTCACTTTTATTTACGGCTTCACATATTTGAGTTGTGAATTTTTGCCTTATATTATATTTATAAAGTCATGGAATTGCTCACCAACATACATGTTGACAAAACATATTATGCAATGCTACAGGTTTGATTATCGGTTGATTGAAGATTTAAAGACGTTACTTTATTTTGGACCGTTAGGTTATTAGTTAAGAACTATTATTTTCTTGTATTTGTAAGAACATGTTATGAAATGAATGAGTTGATTAAATATTGTCACTTTAATAGTGTCGTGTGCATTTGAACAATCTTAGTTGCGCCCTGGCATGTTCCGCCGCTTGGTCGGGGTGTGACAGACTTCATTACCAAACTCCCTCGAGCGAGCAAAGGGCATGACTCGATATGGGTCGTAGTGGATCGAATGACGAAATCAGCACACTTCTTGCCAATCCGAGAAGACTACAAAATGGACAAGTTGGCGAGATTGTACATAAAAGAGGTCGTGGCAAGACACGGAGTGCCAGTGTCAATCATATCCGACCGTGATGGCCGATTCACTTCACGATTTTGGCAAACACTACAGAAAGCAATGGGCACTCGATTAGACATGAGTACCGCCTATCACCCTCAAACAGATGGCCAAAGTGAACGAACCATACAAACGCTAGAAGACATGCTGAGAGCGTGTGTAATCGACTTTGGTGGTAGTTGGGATACTCATTTGCCATTGATTGAGTTCTCTTACAATAACAGCTACCACACCAGCATTGGGTGTGCTCCGTTCGAAGCGTTGTACGGAAGGAAGTGTAGATCACCCGTTTGTTGGGCCGAGATTGGTGAAAGTCAGTTAACAGGCCCAGAGATCATTCAGGAAACAACCGACAAGATCTTCCAAATCAAAGATAGGCTGAAAGCCGCTAGAGATCGCCAAAAGAGCTACGCCGACAGTCGTCGAAAGCCTCTAGAATTCAACGTTGGGGACCGAGTGTTACTCAAAGTCTCTCCTTGGAAAGGAGTTGTTCGGTTTGGAAAGAAAGGGAAGTTAGCCCCAAGATACGTTGGACCATTCGAGATTACAGAAAGAATTGGTCCAGTGGCTTACCGATTAAGGTTACCACAAGAATTCAACGGTGTGCATGATACTTTCCATGTGTCGAACCTCAAGAAGTGTTTGGCTGACGAATCACTTCACATACCCATGGACGATATCAAAATCGACGAAAAGCTTCATTTTATTGAGGAAGCCATTGAGGTCATGGATCGTAAGGTCAAACAGTTGAAGCGCAGCAGAATACCAATTGTTCGCGTAAGGTGGAATTCAAAACGAGGGTCAGAGTTTACATGGGAACGGGAAGATCAAATGAAACTCAAATACCACACCTATTCATGGATGACACTCTTGGACCTAACTCCAGCTGAATTTCGAGACGAAATTCTCTCAACGGGGGATACTGTGACATCCGTCACCTTAAGGTCCGTCGAACGACATAAATGAGCATAGAATTATTTTAATTATTCTTCTTTTCTTCATGAACTCCTGCTTTAACGAATCATGTCTGCTTTATTTTCCCTTGTGCCTGTACTTCCTCCGAGAACGTGTGCTGAGCATAAACCTTTTAAAAATTTCATCACCATTACCACCAAATATATCACTTTTAATTTCAACCATTATAAATAATAAAACCATTTTAAACTATCAAATACCATTAAACACGCTTTTAACCTTAATATAACGAACATTTTAAGGTCGTAATCAACCGAAACAAATTTTGGAGAACTCAAGGGTTAAGTGCAGGGACTAAACTCGCCATTTTGTAAACTTGGGCTGGGTATATAAGCCCATACTTCAGCCCTTAATCTCATTTCATCTTCATCTTCTTCATCCTTTTCACCTTCTTCTTCACATCTTCTTCATTCTAGCACCAAATCCAACCCGCTTGGTCTTGTCTTGTCGTCTAGACTCCATCTACGGCCTAGTCTACTCTATTCTAGCAGGTAGACGACCTTGGTTGTCCCTTTCCTTGCTTATTCACGGCTGTCCAAACTAGGGTTTCGGGTGTTCGGGTTCAACTCGAACACATGAGGTCGTGTGGGCACGTGTGAGGTCTTTCTGCTTGTGTTTCATGTTTGTGTATGTTTGTAGAGTGTTTCTGGAAGTCCTTGTTGTGTAAAACCGTGCTCGGAGCAGCCGAATGCACTTCTGCAGTCGCGAACCTGCAGTTCAGGCGACTGGGTCTGTCATGCGACTGAGCCGTGCGACTGGGTGAGTCGTGCGACCTGAGTCATGCGATTGTGTCTTTCGGGCGACTGCATCGTGCGACTAGGAATGTCATGCGACTGAGTTGTGCGATCGATTGAGTGTGTGTGCGATTGAGTCAGGTGACCGACTGAATGTATGCGATTGTGCGTGTTTCGCATGACTGGAGTCCAATCGCACGAATGAAGGTTCAATCGCACGAAGTAGCTAATTCGCACGATTGAGGGTTGATTCGTGCGCATGGAGGTTGGGTCGTGCGAATGTGTGTTGTGTGGTACGACTGAATGCCAGTCATGCGAATGAGACTCAATCGTACGAATGAAGCTGATTCGTACGATTGAAGGTTGATTCGTACGGATGGAGCGTTGAGTCGAGCGTCTGGTCCTGTTGTGTGACTGATGATGTTGAGTGTGAATTTCCCCTTGAACGTCTGATGATGATAAGGTAACATCAGTAAGAGGTTCATTGCTTGACCACAAAGATTAAAGTCAACGCTATCAACATGCACATACTATTTCAATTGAAAACAACCTAACATTTTACAATTATCGACAGTCCAATTGGAACTCCAAATACTTAACAAGTGCTATCTTTCATAACCACGAGATCATTTCACGGATGTCATAAGCAATGACGACTACTCGTAGTACTTGGATCTACATAAGATCTGATACGTGTGTCCGCTTGTGTGTGTGTGCTACCCACGACCGAACCGATACGACCCGAACAGACCAAACATTACTATAGGCTTTATACACGTCATTAATGCTTAAACATAACTGTCAATAGGTGTTTGACTGTTCTCTGCATACAACTGTTGGAATCTCGATCATTCATACCTACCATAAACATGTGAGTTTCGTGGCCCCTATTGTGCTTATTCTACTTTGCAAACATTTACAAACATGGGGGAAAAGTATGTTCGCCCGTTTTCTATGCTGTACAACATACATACAATTTACATACTTAGAATCAACGTGCTACTGTTTTGTGGGTATTTATCTGATACATGCTTGAGTCTGCTTTGTGGTTCTTTCTTACAACCATTTAATTCCAGTGTGGAACCGACGGTTAGGTATTGGTAGTACTGCGGGGTGACACCCCCACCCTCGTGTTGGTATACTAGTTAGTACCAACAAAGCCAGGAAGGGCCTTGGGTGAATATATTCCGACAAGATTCTTTGTGTACGTCATTAGGTTTGGTTGTAAAGCTCTTGTCATGTGATTTTGCTTACTTATAACTGTATGCACGGTATTCTGCAACAACTTTATACAGCATCAATTACTTATTTACTTAAACCTGCGAAACTCACCAACAATTTTGTTGACCATTTTGAGCATATCTTTTCAGGTGATCATGCTAGCTGAGGTTCTAGGTGTGCTGCCTTAGTGGAGACCCTAGGATGTATTTTCGGGCCAAACTTGTCATTTTGAAAACAATTGATGTATCTATTTCAAACAACATTATACTTTGTAACTTGTTCCCGGGTTGTGGGAATTGCATACAATGTTATCATCTATGTATTATGATTTATGTATCATGTTTATGCTTATGGCTATGTTGTCGTGAATACTGACTAAACACGACACAAGTCCCCTTGTTGTCGGGTGTCATCATGACACGCTTGTCATCATATTATCATTGCATCTCTATCGCTTACCATGTGTTATGACGATTCCCGTCTCGTTGCGCCCCCGTGTTTCCGCTCTTAGCAGGGGTGTGACATGTTATTCCTAAAAAGAATTAATAAATAAATTTAAAACCATAAGTTTTAAAACCCTTAAATTTAATTTAATAATTTCTGAAAAATTTTAGTTAAAGAAATAATTTGTATTTTGATTTTATAATATGATAATAATTTTTTTTTTGAATTATGAACTAATTAAAAACAAAAATGGTGGAGGCCTGGTTCGAACCCGGGACCTCGTGGTCATAAACAATGCTGGTTACCAGTTAGGCTATAGCCCAATCTTGTTAAAACTTCAACTTAAATGTTTAAAAAACATTAATTACCAAATCCCCCAAATTACTCAAGAACCCTAGGTTGCAATTGTTCCATATTGAACATGGAGCTGATGTTGTTAATGAAATCAACCATAGGGCTTTTGATCCCTAGATGAAACTGAATGTTGGGTGTGTGAAATTACCAGATTGGTAATCGAATCGATGTTACAAGGTGATGAAACGTCGCGACCACGGTTGAGTATGATCCGAGATGCAAACGTTGTAGATACTCAAATTAATCTTCTGTGAAGCTTCTAAGGGTTATGATAATCAAAAGCCCTCAAACAATTTTGGTTTAATGTGCCCAGAAGATGAAGCTCGACCAAGTTGCAGGTTCGAGTATTGATAATGATCGAATTCAAGGTGCGTGTGTTTTTCAATTGAAATTGAAGTTACAAAGAGCTTTAAGAGGTTAATTGGAACGTTTGTCCTTACTCAAAAGGTTCAATTCGATCAGTTTCGTTTCAAACGAGTTATGGATTTGAATTGAAGTTTTTGGTTTTGATTTTCTTGCGTTAATGGTCGAATAAACACAATTAAACATGGTTTCAAGTTCGAAACCGACATACAATAGTTAAGTTTTAATCGCGGTTAAATTAAGCGTTTAAGAGTAAAGGGGGGTTCGCTGGACTTGGCCGGAGCCCCTACTGACGATTAGCCGTAAATACGAGGGGTGGGGGGGGGGTGGTTTAACAATTTACACCTTTGTCCCTGATGTTTAGGTTGTTTATTATTTCATGTAAGAACTTTTAAATTAAGTTTTGAAAATTACAAATTGTACCCTGGACTTTACCAAACTAATTTGAATAATAAATTAAATTAATTGGTTATTAATCTTCAAAACTTTTAAAAAAACTAGTAAACCTTATAACTTGGTTATTTATTTTTACTTAATAATTAAAATTCATAATTACTTATAAAGTTGTATAAGTTTATTTGAATTCATCTCATAACTTAATAATTTTTAATAAAACTTTCTATATTATATCTTGTAAAATAATAATAAGTCTTTATATCTTTATGAAAAAAATATTATTTATAAATCAATAAGTTGTTACAAGTTGATTTAATGTATTTGATCCATTAAAATTATTACATATTTTAAATAAAAAAAACGCAAAAAAATTCAGGTTTGGGTATTATTTCGGAAAATGGCGGTTATTACATGTCGATTTATATGAGTGGGTGTCTCTATATTAGGATCCTTTCAAAATTACTAGTTCTTTATTTTACCGTTCATTGACAGTGCAACTCCAAGATGTGTCGTGCATTCACATTTCTTATTTTACACTAGCTTTTTTATCCATATATTTATACTAAAAATAAAATTTTACTTTCTCTTTCAATTAAATATTTTTTCTTTTACTTTAACTCAACTATTTTTTAAAATATTAAAAAATTTATGAGAATTGTATTGTGTTTTTTAAATATAAGAAATCACGATACAATATGTATAAGTTTTTTATTGCTTCATTTACAATCACTTACAACCATCATTCGTAACATAGACTCAAAATAACATCAAAATAAAGAATTTATTATGAATAAACACCATATACATACATGATATTATGACTCATGCGAGAAAAATACATTAAATATTTTTAATATTATCTTTACTAGTGTGAAAAGTATAAATATAATTCAAATTTAATATTACATTATTGTTCACATGATATTCAAAATTTGAATATTAACATTATTGTTCGTATAAATATAATTCGAAATTTAATATTCACATTATTGTTCACATGAAGTAGCGAAACAGAAACGCAATGATTTGCTTAATTCCTTATCCTAAATTTGTTGAGTACATGTGGGGCACTCTATTATTCGAAACACGATTTTCCACGTATTAATTATTGTCTAGAGAGTAAAACAAATAGTGATGTAACGTGTACCAACATTGCACTTTATTCTCTGTTAAACAAACCTTTAATTATGAACTAGAAAAATATGAAGTTTTAGTGAATTAGTGAATCTAACCATGATTAATGATAATACCGTCTAAATACAAATCCAACCATGAGCAAGGGTGAACCATTTTAGTAGAGTTTTTTATTGGTACGATTTACTTTTATCCTTTAAATCTGTGTTACTAAGGTCTTTTTTAAGATAAAGATAGTTGGAAAGGAAAAATGTCTTTGTTTTAAAGGCCTTTTAACGATAGAAATAAAAAAAATGGAAGAACTTTTGATAATATTTCTTTGAGGATTTGATCACAAATCGGAAGGAGATGAAAACTTATTATTATTATTATTATTTTAGATAAAATTGCATAAATGATCTTTGTGGTTTAATTAAATTGTATGTTGGTCTCACTTTTTAAAATTATATATTTAGTTCAAACTTTTATATACTCATTCTAGTTTTGGTTCCTGAAATTAAAATTATTCAACTTTTATGCATTTTATAAAGTTTAGACTATTTTTTTTTAATTTAACATTACGGACTAAAAGTGTAACGCCCACATGAAAAGTTTAGACAAACTTTTCAATTTTTGAAATTTGAAGACGAAACAAACAATGATTGCACGTGATTTTGAACTCACTTTGCAATTTTAAAAATCTGGAGCCAAACTTACAATATGATCAAACTACATAAAACATTTATGCAATTTTCTCTTATTGTTACAATTTTACAATTTCGATCTTGTTTAATTATAAAATTAGAAATGTATAATAACAAAACTATAACTTTGTTTTCTTTTCATTTCAACTCAATAACACATTTTTTTATCTTTTAATTTATTCAACCTTTGGAACATAAAATAAATATATGTTTTATGTTTCTCTCCTTTTCTTTTATTATAAATTTCTTTTTTTTTCATTTAGTAAACTCGCGAAGAACTAAAATAATTTTTTTGTTTTTTTCATTAGTAAACTTGTTTGTTTTTTTCATTTAGTAAACTTGGGAAGAACTAAAATAAGTTGTAGTTGACAGTTGGTACGAACACAAGGATTTGCTCAGCGGAGCCAGTTTTCCTTGATGCTTGGATATCTATCAATATAACGTAAAAATTTATAGTCGATAAGCCACATAACAAAATACAAATGTCACTAAGAGACATAATTTCTAAAATTTTGCAGAAAACCTCATAGACTATAGGGATTTTGTTCCAATACAATATTTAAAACTACTTTTCACCTCTGAATTCATTTAAAACTATTTAGAAACCATTCGAAGAAGATGCTAATTTGGATGGTGGCAAATAAAAAACACCTAAAAACGATGTAACTATGTGAGATGGAATAAAGAGATTATGGAACTAAACACTTGAGTTATTTTAAGAAGCCCTATAAAAGACATGACAATGAATAAAAGTAAACTAAAACTTCGACCAACAAAGTTTGAAAACAATATGTAAATAAGGTTTGTCTAGACGATCATTTGATCAAGTAAATGAAAATAATATTCGATAATGGGTTCTTTGATTCAGTCAACTTCGACACTTCGTAAATCTATTCAATTATGAACAAGAGCAGAGAGGTGAGAGTATTCTAATTGGATTATTCTTATTCACCTGAATCTGATCTAAATAGAATTTGTATATATTCAGATAAGATAGGAACATCCTCAAATTTGAATGGATCAGATCTCAGATAGGTTTATAAAAATTTCAAATTCTAATAATTTGATTCAGATTAATAGATAAACCGTTATCAGATCTAATGAACACCTCCATAGCCAATACACAAAATAATAAAAGGATATATGATAAATAATCATAGCTTCAAATATATACACATGGAGCCCTTCTTTTATCGTTATAATAACTAATATTTGTATTATTGTAAAGAAGTAGTAGTTATTGTAATTACTTCTTTTGTCGTTATAATAACTAATATTTGTATTATTGCAAAGAAGTAGTAGTTATTGTAATTACATCGTTTAAGGTATAGAGTAATAAACAAGCGATATATATTGTTAGCTATTCGTGAACGACTCACTGTGATTTATAATTACAGAGTATAGGAATTAGGGTTACATAATTACACAAACCACCCTATACTAATAAACATTATAAAACAACCATAGGCTTATTTAATCTATCTAACATACCCCCCGCAGTTTGAGCGGAGGGAACTCGAACGTTAAGACTGTCACGAAACTCCATGAACAACTGTGATGGTAAGCCTTTGGTAAATATATCTGCAAACTGGTGAGATGAGGGAACATGTAACACACGCACTTGACCAATGGCAACATGTTCCCTTACAAAGTGTATATCTAATTCCACATGTTTGGTGCGTTGGTGCTTTACAGGGTTTGACGCTAAATATACGGCACTGACATTATCACAAAACACAAGAGTGGCCCGAGACATTGGACAATGTAACTCAAGAAGAAGATTACGAATCCAAGCCGCTTCGGCAACAGCATTGGCAACACCACGATATTCAGCTTCAGCACTTGATCTCGAGACGACGTGCTGACACTTAGACGACCAAGAGACGAGATTATCACCCAGAAAGACACAAAAACCAGATGTCGATCGACGAGTATCAGGACATCCCCCCCAATCAGCATCTGTATAAGCAGTCAAACGATTAATAGAAGAATGACGTATGTGCAGTCCCGACAAAAGAGTACCCTGAATATAACGCAAAATGCGTTAAGGGCATGAAGATGCGGTTCACGTGGGTCATGCTTGAAAAGACACACTTGGTGAACAGCAAAAGCAATATCTGGACGAGTGAGAGTAAGATATTGTAGGGCGCCAGCTAAACTCCTATAAAGAGTAGGATCAGCGACCGGTGTGCCATGCATAGACAGTTTTGCCTTGGTGTCCGCATGAGTGCTACAAGGATTGCAAGATTTCATTTCTGCACGAGCGAGGATATCTTTGGGAAAGGCAGTCTGGGAGAGAAATAGAGCTGACTGATCACGTGTGGCAGCAATGCCGAGAAAGAAAGAAAGAGTGCCAAGATCAGTCATGGCAAACTCAGTGGAGAGGCGTCCAATGACACGAGCAATCAGTGAGGGAGATGAGGCTGTAAGAATGATATCATCAACATAAAGGAGAAGGTAGATGATATCACTGCCACGACGAAAGGTGAAGAGAGATGAATCAGATTTGCTACTAACAAAACCAAGAGAGGTGATGTAAAGAGCAAAGCGATGATACCAGGCACGTGGGGCTTGTTTAAGGCCATAGAGAGCCTTGCGAAGCCGACACACATACTCAGGGTGATGTGGGTCGATATAGCCTGGAGGTTGTTTCATATAGACAGGCTCTATCAAATCGCCGTTTAGAAAGGCGTTCTTGACATCCAATTGATGGATTGGCCAATGACGAGAAACAGCAATACTAAGAACGGTACGTATTGTGGCCGGTTTGACAACCAGGCTAAATGTCTCATCGAAATCAAGACCGGGTTGTTGAGAGAACCCTTGTGCAACTAGTCGACACTTGTACCGTTGAAGGTTACCATGACTATTAAGTTTATGACGATATAGCCAACGACAACCAACAATGTTAACACCCGTGGGGCGTGGAACTAGTTCCCAAGTGCCGTTCGAAATAATTGTTGATATTTCAGAGTCCATAGCTGTTTTCCAGTTAGGATCACACATGGCTTGGGCTGTTATTCGTGGAATTGGAGAAATAAGGGAAGTGGCAGGCAGGTTCAGAATGTCTCGTGGTTTTAAGGAATCGGTTTTAGAACGAGTGACCATAGGGTGACTAGAACTAGGACCGGTAGTCGACGAAAATAAGGGTTGAGTGGGGTGGCTAGCAGAAACAGGGACATTAGATGTCGACTGTGCAAGGGGAGAAGTGTTTGGGAGATTTAGAGCCTCCTGTGTATGTACAGAAGGGATGGATGGAAGACTAAGGTCAGCCAGGAATGTCGGAGGAGAAGTACTTTCATTTGAAGACTCAAAAATTAAGTAGTCGGAAATAGAAGGAGAAGGATGGAATGAAGCATACGGAAAATGTGTCTCGTCAAAAATGACATGCCGAGAAATGATGACTCGTTGGGTGACAAGATCAAAGCAGCGGCAGCCATGATGGTCAGCTGACGGACCAAGGTATACACAAGCCGTGGAACGGGGAGAAAGCTTATGTGTAGCGGTAGAAGAAAGGTTGGGGTAACAAAGACATCCAAACACACGAAGGTGAGGAAAGGAGGGGAAGAAACCAAACAAGATTTCAAACGGTGACTTGTAAGAGAGAGTGGTAGTGGGGAGAAGATTGATGGTGTGTACTGCCATGTGGAGTGCTTCAACCTAAAAGGACGCTGGAAAAGAAGCCTGGAACAAAAGTGTGCGAATGACATTGTTGATTGTACGGATGGAACGTTCAGCTTTACCATTTTGTTGAGATGTATAAGGGCAAGAGAAGCGGAATTGGATGCCATGAGTGGGAAAGAAATCATGAAAAAACCGATTATTATACTCACGTCCATTGTCGCATGTAGTGCTTTAATCTCAAGTTTAAATTGATTTATAACATAAGCATGAAACTGAAGAAAACAAGTAAACACATCAGATTTGGCACGCATAGGAAACACCCATAAAAAATGAGAGAAATCATCCAAGAACAAGACATAATATTTAAAACCACACACACTTGCAACTGGAGATGTCCAAACATCAGAATGCACAATTTCAAACATATGAGATGTAGTAGTAGTTGATTTGGAAAATGGTAGACGACAATGTTTTCCTAATTGACAAGAATGACAAACGGGTAGTGAAGACTTAGAACATGGAACAAGTTTATGAGACACTAAATAATTAAAGATAGAAGCTCCTGGATGCCCTAGTCGACGATGCCAAGTTTCTGGGGAGACAACAGCAAGTGATAGAGCAGGAGAAGCTAGAGGAGATGGTAAGACAGGATAGAGATCACTAACGTTGTCGCACCGTTGAAGACGAGCACCTGTTTTAAGATCCTTCACAGTAAAACCAAAAGGGTCAAACTCAACAGATACGGAATTATCGATTATGAAGCGACATACCGAAATAAGATTTTTTTACCATTTTATCAGATATTAAAATATTATTTAGGGCCAATTGGTTATGTGAAAATGGAAAATAAGTGTTACCGATATGCGTGACTGGAAGTAAAACACCATACCAACCATTATAGATTTAGAGTTATCACATGGTGTAAGAGAAACTAAGTTACCTTTATTAAATTGCATGTGATTACTAGCCCCCGTATCCATATAATAATTAGTATCCTGCGTAGGTGGCTGCACAGACATAGCACTAAAGACAGATGCAAGATCAGTAAATTGAGGAGTAGAGGAACCATAACCAGCAAAAGTTGAAGGCTGGGTGGCCTGTCCAAAAGGAGAAGCTGGTGTGGACCAAGGAGAGACGGTTGAGAGTGTCGCGGCGTTTGTGAAACCGAAGTCACCATTTAAGATGGCAGCTGTGGTTGTAGCTGGAACTGAGGTTGCGACATGTAGAGAGGTGACAACTAAGCTTGCGGAGCCTGGAAGTGCATCAGTTGCTGTTGTAATGCAGTGGAAAGATGCCCGGAAGGAGAATAGGGTTGATGCCCTGGTGGAGGAGGCATGAATTGATGTGGTGGAACTTGTGGGTGATGTTGTCGACCTGTTTGACCTGTAGAAACTGAGATATACCAGAACTGTTAGTAGCATTACCCCCCCCCCTTTGGAAGCCCCACGTCCTTGTGACCGGTTTTTATTATTCCGACCATTTCCTTTACTATTTGTATTATAGCCTACTTGGTGAGAGTAAAGAGCAGTGGTCGAATTTTGAAGGGATTCAAGGGATGACTCAATGGTTTCAGAACGAGCTTCGTGAAGAAGAAGCATGTTTTTAGCTTCTAAAAAAGAGGGGAATGGAGTTTTATTAGTGATTACGTCAACAATGCTAGTGTAGTCAGGTGATGGTAGTTGTCTAAGGATTTGCATAACTAGCTCTTGTTCAATGATAGGGGAGTCTACATCATTTAACGAATCAGCAAGGTTTTTGAGGTGATGACAAAAAACGGTAATGGACATGGTACCTTTTTTTGTATTGCGAAATGTATCCTGAAGTTGGAGCATACGGGACATCTTGTTGTTTAGGAAAAATTGTGAGATATTATCCCATAATTTTTTAGCAGTACAATTATCAGATGTGACAATTTGCAAAAGGTCAGGTTCACAGGTATTATAGAACCAACTTTTAATTTTAACGTCCATGGAGTACCAATCATCATCGTTAGCATTTTTTGGTAAACTTTTACCGTTTAGATGACCTGCCACTTTAGCACCAATGCAAAGATCATTGAAAATAGTACGCCAAAGTTTATAACGCGTACCGTCTACATTGAGTTTAAAGCCAAACTGTTGGTGAACATTGGTAATAGAATAAACCAGGTTAAGGGCAGAAGGAGTAGAAGAGGGTGCAGTGGCGTTGGTGTTGGTACTTCCGGTAGACATAATAACAAACAAATAAAAGAAAGAAATCAAAATAAGTAATAACCCAAGACAAGGAAGGAGCTTTACCGTAGGAAGAAGGCGCAGCTATTGCTTCTCTGGAGATGATGTCAGAACAAAAGAATCACCAAGAATGTTGAATATTGCCTTGAGTGGAGTCAAAGAAATACTATTTTAATGATAGTGACTATTATATGCTTCACCCGAGAGAGACAATCAAAACAAACAAATAGAAAGTTTGTCTTGGTCCGCGTGAAAGATATAGAAGAGAACTGAATTGTTAATGCGAAGATTGGCGGCAAAAGACAGCCGGAAAAAAAAAAAAACGGACGAAAAAGGAACGGCCGCATTGATGGTTATTTTTATTGGCTTGATACCATGAAATAATATATTAGAATCCTCCTTGAGGGTATAAGCTTTGTATTCATCAGTATTTATAATTATAGAGTATAGGAATTAGGTTACATAATTACACAAACCACCCTATACTATAAACATTATAAAACAACCATAGGCTTATTTAATCTATCTAACACTATTATTTTATTAAATATAAAAATACTAATAAGTTTATGTTATTTCACTTTTTGGTATTAAAATTTTTTGTTGTGATACTAATTTTTTTCTCGATTGTTTTTAGTCTTTCTTAAAAAGAAATAAAAATAAAAAAAAAATTCAAAGAGATTCTATTTAGGAATTGTCTAGCTATAATATAAAATTAAGGTTTGCATTCATTGCAAACACTACTTCGGAGTGAAAGTTTTGTTGCGTAAACTGTGTTACAGTAATTACAATATAATATAATTTATAGGTAATACTTTATCTACACCACCCCAAACTTAAATACATAGCTCCAAACTCAAACACATGCATGTATGATGATAAAAAGAAACGATTGATCGACTACAAACTCAATCGTCCATTTAAAACTTAGGCCATGAGATCTAACATAACTTATAAAGCCAATGTTTAAGCTTTTATTTTCAGGTTGTGTGAGGTTAGATTAAGATGACATGAGTGGACAGCCTCAGTTTATATTCTCGTTATTCAATCAAAATAGAGTAGGAGGTTGGATACAATAGTAAAATCATTAAGATTAGAGTGGTCATTTTGCATCGTATATATGATGGACTATTATAAGTTAAATATAATTAGGGCTAACAATTTTTTATCTGTTTATAACAAGATTAAAACTATTTAATAAAAAAATAGTTTTTAACTTGTTATATTTTTAAAAATAATAAAAACTAAAATAGTAGACTTCATTATTTCTTTTTATTGGTGTGTAAAAATATTTTAAAAAAATTATAGGCATGAAATATAAATAACTAAACAAGTTATATTCATGTTTGTTATTTGAGTTACTCGTGTTATTTTTAACTTGTTAAACATAATAATAAATACTTTTTCCGTCCTGAATATAATGTAGATTTAGCCGATAATTGTGTTGCTGTAAAAGAAAATATTCAATTAAGGTGCAGTCAAAAGAACGTGAAAAACATGACAATATTGTCCTCCCTCATCAGTAACCCAATTATTGAAAGAGTCCAAACAAAAAGATAAATGACAAAACTATTCTATTTAATTCAGCGTTTGTAAATCCGACCATGATCAGGGGCAAAACCGTCAAATCACGTCGTTTAGTTTCATCCATGGACTTGACGCCGCGTATTAAATCCATACCAGGTTCGTGAAACTACCAGACATGATGCAACACATTATTGGACAGTGAACTACCACGGGACCCACCTCATCAGATAAGCATCGTTGATCCAACGGTCTCAATCACGCGGTGAGTTTCGTCTAGGCTGTCATTGCGGTCCCACGGCACGAGGGGTCGCACCGGATAAATACTACGAAGGGGAATATACTTCTATACGATTCTAATTGCTTTTGTCAAGATGGTGTTTACTAATTTAAGAGAAGTGTACGCGTTTTCATGCAGAGGGTATGGTGCTATACTACTTTTGGTTTGGTGGTAGCGAGTTTGTCTCTGGAGAAAGTAGAAGATAGTGTTGGTAAAATAATAATAATTTGACAAGTTAACAAAGGCCCCCTGATGTTTACATCGTTTTATCAGATGTATCCTTCAACTTTTGTTAGTTGTATGCAAACTCTAGGTGTTATACAACCATCATTTTACTATGCTTTTTGTTTTATTTAATCAAGTAACCAAACGTAAACGCGCACGTGTATTTGTTTGTTGATACTCGTTTATGTTCGTTTACATATTAATTCAATATTTTACTAGTAATAACAAATCGATGTTAACCTATTTTAAGAGCCATGGACACACAAATCCATTTTAGTGTCATCGATAAGTAAACCCTTTTCAGATTGTAGAGCTATTGATTGCAGTGCCAATTCTCTTTTAGATTTTAAATCTCATTTTCGTTATTGTTTATTTGTGTTTGTTAAAAATAGTAATGAACGAGCACAACGAACAAGTTTATTTTCTTAACCAGAACACTAACATACATTTGTTTGTGTTCGTATCGGCTCAACTAGAAGGAGAGTTGTCTCGCTGTAGTGAAAGTGCTCCTGTTCATTTGGAGAACAACTCTATTGCTACTAATAATATACGTTTTCGTTTGAGATGGTTGTTATTTTTCATATGAAACAGAAGACGCAAGTTTGAAATAGGTTGTTATATAGTTGTCGTGAACTAACCAAGGGTCAAAGTACTATGACAAAAGACAATCATATGACGAGGTTCCAAGACGAGAAGGTATAAAGCAAGTAGCTCTTTATCCGCTCAATTAAATAAAAAAACGAACACAAATATAGCCTAGTTTCAATTAATTAGGGGGGCATTTCTACTGTTTCCTTATACCTTAAATCTCTCAAACCAAAAAACCAAAACCTAAAGGTCTTTTAAGTAACTTAAGAAATAAAAAACCAATTTCGAATATTCGAATATATCCTACAGAAATTACTGACTCAACACTGACGTGTATCCAAGCTGTTGGGCCCACCATCATAGACCGAACAATCAAATAGCAACATATCCACGTGGCACTCAATCGCCCTCACCTTCACCACCCTATATAACCAGCGTGTTTCATCATCACTTTCACCACAACAACCAAAAACACCTTCAAAACTCAAAACAAACACACAAGGTTTCGTCGACGGTCAACCATGGGCGGAGCCACCACCAGAGTTCCGATGAGCCACCGTGTCTTATCACCGAGTTACAACTACACCGGCGGAGACGACGCCGGTGATCAACCGGTTGTGCAATTATCCGGTTCGATCTTTGGCTTTCTAGAGGAAGACACGACGGCGTTATCGTCGCCGGAAAACCACCGCTATCATGAAATTGAAGAGGAAGACGATGAGAATGAAAAAGCTGAGAGAATCGAAGATAAAATGAAGTTTTGGGAAACACAACATCAAAATCTACATGTAAGTTCCATCAATCAACTAAAATTTGAAGCTTAATTTGAACAATTTCATATAAACTTCGAATTCCGATGACCTTACGTTGTTTGATCGGTTTTTCACAGGCGACGTTGTACAGAACGACGTCGTTAGAGTCGAAAATCAGAAGTACAACGAAGGAAGTACTCGCAGAGCTAGAGGTGGATGATAATGTATGTTGTTGCTCGACACGTGTTTCCGGTGGCTGCCGGAGCTGCCGGATGAATGAAATCTGCCGGAGATTACAAAACTCCGGTCACAATTCCGGCATCTGCAAGTCTAAATGGAAGAGCTCGTCGGATATTCCATCAGGTAATTAATCAAACATTAAACACCCGATCTCCATTCATTATTATTATTATTATTATTAATTATTATTATTATTATTATTATTATTATTATTATTATATTATTATTATTATTATTATTATTATTATTATCTCTTAATAAAGCTATCTTTTTATAAAGCGCGTATCGACGTATCTGGTTAGCTCACTTATTGTTCACACACTACATTTATAAGACTTGTAGTCGTTATCCTAAGGTTATAAAACAACAACATTCTTATAGACCGTTGCTATTTTTACAGGTGAACACACGTACATTGACGTGATCGACAACTCGAATAGGAAGAAAGGGGAAACTCGAGTGATCATCGAATTAGAGTTTCGTGGTCAATTCGAAATGAAGAAAGGAAGTGAAGAGTACAACGGTCTCGTATCGAAGCTGCCCGAGGTGTTCGTGGGAAAAATCGAGCGGTTGCAAAGTGTGATTAAGATATTGAGTAATGCAGCAAAAAGATGCATGAAGGAGAAGAAGATGCATTTGGGACCGTGGAGGAAGCAACCGTACATGGAGGCTAAGTGGGTTAGAGTCGTTGAACGCACAATCTCGATGGCGATGGTTGAGCCGTTGGCGGTTGATCGCGAGCCCAGGCACGCGGTCAGGGCCAAGGCTCGAGCGTCGATGCTGACTATGGATCTTCTTGACAACGTACAAAGATGTCGAACTATTTGGTTCCTGTCGTAGAAGTCTTGTAACAAGTGTTTGTTTGAGTTGTATAACTTTCAAGTAATTATAGATGACTCTAAAAACTAAGGGGAATATGTGAATTTGTGAATTGTGAATGAATGTAAGTAGAATTAAAGTTGACGTTACATAATTATAATTTACCAAGTAAACATGAATTAGTACACTCGCTGTTCTCACTTTATACAAAGAAACTCAAATAAATCAATTGACTAAACATAGGAAATAAATCAATTGACTAAATATAGGAAAGTTAAAATCATGGAGTTAAATAATAAATTTTTGGTTCTAGATTCCGGCAACAACCTGTAAATAATATTTTAATAATTTAAATTGCTAACTATCAGCGGATATTACTCTATTACAATTAGACATGGGAATGAATAGTTTTTCTTTGAATTTTTTGACTTGAATCACATTAGTTTAATTTTTTTACTTTGCTGAATCACATTAGTTTGAAGTATTAATATTTTTAACTCAAAATTTTGTGTATTTGATTTTTGTCATTAAAGTTTAAGATTTTATAGTCCAGCCACCAAACTATTTAATATAGTGAATTTCTTTACCGATTTTACTCACTAGAGTTTAGTATTATATATTTTAACTACCGGTATGCTTTTTTGACTCTGGTCACTAAAGTTTATAATATTAAAG
Source organism: Flaveria trinervia (assembly GCA_025506515.1). Taxonomy (NCBI): domain Eukaryota; kingdom Viridiplantae; phylum Streptophyta; class Magnoliopsida; order Asterales; family Asteraceae; genus Flaveria; species Flaveria trinervia. Next base: position 79,423,293 of record CM046452.1, on the reverse strand, counting down.
TTTAATCACTAAACTATATATAGTGAAATTTTATTTTTTCGAGTTTGACCTATCAAGTTTAGTATTTTTGAGTTTCTCCGCCAAACTTTAATTTTATGATTTCCGACGAGCTGACACATATCGACCAAGGTAACATATAGTTGTATGCGGGGAAAATGACTGGACTCCGACCGCTAGCATGTGACTTTGTTCTCTTAAAGTTTAGGATCGCAAAGTTTGGCCGCTAAACTATTTGTCTATTTGTAGTGAAGTTTTATTTTTTCGGGTTTGGCCATTAAAGTTTAGTATTTTTTTAGTTTCGCCACCAAAGTTCGCTTTTATGGTTTCTAACGACCTGAACAACTAATGATTAAAGTAACGTAGTGTGTGGGAAAACTGATCTAACTTCCGTTGCGAAGCGCGGTGAGAAAAAAACTAGTTAATTACAAATAACAATTTGATCGATATATTAATTTTAACTTTTAATTTTTAATTTTGTTACTAATAACAATCTCAATCCAACTGTTTCTTAATTCTATTGGTTTTAAAAGACGTATCCCATGACGTTACTCATGACGTGACGTATAAAAATATAAATCTATTTTTCAATTCTTTTTTTAAAAGATCAATTTTTGAAATTATTTAATGTGATGATTTTGTTGCTGACCGAGTAACTTACAAAAAAGATGGAAAAACTTATTGATACATTTTTTTATTTTAATTATTTAAATACGTTATGTTAAATGTCACGTCACGACAACATCATCAAAAATTAGTGAAGTTAACGAACAGTACTAAGACTAAGAACTATTATTGGTAACAAAATTAAAAGTTATAACTAATATTGATTTTGTTGTTAGTTAAAATTAATATCGATCATATTTTAGATTATTATAATTTATTTTTCAATAATTTATTTGTGTACATATGAATGAAAATATAAAAATAAAAATAAAAAAATTGATAAATCGTAGACTTAAAATATCAAATTTGGGTTTGAGAGTCGGATAAACCGCCTCGGCTTCTAATATTTATTAGTCTATTGATGGATCACTTGATCTTATTCTACGTAGCTTCAAATATGAATTGAAAATTACTGAAATATTACTGCCGTAAATGAGAGTATCACATATCAGCATTAAAATTATTAATTTTTAAAATTTTTCGTTTCTTTTTTTATTAAATAATTA
>CM046452.1:79357124-79417124 GCA_025506515.1 Flaveria trinervia | reverse complement strand
AGTTAACGAATATCGTCGTACCATGATTCTTGTTACTTTTTACTGCCAATTCTCATTATGATTTTCTTGGGTTCTTTTGTTGTTGTCGTTGGTTTGAATTAATCTAGGGTGATGGTTAAGCTTGTGGAGTGGCTTTCTCAGCTTTAATCAAACAAGACGGAGCTTGTTAATCTTTTTCAAAACACATTGAGGTCGAAGAATCAAGTCAAGCTTAAGGTTGCATTGATTTATTCGTCATTTGACATATTTAGAAAGCTGGAAACTCTTGACGGATAACGTTGTATTTGAATTTGTAAATTTTAGAATCTTGTCAAAAATTCGATCCGATCAAAATCTATCAAAATTCAATGTTGGATCATGTGTATAAATCTTAATAATGCAATTATATAAAGTTTAAAACAAGTTTCAGCTTCAATCTGCATTTTTTTTAATTTCGATTTTTGTGAACATCCTAGGTTTGTGTGCCGATGAAAAATGATGCATGACGTAATGCTTCTTTCATATAATCGGATTCATAAGTAGAGGCAAGTTATTAATTAACATTTCTCAGTCAGAATGGCGTTGCTCTCCAACTAATTTTTTGTAATTTGTCTAGTCTGTCGCTAGTTAATAAAAACATTGCTCTCGTTAGCCCATGTGGTGGTGGTAATACTATTATGGTTTGTAAAGAATTATATTCATAAAGACATAACTAAAGTTTTATTTACACAACACTTTCTACAAAACTTTAACAGCATGAGCATAAAAACAAGACACCATCGGCAAATCATCAACAAGATCCATTGTCAGCATCGACGCTCTAACCCTCGCCGGTCGACTAGAATAAACATCCACCGCTAACGGTGGTGATACATTGGCGGCGACGGTACTTCTCTCAGTCACTCTAAGCCACTTGGCTTGCATGTATTGTTGCTTCCTCCACGGCCCCAAATGCATTTTCTTCTCTCTCATACATTTTTTCGCCGCAAAACTCAATATCTTAATAACAGTCTGTAGTCGGTCTGATTTTCCGACGAACACATCTGGAAGTTTACACACCAAACTGTTATACTCATCACTCGCTTTCTTCATCTCAAACTGCCCACGTAACTCCAACTCGATGATCACCCTCACCGCACCTTTTTTCCGGTTGGAGTCATCGATCACGTCCAAAAACGTGTGTCCTCCTGCAACATAATATTTCAATACCTTTAATTTCGTGACGACAAACATGTATAATAACAGAATTGACTAAACACACCCCTCTACTACAAGTCCTTGAGGGGTGGGCCCATTAAGTTTTATGAGAAGGTACGTATCCCAAGACATTTTATTATAAACGTCATTAATAATTAGTTATTACAAGAGAGATACATTTTATTTGTAGTTACCTGATGGAATATCTGATGAGCTTTTCCACTTTGACTTGCAGATAGCTGAATCAAAACCTGAACTTTGCAACCGGCTGCAGATTTCTCTCATCCGGCAACTCCGGCAACCTCCCGACACCGGTGTCGAGCAAGAACACGCATTCCCGGCCGCCTCGATCTCCTCGAGTGCTTCTTTCGTTATACTTCGGATCCTCGATTCTAAACTTGTCGTCCTAAACAACGTAGTCTGTCGGAAAATCATTAAGAAAAACATAGCACGTTAACCGGAGTTCTAAAAACTTGAAATTCCGATCATATAAGCGATTCTTACATGTAAATTCTGCAGTTGGGTCTCCCAGAATTTGATCTTATCGTCGGAATCTTCAGGTTTTTCACACTCATCTTCGTCGTTTTCGATTTCGATTTCTTGTTGAATGTCGTACTGCTCATTTTCCGGCGATGATAATACGGTGGCTTCTTCCTCTAGAAACCCGAAGATTGAACCGGACAATTGAACCGGTGGTTGATCGTGTGGGTGGTCTACGGCGGCGTAATGGTGGCTCGGCGACAGCACACGGTGGCTCATCGGAATTTGGGTGGTGGTTCTGCCCATTGAGCAACCTCACAACCGTTAGAGAAAAAGGTTTTTTTGATATTTATTTTGCAGTGAGATTAAATTTGGGGATGTTGTTTTTATAGGGTGATAATATCCACGTGGCGTGTTGTGATTTGAGGGTGGTAATGTGTGGGTCAAATATGATGGGTTGGATCCACGTAGGTTTGAGTCAAGGTACAGAGTGCTGTAGATATGCTTCAGAAATTCAAGATTTTTGTGTGATATTTTTTTTAAAGTACACAGAAGCCCCTTGAGTTTTTGTTTTATTCAAACCTTACCATTCTTTTTGAATTAATACTTTTTGCGGCCTGGATAGATCATTTGACGTATCTAGGTCGAATGACCAAATACGGTTCTGAAATTCAAAAACTTAACTAACTGAACAAACCGAACTTAATCAAATAGATCTCAAACAAACCGAGTTGATTGATTTATCGTTTCAAATGATTATGTTTTAACATGCTTGAATGGAAATTTTTTATAGGTAATACTAACCATCCGTATGTGAAGAACTACACAAAACCATCGAAAATATTTTAGTATCATGCTGAATTGCTAAATCAGTATGGGTTGTTATCCCCAGCGGTGCGAGCAACCTCTTGGTTATGCCTTTCATGGTTCGTGATTTGCTTTTTCATCACAAGATTGTGCAACGTAATGATAAAAAGGATATCAGGTACACATGATTTTTCTCATTATGTAATGGTGCATATGGAGAGCCTGAAACGAAAACATTTGTTTTCCAATAAACCACTCTCTATGAACAAGATTATCAAGGATGTCAAGATATTTGGAAAACAAGTCAAGAATTGAAAGCTTATAGCGATCACAATTGAACAGCTTTTGTTTTAGTTAAACAATTATATGCATTTAATAACTTGTTTTTTTGTAATATTTTGCTAGCGCCCTCTTAGTGAATGTTAAACACTTTAATCCTCTTTACTATTTTGACTCCATAAAAAGATACAACTATTTAGTTTATAAACACTTTAACCCTCTTCACACTTTCACCTTTCAATACATTGACCAAAAAAGAAAACACAAGTAGCTACATTTAGAAATTATAAAATACTAAAGGGACTGTTAGTTAACATTCTTATAAGTTATTATGAAGGTTTATCCTATCTTATGGGAGGTGGTATCTATCTTATATTCCCATCTGTCGACTGCAGTTTGTCGCATGCGACATGTGCAACGCACGTGGGCCTACTTGACAGCTTGGATGGATTAGTGTCACTTAATCCTGACCCTTGAAAATAATGAGTGTTACGTTTATCTAATGAGGTGGGTTCCATACGATTACCTACTCCATCTAATCATAATTTGGATTAAATACGCGGCGTAAGGCCCATGGGTTTTTCAAGTTGGAGTTGGGAAATGACTGTATTGCCCTTGTGAGGTTTAAATGGTCAATATATGTGCCTATCATTATTTGGTAGTGACTAGGAAAGAACATAAGGATATGTTTTCTTGTTATTATTATTCCTTTAGTTTATTAAACAATTATGTATTTTCACATGTTATGTTTTATTTAAAAACAAAAATATATACAGTTGATTTTTATTGGTTTTATATATAATACACTTGATTTTATACTTCAACCAGTTGTTATTCTATCCGCGCTTTGCTGTGGGGGCGAATCGATCTTTTATACAATTTGATAAAAGGCTTGAAAATAGCGGTATGTTGTGACTGTAAACTAACCGTTTACCACGCCAAAAAAACAAGCTCAAAACATGCTATGACAATGGCGATTTGTTCCGGCTGCAAACTAATCGTCATAGTCTATAATCCGTCTTTATTCAAGTGCCCAAAAGTACAACATCAAGCCAGTATAGTCAATCTCATAAAAAAACATAATGAACTATTAGCAATTATAAGACAACTATAATCGAGGTCTAGTAAACGACCGTTATAACCAGAAATACCAAAAACATCTCATGACAACTGTTTTCTCATAATACTTAAGAGCAATCAAGCAACAACAGCTCTAAAACACCCAAAAGGACAATCAAATACAACCTTTGATGGACATCTATTCAGCGCTTGTGTGACGACTAACACATGCACACAACTATGCTACTAGTCCAAAGTGAAACAAAAATGTCATTACATCAGGCGTCGCAAATCTAAGGCTTAAAAGAGTTGGCTTGTAGTGGTTGCAAACCGAGAACGATGTTGTGCCAAACTTTAACCCCTTTTGATATCATCATAGCCTTTATGTACTTAACTTCAACCTGATGAATTAAAATAGGACGACAGTCCCAGCGACATGAACACATCATCATCAACATATGAAAATCACGAATAGCAACAACAACCCCACATAAAATGCATCAAATGAACACGAGTCCATTATTATCAACGTAGGTAGAAATAACAACAATCCAAAGACAAAAGCAACAACAAACCACCGCGAAACCACTAGCAATTTTTCATTAGACTAAAAATCCAAAAGAAACACATAAAATGTTAATAACAACACAGACGACAACATCAACATCAACCATTAAACAATAACATCAACACCATATAAGGACTCTCAGATACGCGATTGCCCTCATCATCGAGCAAAAGAGATAAGGACTCTCAGAGACACGATTGGCCATCATCATCGAGCAATGATAAAAAGAATAGCTTGTCACAACCACGTAGATGCCACCGAAGACAATTTATAGACCACCAGCGGTGTCAAGATCAACAGATCTATGTCGGTACCAACATGCACCACCATCCATTGACGACAGTCGGAAACCATGCCATCGCAATACCACCGAAAGCCCAACAAAGCATCAAAAGCAGACCAGGGCTCTCAAAATTTTCATGCCATAACAGGACGTCACCACCACCCAAATGCCACCGAAAGAGGCTGACAAACCACAGACAACGTTCAAATCGTCAAAGGTTGTCGCTCCACGCGCCATCTCCACACAACACCAAAAACACCAAACCTTAAGACATACCTTCACGCGACAGGAGGCCGGTACACGCGAGAGACGGTAGAGGTGGTGCAAGTTGTAAATAGCACCGACAAACCCTTTTTCTATCTAGAAATAAACAAGAGTGTGAATGTAAAATAGGTGAACACCGGTTCACATAAACACATTTAGGGGAGGGACAAAATGTAAACCCCTTAAATTATAGTTGCAAACTTCAAAACTCACAAAATCCACTATTCCTCAAACTTATTTTTTCATATATAGGTAAATGTTTGATCTACTTGATTTAAGAATATTGAGGAAAGATTACTATTTAGGGCATGGTTGATTAACGTAAAATTTACTAGAATTTAATGCAATTGGAATATGAATTCCATTTTCTTAATGTTTTTGGTTAGTATAGTTGGTTGAAATTCAAACTTGAATTCATATTCCACCCTAATCGAATAGGATTTCGCATTCCTTCAACGGACACTATCCCCAAACGGCGTCAATAGACGCAACCTGTCATAGCCACCAGCCACCAACTTATGTTGCTGCCATCGACCTCACACGCCACCACTCGCCCCTGTCCCTAACTGGTGCCTATCGACACTGCATGCGCGACCGCCCAACGTCGACTTGCAGCACTACCATTGATGTCACCTGCCACCGCCCCATGTCGCCTCTGACACAGTACCACATATTCTCGATTGGAAGTCCTTGTATGTTTCAATCACTACCGATGCAAACACAATTTTTCAAGTTACTGATCAACCTTGTTCCCTAAATAAGTGGGCTTCCCCATCTACACCATATTTTAGGTATTAAATATTTGGAAAACCATTGCTACACTTATTTAAATTATACAAGTTATCAACTTGTATAAGTATTATGGTTTTGTATTTTATGATTAGGGTGTTTTAAGAAAAATTAATTTTTTACTTTTCATTTTTTTGTATATAACCTTACAAAGTTTGTTTTTTGTTTTTTTTAACCTAATCATCTTTGCATTTTAAACTCATAACTTTTTTACTTTCAACTTTGGTCTCCAATACTTTTCATCTTTTGTAAGTTTTCGTTTTAAGTTTCGTTCTATGTTTTGCAATTTAATATGCATGTTATAACACGAAGCAACATGCATTATGTGGTTTAACACTTTTACACTTTGCTTTAGGTTTGGTTTTAAATTTTGTGAGCTAACACAACGCAACATATGTGTGTAGTTCAATATTTTTGCATCTCTTTTTTTTCGTATGACAATATGTCACAACGCACTAGTCTTGGATTGACTTAGTTATACTTTTCTATGTTTTACGTTTGGGTCTAACTTCTTCCCATTAACACGTCACAACTTTAGTGTTGGTAGTAACTACCGTTGGCATGACATTAGTGCTATTTTATATTGTTTTACGCCCGGCCGCAACGTGGGGGGCTTAGTTCTATTTTCTTCTAATAACTATCAAGCCTATTCTTCATGGCGAGTGACGGTGGCGGTGTTAACGGTTAGGTAGTGGAAAAGGTGATAATATATTTTTAATTTTTTTACAACAACGTAATATTTCTAATTCTGATTATACTGTGATGTGTGTATTTACTTACATTTCAATATATATATTTCATTTAAAATCAAGCCGCCGCAACGCGTGAAAACAAGTCACTAGTATAGTTTAATATGGTTAATGCTCCTTTTGGTTCATTTAAATCAATTGTGGTTTAATATTAAAGAGTTGTTTGTTTTTTAATAAACAAGAGATTAATGTTAATCATCCTTTAGAAAATTTATTAATCAAGAATTTTGTTTTATAGGTTTCTTGGGCTTTTAGAGTTTTAGGAGCTTATAGTCTTATTCTTATAGTTATAGTCTTGTACAGGAAAAAGTGGGCCTCGATTATTGGTTTAAGTGTTTAAGTGGGAGATTCTGGGCCCGAGACATCAGACAAAAGAACTTAAACGTTTACCATTATGTCTCCTTGTGAAGATAATGGGCCAATGATTTAATATTTGATAGATATCAATGCTGTTAATAAAATTTCTAAATGTCATGAGACATACTTCTTTTTAACAAACATCATATTATCATTCACTTACATTATATTTTAGTCTTTTATAGCTAACACAACCCTTTATATCTGATATTTACAACTTCATAGTCTACTATATAAATATATATACTATTATAGTAAAGTACCATTTTAATATGAGTTTTCTTGTAAATCCATACTTATACTTAGATAGGTTTCACCTTCATCATCTGATCTTGGTGCATAGAAACTTGATTAACTAAACCATAATGGGAAAAAGAACGAATAACAATAATTAGTGATCAGGTTATGCTTTCTGATAACTGGTTCATATGATTTTATTATGTTTTAGTTATTGGGTAATTGAAATAGCCGAGCAATGTGTTAATATAAATTGTATTATAACCAAACAGAACCATGTTAACCGACTAGAATAGTATCCAATTGAAGTGAACTACTATATATTCTTTGAACAATAAGATTATAAAACTCATGTTATGACAACAAGATACCCTTGTATATATCAATAAGTTTCTTCCTTGGATAGATTTTGTCATAAAATCCTCAATAATGGTTTCTATGTGAAGATTCCAACTTCCAATCAAAATAATGCCAAATTCACAACAAACCAATTAACATAAATTGACAAAAATAAAAACAAATCCACAAGATATATCTTAACTATTATAATCACTAGACTACCAAATAACAATCAGATAATTTACTAACATTATCAAATTAACAATTATTACATAGCGTTGCTCGCCAATGCGTCTTTGTTTTCCACTTATACTTCTAAGATGAAACTTAATTATATACTAGTAAAATAAATATTACAGTTAAGTTTGATTTTGTTTACTGAGGTTTGAAAAAAATAATATTTTTTTTCGAAAGATTATAAATATATTTACTCAAAGATTTCATAACTTATTTCAACTTCAATTCAAAAGTTTTATTAGTTGTTACAACTCAAATCCATAAATAATAAATTTTTTGACCTGAAATTGAAACAACTTATGAAACTTTTGAAAATATATTGATTTATTTAATATTTTGAAGGAAAATAGTTATTTTTGTTAAACCTTAGGAAACAATTTTGAAATTAACTCTAATAATTATGATCCTCGCTCTTTATTTACCTTTATTTGGTTTGGAACCCGGGCCAGTTTCTGTTCTTGACCTATGATTATCCTTAGAGTAAGCTTCTCATGTGTGAACCCCAAAAAGGGAACGGGAATTGACTCAAACCACAAATAGTTGATCCGGTTTCCGTCCCTATTTTTCACCTTAATTGGTATTGGTCCCGGGCCAATTCGGTATGGGTAGATCCGGTCCGGTCTTGCCTTCTTGAGCCATTTAAAACTTAAAACGCACTGTTAAAAGTGATTTAAAAATAAAATAGAAACACTATACGAACTTCATACATGTCTTTGTTAAAATGTAGGGGGTTAGTTTTAAAGACTATATAAAAGAAGGGTTGAAAGTGAAAAATAACAGCCGTAAGAGAAGGTATGAGCCAACAGGATACCACCATTGTTTTATTACTACGGGCTGAGTTTTCCAAGTTGCTTTCAACCATTACTAACCCATTTATATATATTATTATTATTATTTACATTTCAACTTATTGTAAATATTAACCCAATGTCTAAACATGAAATGATTTTAATAATTTAACAATAGTGTTACTTTACACCTACTCTTAAGTTACAACAATTCGTATCATATTAGGAATCAAACCCTGATATTCCCCTCAAGAGCGAATGCTTGTATCGTCTTGTGGTAACTGCTGGAATGACAACTGATTTTATTATTAATTTTTAAAGTTCTGTTTGTTCTCTCATAATTCTAGTTAATTTTCTTCTTTGTTTTCATCCAAGTAAAACGATTAAATCATAACTAATGACGTGTATATATATATATATATATTCATTTTTTACGTTTAATTCACTTATTAAATAACAACACATTATAAATTTCAGTATTTTTCAATCAAAGCTTCCACATCAATATAATTCCGCGAATTTGTTTTATTTTCAATAGTAATTGTAAAAAACTCAAAATCTTATATTTATATATGTTCTTTAATAGTTTTTATAACTTAAAAATAAAAAAATCTGAATAGAAACCCAAAATATTACATTTACATATTATATCTATACTTCTGTGTATTCTTTTGTTACTTTTTAATTGTTTCATATATTGTTTCACTATTTGAATTTGCATCTAAAAGTTCGAATAGTGACATTAACATATTATTAGAATGCTCTTCTGTTTTCAATAAAAAAACTCTAAGGAACCTTGCTATAGTATTAGCAGCAAAAAAAAGTTTCTTGAAAAGGAACTGACACACCAACTAACTAGTGAGAACCGATTATTTGTAACTGACTTGTAAATTTTCTAATCCAAACTAGTTTGAACCGATTTAACCCAAACCTAACCGGTTAGAGCATTTACAATAATTTTTTTTATCATTATATATATAATTATACTAAAAATTATTAATTTTTCTATTTTCTTTTTAGTTAAATTATACTTTTATATACCTTTATTATTAAATTTTTTATTTCCTATACTTACAATCACTTACAAAAATATTAAAAAATTTACAAGGACTCAACAGTGATTTCCTAAATATATACAAATAAATAGTAAATATTTTTTATTTCACTCACAAACATTTTTTATAATATATAAAAGACACTCACATAAAATAATAAGGAATTCATTGTGAATAGTCTTAAAACCTATTTTTCACAACTCTATCTTTTAATAATATTCTAGAGAGAGGAGATATTGTTTTAATAAAGATAATGTTAATATCTTTTTTAGTTATTTAAACATTTTATTCTCTCTATCTTTATTTTATTCATGTATTTATATGTATGTATAAAAAGATATAAAGATTTAAAATTAAACAATATGTATCTATAATATAACTCTTTAATAATTTTACGAAACCTACAACACGAAGCTAGAGTAGCGGCCAACAGAGAATCACAGGCCACGATATTTTTATTATAACCATGGGCCGAACTTTCAATGCTCCCAAAGATCCCCACCCACAACTATACACATATATATACACATATATACATACACATCATATATCTGTAAGTCTGTAACACACTCAAAACATAAAATCTTGATAATTGTGTGGGATTGAAAGCACTATGGCTTCTCTTGTATTACTTTTATCTGAGCTTCTGAAGTACCATGATGCTGAATTTGGCAACACATCATCATCATCATCATCATCATCATCAACATCTTCTTCTTCCTCATCGATTTCAGCATCTTCTTGTTTCTCCGGTGGTCCAACGGCGGCGGGTGGCGGTGGTGTGTCATGTGCGACGGCGAAAAGGGTGGCCGGAAAGTCACTCAGGTATCGCAGGGAGGAGGATCTGGTGGAAGACGAAGCTGAGTTGAGGGTTTGTGTTGAATTTGTGTGATTGTTTTAGGTGACCTTATAACTACTTGTACATTATGCATTGGGATTAATACAATGGCTTTATCTTTTTAGAGAAATTTAACCAGTATCTTTTTTAGAGCTGTGTATGGTACAACTAAAAACAATTAAATATCCAAACAATAATTTATTTTAGGTTATGTTGGGTTTTGGACTTTTGTAATATTGTTGAAAATAAACCGTAAACCAAACCTTCAACCAATTTCAAAGTTACAAAATTTGAAAGTTTGTAAGACCAATTGAAAATGTCTCCAAGAAAAACTCGAAATCAAATCGATGACATGTTTAGACTGTTTAGCGGTTTCAAATCGGAACATAAACATCTCTACGAAAATGTAAAATCTTCACCTTGTCTAAAATTCCCTTTTGAATAGTGTTTCTTTATCAAATTTGTGTAGGTACTCTTAAATATTGTTCAACTACACTTTCCTCTCATGCGAATACAATGATGCTCATAGCTTCATATTCTTTTAAGTTACTAATATTAAGATATTGACTTTGATAAACACACCCCTCTAGTACCCCTTATATAAACTTATACAATAATTTCAAGGGGCTGTTAGAAACACATACCCCTTATATAAACTTATACAACCCATATACATCTATACGACACGTATAGCTAAATTCGACATCAAATAAGAGAAAAAAATTTAAAGGGTTGTTAGAGACGTTATACGCACCATGTAAGGCTATGTGACCCACTATACGACACATATTATGAAATACGACCCATATAAAACTTTAGGAACGTTGGTTTATAATAAAAAGATGTCCCATTAACAAGACCCTTGTCTTTCACGCCAACAAACTTTATTATAAACGAAAATAGAAAGATGCAATATTTGTTGTTTACTTTAGTACCATTTATCAAGTTCCAGCAAGAAAAACATTCAACATTTCAAAGTAAAAAAATCTCAGCTAGTTCGATTACATTTTCAGCATTGTGATTTTGCGACAACAGAAGCTAATGACGCTAAAAAACAACCGGATATCTTCCATTCTGATAAATCTGAAGTAAAAACCGAACTTGAATTAATAACACGTGACAAAAACAATACAGATTGTTATTCATACACTTTGTTTTGATCATTTCCAGAGCTCTTCCATCGGGATCCCACGTTCACGAGCAACATCACTAAACTGTCTCATTTGCTGAACCGCTACAACAGTTGCTCTGGCGTTGTTGAGGGCGTTGTTGCTCCCGAGTTGCTTCCCCAAAGCGTTTTCAACACCAGCCATTTCTAACACGATTCTAACCGCACCACCTGCAATCACACCTGTACCTGGAGATGCTGGCCTTAGCATCACCTTGGCTGCACCATAGTCTCCATCAGACCTGCCATTGTTTACGCTCAAGAGAATCAAGAAGCCAAATCTAACGATAAAATTCTTTGTTTGTGATGGTTCATAATCTGAATATACATCTGCTAGTCAAATAATCAAATGAAATGAAGATAAGTATGCACATTTTTTGCATCAATAATGCACGTCAATACTCAAAAGTATTTCCTAACACTAGACAGGACAATGCAACGAATGTTCGAGTATTTGAATGTTGAGTTAGACTTGCTAATTAATGCGTAAAATATAGAAGAAAACTTGAATCTCATTACCTGTGAGGGAAGGTTGAGTATTTGGTCATAGGAACCGTGATTATGTTCCTTCGAGCATTGGTAGCAGATTTCTGAACAGCGGCAACAACCTCTTTCGCTTTCCCCACTCCAACACCAACTTGCCCTTTCTTGTCACCGACCACCACCACTGCCCTGAAATGCAGTTGCTTCCCTCCTTTCACCACCTTTGTCACCCTTCTCACCTGCAGTATTTAGCCGTCTAATTAAAAATCTAATCAAAATATGTTATAAAGATCGAAAATTCATGCCAAATATAGCAATTATATCAATCATTGGTCACTAAGAGGAACTAGATATCACTAAAACTAATTTGATTAAAGCTGCAATCAGGATTATCTCAAGACCCATGTTCAAGATCTCAAAAAGCCACAGGATTGGATTTGAAACCCCGTGAGGCACTCTGAGAGGTTCAGGTCCTGAAAGCCAAGGTGCGAGGTTTAAGACGAAAACTTCACATAAGCGAGACATTCCTCAATTACAACCAAATCGCTTTTTAGACAACCAAAAGCTGTATCTCTCTAGTCTGTTTTACATATCAACATTAAATAAAAACAAGTCGTAATGTCTTCTTCCTTTTAGTTATTTTTACATATTACCCTCCTCAAGACCCTATAACTAATTGAAGCTTAATACATACATCTAACGTGACAAAGGCAGTTCATCAAATCAATTGCATAACATATATAGTCAAAACTTTCATCTTCTTCAAGATAATGCATAAACAAAAACCAATCAAAATGTCCCCTATGACATTTGAGGTCAAACAGAGTTATTCCAAAATGCAAACTTTGATGTCAAATTGGCAACAAGCTATGCACAAACAGTCGTATATATTCACAATTCATGTTACGATAATCAATGCAGTTATCATTTCCTCAATTCAATTATAAACCTTCTACTCAATCAACAGAATCAAATAACTATCTTTGACCCAAAAGTCAAAACGCATCTCAAATCCCAAATTCAGATACCATAACTCACCTGCACGACTCTCTCTTCAAACCCATCTCTAATCTTATCTTCTTCACCTTCCCGAAGGCACTCGTCTTCTTCACCTTCGAATCCATGACATACACATCATTCCCCAACACACTTTCGCCACTATAGGCCGGCCCATAGAGCTCTTCATAGGCTCTAGCGATTTGTTCTTCTGTCTCCGGCGGGCCTTCGTCGAAAGAAGGCGGGGGAACGAAGCCTTCGGGCTTCTCCGGTGGGTCGAAGGAGTTGATTTCATCAGGGTCTACATTGTCGAAGAAGGTTGTGTCGATGTCGGTAGCTTGTGTTCTGATTGAGGGGAAATTGAGGGGTTTCGTGAGGGGTAGGGTGGTGGGTTGGTGGTGGGTGGGGGTGAGAGAGAAGCGGCGGAGAGAGAGGGAGGAGAAGGCGGAGGAGAGGGAGGAGGTGAGGGATGCTGCCATGGTTATGGTGGTGGAGAAAGGGGAAAACCGTAAGATAGATAAGGAAGGTGTTCTTATCTTTAAAGATGATGAGAAATTTGTATCGCCTACTGAAGGACTAGGGGTGATTTGAAAATTATCATATATACTTACTGCACCATGTTTTTTCATATGTTCGTTTATTAAAGAAATAACAACACACAAACACCAAATTGATTTAGGGTTTTTGTTGTGGGCTCTTTTCTTGAACAAATCAATTTATGAGACAGAGATCGATGGTGGAGATGTGAGGCAGATCGAATGAAGGTCTTCGAATGACAATGGTGGTTGGCCACACCTGCGCCACCGCGCCCCCACCGCTTGCGGCATGCCACCTCCACCACCTGCGCCACTACCACCGCCACCGCCTGCGACATCGCCACACTTATAGCAGTTACTCGAGTTAAACCTAACTTATAGCAGTTACGTTAATAATATGATGAATTGAGGTTTGCTTGTTGAAGGATGTTTGTAGTAAGAATAGATTGTTGATGGTTGCTAATGTATTTGTGTAGGATTCTAGGATTATTTTTACATAACTAAGTCTTTGATAACTGGTTTTTTAAGTAATGATTTTAGAACCGGATCGAACGTCGAATCGGACGTCTTACTGGTTTGGTGTCGGACCGGTTGGATCGGATTTAATTATATTTTACTTATATTTATATATGTAATTAAATATAAGTAATTTATATATATATATATATATATTATAGTTATATATAAAATTTAATTATATTTTTATATCCGACGTACTAGTTTATGGTTTAACACCCCATTTTTACCCATTAAAATAAAAAAAAGAAAAAACCCGAAAACCGGTCCGACCAGCGGTTCGGAACGAACCGGCCGGTTCGACCACTTTAAAACGATTCATACTAGACCGGACCGGACCAGACACCGATTCACGGTTGAACCGGTCGGACTGGCCGGTCTGATCCGGTCTCAACAACATTGCTTTTAAGCATGAAATGATGAAAATACCATTCAACTTAACTAAAAAAATTAATAGACTTGACGTCAGGAACCAAAATCGTTACAAAATGCAAACTAACTTCGGGGACCAAAAATGAAATTTACTCTATTATATAAGAAAAGAAGTGTTGACATATCTCATACACGCACGTAGATTTGGAATTTTTTTAGTTTTACAATTTATTTATTTCGTTTTGGTCTTTACATATTAAAATATGTTACGTGTCTTGGTATGTTTTGTACTCCCTAATTGTTATATAATGGAAGACATTTTATAACAGCGTTTGAGTTTTCTACGATTGTAAATTAGACCCAAACCAACAATTCCACA
The DNA here is from genome assembly GCA_025506515.1 of Flaveria trinervia. NCBI lineage: Eukaryota > Viridiplantae > Streptophyta > Magnoliopsida > Asterales > Asteraceae > Flaveria > Flaveria trinervia. The sequence goes on along the minus strand of CM046452.1, from coordinate 79,402,369 downwards.
ATACGAAAACTGAAATCAAACATGTGACACATACCAAAACTAAGGTGTGTGAATACCATGAAACATCATACCAACAGCAACTGTTTTAATTTTATTAAATCGTCCCGTAACATCAAAGAAAACTCTGTTTTAATTTTATTAAATCGTCATGTAACACCAAAGAAAACTTTAAACAAGATCATAACACCAATGTAATAAAGGTACTATGCTAGCTAGCAACAATCAATATCAAAATAACAATAATGAGATCAAGTGTACTAATTCTTGTAGAATTTCTATATCTTTCTCCCATCGTATACACCAACAGAAAGAAAGAATAATGATCAATTGAACTATTTTCCTTTTCCATTTACTATCCTGTAGGTTATTTTGAAGCTTCAATAAGTCACACACCGAGGAAGCATAAATAGTAGAATCTTACACCATCCGTTATTAATATGCCACTCACCATAAAGTGGACATAATGAAAATATAATGTTGATTGCTCTCTCTGCTAGAACTTGCAACGTTGGTATATATTCTTCCTATTTCTAAGTGCCACCCGAAAATGTTTACTTTTATGGGAGCCCAATTGTTTCATTAATGAGATAATGCATTAAAGTTGTCCGTATTGAAATAGACTCTTTGGAATATTAAACAACTACAAATGCTCCCGTACGTGCGTGTTGCGCGGGTAATTATACCACGAACTTGAACAGAAAACCTGAATACATAAAATATACTAACGTCTATCACTTCGACTTCGAACTCGAAGATAGCAAGAAAAAGGAAAGAAAGAAATAACGTTATTATTATTATTAGCCCTTTAGGATTGCACAAGGCTAATCGTTGATCTCTTAACATTGTTTCTTTTTTCATTTTTAACAGCTGGTTAATGTTACATCTTCTATTTCCTATTATAAGGTGGTATAGTATCTTAAGGTACTGTGTACGTTCAACAATAATGATACAATATTCAACACACAAGAATTATTTGTAGAAGAATTGTATAAAACTCTATTTCCAAACAACCTTACTTCTTATAACATTCATTTTTGGTTTATGAAAACACAAAGTTTCATAATCATAGCGAATAATCCCCAGTGTTGTTAACATCACCATCGCTGAATCAATCCATAGCGACATCTTTAGATGCGAAGAAGACCACAACACTTTTCGACCCAACAATATCTACAAAACAAACATCATGTCTGCTCTCAAAAAGCTAACTAGTGAAACTCCAACAGACCCCAGTTTAAACTATGTAATTGCTGGTGACAACCCGAATAAGGTTGTTGCTGTATTCTTTTGTGCAGGCTATATAAAACATAAAGATTGTATGTCTTGTGTGAACAACACAATCCCAATGCTTCTACAGAAATGCCCAGACCAAAAGAAAGCTGTGGCATGGAGGGTTACGTGTATGGTACGATCGGGCCATTTGTCATCAATGACTATGATGTATGGTTTGTTGCCCATGAAACTAGTGAGGCAAAAGCTAAGGATGTTGAGGGACTCAATAAAGCTCTCTCTACATTGGTAGGTAATTTAACAAAAATAGCATACAAAGGTCATCCTAAGGCATATGCTTTTGGGACTCAATCTTATGGCTCACCAAGTTTACAAGTGTTCATGGTTATGCAATGTACACTTGATATACCATCTAATGATTGCGATAAATGTTTACTTCGTATATTTAAAGAGATGAAGCCTTGTTGTAGTGAAGCAGTCGCTGCAACGATATTAACTCCCAATTGTTATATGATGTTCTCGCACCATGATTTCCGGATTCTATAACATCATCGGTGCACCATCTCCATTGTTGCACTCCATTTCCGGCATATTCTGTTAGAAAGACAAAAAAAAGTATAAATCAAAGGATCAGTGCACATCATTTTCTTTTTCATCTCCTTTGACAACATGCACCAAAAGGACCGTTACCAGCAATATTTCAGCAAGGAGAAGTTAATGTATTTCCTTGATTACACCTTATACTCTTGTATAAATTGTAGACCCTTTGGTCTTTGTAGAGACACAACAAAAAAATAATATTCCATTGAGTATTTCATTTGAAAACATGGTATCAGAGCAGTGTATGTGATCCAAGGATCAACCTGCTCAATCCTACTCATCATCTACCTTTCTCAAACCCGATCCAAACAAATTGCCACTATGACTGAGGAGGGCAATCAAAAACCCAACAATGATGATCTTGCATTACAGATCACCAACCTCATCAAAACCAATCTCAATAGCCAAAACCAAAACCAAAAACAGAGTCTCTCCGATAGCCTTAAAATCAGTATTAAACTGAATAGTCAGAACTACGCCCTGTGGGCTCAAATGATTCGAGTGGCCATAGGGGGTAAATCAAAAACTCTTCTGAGCCATCTGTCGGGAAACCCTGCACCCCCAGAACCAACCAATGAGAATTACGAACAGTGGGAACAAGACGATTAGTCGTCTTCTCTTGGCTGATTCAAAATATTGAACCAACCCTTGCAAGTAACTTAACCAAATTCCCCACAGCCAAACCTTATGGATGCGTTGGTAGTTACTTACAACAGTGGGAAAGATAAACTACAAACCTTTGACTTACACGTCAAGGCAAATGGAATCAAGCAGAATGGGTCACCCCTTGAAGATTTCTGGATCATTATGCAAGGAGTTTGGGGGGAGATCGAAAGAAGAGATCCAAATCCAATGACGTGTGCTGTTAACATAGCAACCTACAATAAAATCCGGTCAGAGCAGAAACTCTTCAATTTCTCAATGCCCTCGACCGACAATACGATACTATCAAATGAGAAATCCTCCGATGGGACCCGCTACCCTCAGCAGAGGGTGCCTATGCAGTCGTTCGGAAAGAAATGGCACATCAAGGTATACTCGGTACAACTAAAGATGCTTCTCTTCCACAGAACGGAGTTGCAACAGGCTTGGTTGCTAACGGGTCACACGAGTCGGAGGGACTAGGTTTCTTGTCGAAGGGTCGAGTCGGTCAGAAGGGCTCGAGTAACAGTTTGAGTAGCGGATCATCATCTCGGGTCGACAAAACAAAGCTGAGATGCAGCCACTGCGGTATGCTGAGACACACCAAAGAGCAGTGTTTCAAGATAGTTGGATTTCCCGAGTGGTGGAACGATGGCCATAAGAAGGGCAATAAAGAAGGGGGAAAAGCGACTACCGCCATAGGCAACCTGGAGGCCGCCAACAGCGGTGACAACCAAGGCGGAAAAGGAGAGAACTTCGGCAGGTTTGGCGGTCTGGCTACCGGAAGTGCTACCCTAGGGCATGAAAGCGACAGAGGTACCGGGTTTGAGAATGAGCCCTCAAACCCCTCTTCTCCCTATTTAAACTCCTCATCCATTAGATTTCGAAAATGACATTAGAGTCCCTCTAGATTTCAATGGTACTTCTTTTGACCGTAATCTTGAAAGCAATTTTTCAAAAAGAACTCCTCGAGATTTAAATGATTATGAAAGTAATCAAACCAAAGTAATTGGGCAAGCTAACATGGCTAAAGTTTGTGAAAATATTGAAAAATCATGGATTTTTGATTATGGTGCTACTGACACCATGACATTTGAGTTATCCGACATAGTTACAAAATCAACACCCAAGATTGATCATATTAAAACCGCCAACGGGGGAATTATTCCGTAAAGGGAGGGGGGACTATTGAAATCTCACCAACTTTAAAACTTTCAAATTGCCTTTATGTACCATCTTTATCACATAAGTTATTATCTATAAGTCACGTCACAAAAGAATTAAATTGCTCTGTATTAATGCATCCCACGTTTTGTATCCTACAGGACATCCGGACGGGAGCGATTATGGGCGTGGCACTAAATGTCAAGGATTGTATTATGTGGAAGAAGTGAATCAACATGTGACTGTGATGCTTGCTCACGGAACTAGTGATAGAGAAGCTTGGTTATGGCATAGAAGATTAGGACACCCATCCAATGGTTATTTAAATCTCTTATTTCCAAAGTTATTTCCTTCAAATAAAACATTAAATTGTAAAACTTGTTTTTTAGCTAAAAGCCATAGACATACGTACAAACCAAATAACACAAGAGTTAATTTACCTTTTTCTCCTAATCCATTCAGACGTTTGGGGACGCGGAAGTCGTCGGAGGTCAAAACTTTCGTTTTTTCGTCCTTTTTATAGATGATTGTACTCGTATGACTTGGATCTATTTTCTAAAACACAAATCTGAAGTTTTTGATAAATTTATTATGTTTTATGCAATGATACAAACCCAATTTAAAACCAACATTCAAACCCTTCGAACTGATGATGGGGGGGAGTTTTTAAATACTCAAATAAAACTTTTTTGTCAAACAAAAGGAATCATACATCAAACATCCTGCCCACACACACCTGAACAAAACGGTGTTATCGAACGAAAAAACCACATCCTCTTAGAAATAACGCGAGCCCTCATAATTGAATCTCAAGTCCCGAAATATTTTTGGCCTGAAGCTCTCTCAACTGCTACTTATCTTATTAACCGCCTCCCAACTAAAGCACTCAACTTGAAAACCCCAGCCAAGTTCTATCAGAATTACCAAACTCCCACCTCCTCTTACCTTACAACCTCGAATATTTGGATGCTCTTTTTTGTCCACATACCAAAAACAGATCGAACCAAACTCGACCCATGTGCTGAAAAATGTGTTTGTAGGCTATGGTATCAATCAGAAAGGCTATCGATGTTATAGTCCAAAGAACGTCATATGTACACTACCATAAACTGTGACTTTCTAGAAATTGAATATTTTCATACCACCCAACATAATGGTGAGGGGGAGAAAACCTATGATGACACATTGAGTTGGATGAAATGGGCTTCATTAGGATAAAAAGTTAATCACAGTACCCAAGATGAGTCACACACTTCTCATCAATCTAGTGCCACCACCCAAGATCCTCCTACGCCGATGTCCGGGGTAAGAAACTTTCAAACAAACGAGGACACTCAAAGAAATGAGTCTCCTAGAAATGAAAATACTAATGTTTCTGATAATATGTCTGATAATCAAAATACCAATGTTTCTGATAATCATGAGATGGAAATAGAACAGGAGAGACAGGAGGAACCAATACAACAAGAAACGCCAAGTGAACCAAGCAAAGAAGAGACAACCGAGAAATACAACCTTCCGCTAAGAATAAACAGAGGAATCCCACCAAAACGGTATTCCCAAAAAAAGAAAAATAGATTCTCTAGATATCCCATGGCAAACATAGCCAGAGGAAATCTATCTAGAGAAGCTAAGGCCTTTGTTACTTCCTTGTATACTGAAAGAGTCCCAAACTCCGTAGAAGAAGCATTGAAATCAAAAAATTGGAAGGAGGCCATGGAAGTTGAAATGAGTGCATTAATGAAAAATAACACATGGGAAAAATGTGTTCTTCCATCAGGAAAGAAACCTGTCGGGTGTCGATGGGTCTTCACAATCAAACATAAACCAGATGGTACCATTGAAAGATATAAAGTACGTCTAGTTGCAAAAGGGTATACTCAGACATATGAAATCGATTACTCAAGACGTTCTCCCTGGTAGTGAAGATGGACACAATTAGGGTCCTTTTCTCTGTGGCTGCAAATGAGGGATGGCCTCTTCACCAATTTGATGTTAAGAATGCTTTCCTACATGGGGAATTAGAGGAAGAAGTGTACATGGATGCTCCACCTGGATTTGTAGGAAACTTCAACACAAAAGAAGTATGTCGACTAAACAAATCCCTCTACGGGCTCAAGCAATCTCCTCGAGCATGGTTCGGTAGATTCACCCTTGCTTTGAGGAGATATGGATTCCAATAAAGCAACTCTGATCATACTCTATTCCTTAAAAGGAGAGGTAAACTTATAACTTGTTTAATTATATATGTTGATGACATGATGTTACAGGAAATGACGAGGAGGAAATGAAGAAATTAAAGGCGGATCTATTTAAAGAATTCGAAATGAAAGATTTGGGAAGGCTTAAGTATTTCCTTGGAATTGAGGTTCTAAGGTCTAGAAAAGGAATCTTCATATGCCAGAAGAAGTATGTACTTGACCTCCTAGCAAAAACAGGGATAGTCGATTGCAAACTAGTGGACACACCAATGATTGCAAATCATAAACTATGTATGATAAAAAGAGCAGAGTTAGCAGATAAAGAAAGATACCAACGTTTGGTAGGGAAGCTGATATATCTCTCTCACACTCGACCTGATATTGCATATGCAGTTGGTGTGGTCAGTCAATTTATGCATCAACCTCAAAAAGATCACATGGAAGCAATATTAAGAATTTTACGATATCTCAAAGGAACAGCAGGACATGGAGTTCTCTTTAAACAAAATAAAAATCTAAACATTCATGTATATACAAATGCAGATTGGGCAGGAGACAAAGGAGATCGAAGATCAACATCAGGATATTTCACTCTCGTTGGTGGAAACCTTGTCACTGGAGAAGCAAAAAACAAAAAAGTAGTAGCATTATCTAGCGTTGAAGCAAAATTCAGAGGAATTGCACGAGGTCTCGCAGAGCTTCTATGGATACGCAAACTTTTAACAGAAATCGGTTTCCCTAAAAAAGAAGCTAGTCAGATCATATGTGACAACAAGGCAACGATACAAATTTTCGAGAACCCTGTTCAACACGATCGAACTAAGCATGTAGAAGTTGATAGACACTTTATCAAAGAAAAACTTGAAGCAGGGATAATAGAGCTACCATTTGTCCATTCTGAAGATCAACTAGCAGACATATTAACGAAAGCGATCAACGAGAGAATTCTAAACTACTGTCTTGACAAGTTGAGCGTCGGAGATCCCATTACTCAACTTGAGGGGGAGTGTTAGAAAGACAAAAAAAAAGTATAAATTAAAGGAACAGTGCACATCATTTCCTTTTTCATCTCCTTTGTCAGCATGCACCAAAAGGACCATTACCAGCAATATTCCAGCAAAGAGAAGTTAATGTATTTCCTGATTACAACCTTATACTTTGTATAAATTGTAGACCTTTGGTCTTTGTAGAGACACAACAAAAATAATAATTCCATTGAGTGTTTCATTTGAAAACATATTCTACTAGCTTGATATTAAACAGACTCATAGTTAGATTATACACATTACAACATCAAAACGAGCATACATAATATTCTTTTTTCGTTGTTATGACATTTAACATTTATAACACATATATTAACATGTGAATTTATAAAATAAATTAAGCTAGGTTATTTTTATTTACATATGAAGAATGTCCAATGTAATTTCATGAATTTCATTAGGTTTTTTTATTTATAGCTTGATGTAAATTCTCATGTGCTCTAGAGTGTTAATTCACATGTTAATTTGCATTCTAAATCTAGATTATCATCAAACTACCTCAATCTTAACAACTACATTGCATTTGATTATAGCTTCATGTAAATTCTTATGCGAACTAATGTAATTCACATGCGAACTTACATTGTAAGTCTACATTGCATTTCACTAGGTAACCTACCATAATCCCCTCGGGATTTACCACGTGACCTAAGAATTGAACTTCGCAACCAGAACACGCACTTGGAGAATTTGGCATACAACTTCTCCCTTCTTAAGGTTTCAAACACCTCCCGAATGTGACCGGCATGCTCTTCTTTGCTCTTCGAGTAGATCAGAATATCATCGATGAATACAATCATTGATCTATCCAACATAGGCCCGTACACCCGATTCATCAAATCCATAAAGGCAGCTGGCGCGTTAGTTAGACCAAAAGACATAACGAGAAACTCGTAGTGTCCATAACACGTACGGAAAGCTGTCTTAGGAATGTCTTGTTCCTTCACCTTCAATTGATGGTAGCCGGATCGTAGATCTATTCTCGAGAACCAATTGGCACCTTGAAGCTGATCAAACAAATCATCAATCCTCGGCAAGGGGTATCGGTTCTTCACTGTCAGCTTATTCAGCTCACGGTAGTCGATGCACATCCTCATACTACCGTTTTCTTCTTCACAAACAGGACCGGAGCACCCGAGGGAGAGATACTCGGTCTAATGAACCCCTTATCGAGCAGCTCTTGCAACTGCTCCATCAGCTCTTTCATTTCTATCGGAGCTAACCGATACGGTGCTTTGGCAACGGGTTGAGCACCGGGTATCAAATCAATTTGGAACTCAATCTCATGATCCGGTGGCACGCCGGGTAAGTCTTCGGGAATACGTCCGGAAAGTCGCACACCACTGGTACCTCGGATAATTACGGTACCAACGCATCCACATCTTTTACGTAGGCCAAGTAGGCAATCCATCCACGTCTATGCACTTCCCCCCACCGCCATCGAAATCATCTTTGGGATCGTAGTAACGCGATCTCCATAAATCGTAACTAAACTCCCATCGGGCGCAACTAGTCGAGTCATTTTCTTGCGACATACAATGTTTGCTTCATAGGTTGCTAACCAGTCCATCCCTAGTACTACATCAAATCCACCTAAGGGCATCACGTGTAACCTAGCAGAAACCTATGACCTTCTAGTTCTATGGTACAGTCCTCTATCACATCAATAATCTAGTGGACTTACCAATAACGGTTTCTACATCGAATGGTTCATTGACAATTCTACTACTACAGGCAGCTCACTACAGAAAGTAGTGGAAATAAAACTCCTGCTAGCATCGGAATCAAACAATACAGAGGCACAAGTTTGGTTTACTAGAAACATACCTGACACAAAGTCGGGATCCGCTCTGGCTTCCTCCCGAGTCATAGTGTAAGCTCTAGCACTTGCCCTCTGCCCTCCTTCCTCCTGCTTCTTCTTCTCCGCTCTAGAGCTCTCCGTCCTCGGCTTCTTACAGTCTCTAGCGATATGGCCAAGCTGGCCACACCTGAAGCATACATTCATTCCCATCCTGCACTCACCAGTATGCTCCCTTCCACATTTGCCACACTTCTTCAACCCGGCACCAGATGTGACCACACGTCGGTCACCCACCTTCGCCACCTTATTGTTTGGAGCGGCTCCACCACGTCCAAACCGTTTCCCATTCTAGTTCCGGTCACCACCACCCTTCTTGTTCACCTCAGGCACCACCACCTCACGCTCATCATGTAATTCACCAGCCAAATCAACCGCCGACCTAAAAGTGCTCGGCCAGGCATCGATCATATGCCTATGGATATCCGTCGGCAGCCCCTGGATATCTCTTAATCTTTCGTGACTGTGGTGTCACTTGATCGGGCACCAGCAGCGCCATTTCATTAAATTTTATGGTGTACTGCTGGTGTGTCATCGTTCCCACCTCTAGCTGCAGGAACTCTCTTTCTACCTTATCCATCTCTTTGTGGGGATAGAATTCCTCGATCACTAACTTCTTCAGTTCAGGCAATCTCATTCTCCCAATGGACCTGCTACCCTCGGCTTGGACAATGTTGTCCCACCAACACAAAGCCGAGTCCACAAAAGAGGGGTAGCGAATTTCACCTTCTGATCTTCACGGCACTCACTGATATCGAGGACAACCTCCATTTCCCTCACCCACCGGTGAGCAGCAGCAGCAGTGCCGTTTCCATCGAAGGTAAAGGGCTTGCATCTCATAAACGCCCCGTAGTTACAGCCTCGTGCCGCCTCCGGCACAGGCTCTTCTTCATCCTCTTCATCATCAGAGAGAACCATTTCTGGCTCCGGTTGCTCTCGTCCTCCTAAGGACCTGTTCCTCTCCTTTCTATCCCCTTCCCGTACTGCCTGGATAACTTCGGTCACTACAGACGATAAGATTGTCCGCATGACTTGATGAACTTCTTCCACAATAGCCTCTTTTACTAAGGCTCTCAGATTGGTGCTCTCGTCGCCATCCTCCGGATGAGGGTCTCTCTGGTTCTTCATGAACCATTTTCTCGACTCTGGTCTCCTTCTCTGGGTCGCGGAGCAGCACCGTGACCTCCACCACGAGAGGCTTTCGAAGATCTACCGCCAGCCATCCTCTAAACGCACACTATAAGATTCAAACACTAACGCGGTCATTCAAGGTAACACTCATTTATGTCGTATAGTAAGTCCCTAATTACAGTGGCCAGTTGTGATTAGCCACTTACTTTACTCTTCATACCCCAAGCATCTCCTATCCTGACTTAATCCGTATCTAAATCTACTAAGAGCACATAAGTCCACATAATATGCGCACATAATACCGGGTATCATAAGAAACATACCTGATGGCATGTAGCTACTCGGGCTGACATCCCTCCATTTGTCCCATTTCTAGAAACCGGGGTCTAGAAACTCACATGGTGCAACTTAGGTGTATCTTCCTTCTAACCCTTTTGCAACAGAGTTAAACACCTAAAAACCCCACCAACACACACACCCGAGCACATACACAAACACATAAGCACATAAACATATAACCGGGATAAAACCCGTCATAAATATTTAAAACCACAAATTCGTTCTCTTCTTCTTCTTTATCTTCAAATCGAGAGTATGTGTTTCTGCTCTCTCTCTCTAAATCCAATTTGCAAAAAGGTGAAAAGTAGCATGGTGGGACGGTCATGTTGCTTTTGTACCAACTTTTATTCTTTTTACCCTTTTGACACTTTTAACCCTTCATCTTGGGTTAATTGATGTTTCCTTTCTTTTTATTTTTTTTATTAAAATAACCGGGTGTTACATTTTATATTAGTTAGGAGAAAAAAATTATTATGTTAAAATTGAGAAAACCTAGGCCTTCACTACTCATAATTTTTCTATATGTTATATAGTGAAGTGGCGGGTGTTATCGAATCTTTTTTCCGACCTATCTTAAACTATACTATTATTATAACTATGTAAATATTTAGTGATCATATACTTAAGTGTTTAAATAAAATAATACTTAAATTAAATAGTATTAAGTTATAAAAATATAAATAATAAGTGTATATATTTTAATATTAATTTAAAGTATTATAAATAAGATAACACTTAAAATAAATGTACATTAAATAATATATTAGTTGCAAGAAACTTATTAATATGAGCAAATTAGGAACCATTATATATATCACATGTATCTTATGTTTAAAAAGTTACTAATTGGAAATGCTCACGCGTTGCGGCGGTACGTTTGTTGCATGATTTTTTGGGAATTCGATTTTAGTTGGTATCGGCTCGGTCGTTATGACATAAATTCAAAAATCAAAACATAATTATTGAAAAAATTGAATAAAATATATTACAAAAGTCTTTAAAACAATTATATTATCCCAATAAGAATAGTGAAAATATCGGTGATATTTATGGTCGGAAATCACTTATTACCTAGATTTTAGAGAGGTTTATTTTATGAATGTAGGTTAGAGTTTTATGATCATCGGAGTTAGTTTTTTATGATAATTTGTAGATACCGAAGAAAGTTAATGGAGAAATTATCACCACAAATTATCATCTTAATTTTATTGAGTTGTTAACAACTGATAAAGGAAAGAGGAAGAGGGATTAGTGCTCAATCACAATATATAAACGACATTGAAAGTAAATGGCGATTTTGTGTTGACCACGTGTATATGTTTTAGCATTTGTATTATAAGCAATCATATATTATACTTTATTGTAAGGGCATAAATGAAATAAAATCATTAATTTTTTGAAATTTAAGCATTCCAATGAACCAAAAGCGAAGGAAACCATATAAGTGGTACTTGTAAATGGTTAGGAATATGAAATAACGAAAGCAAAGGAAACGAAATCGGATACTTACTTGACTTTGGAGGTTTGACTGCAGTGGCTTCCAAGTGTATTGGAATTGGCGTAGGGGGCTATATGTACATGCGGGTCTAGGATGGGAACTGGGAAAAGGGTTTGAATGGAGGTGTTGAATCGTCATTGAACTGTCGTTTGAAGGAAGGTAGGAGGTCACCGGAGGTGCAACCGAAGGAAGGGGGAGAGGATCGGAAACCGCTAGGTTGGAATGGCAGAGGCGCGTCTTACAATGACTGTGAAATTCCAAGTTTGCCCATATGTTTTGTTTTATATAGTAGTAGAGAAGATTAACAAATAATATAATATATAATGGAGTGAACTAAATAATCTCAAACTTTTAAATGGTGCATTAGTAATATGTATTATTTAATGTATTAGTTACAATAAGTTTGTTAAATAAGGAACAAAATGTGAATGATTGTATTAAACGCTTGTACTTAATATTTAAAAGTTGTATTAAGTGTTTTAATTACAAGTTGCCTTAAAATTTTGCTTTATATAATAGGATAAATAATTTATGTTATTATTCATATAACAATATAAGATGTGTAATTTGTGTTCATGTTTATTTAACAATAGCTTTAGTAAACCCGTGTAATTGGGTTGAATAAATAAAATATTAGTATAATAAAATTTATTAATTATAAAATAATGTTATATGATATGACTGAACTTACATATGAGAAATTGACTATAACGATAAAACAATAATATCAACTTTTTAAAATTTATTTTATTTTTTTCTAAAAAAATTATACAGTTTGTTCTAAAACAAATCATATAAAAATGTCATTTTTAAATATTTTCTTATTATAACACCCAAATTAATTATTTTTGGTTTTAAAAAATTGAGTTTTTAAAATACCAATTTTTAAAAATATTTCATATTTTTAAAAAAGTTTTATGCGATAGAAAATTTTATTATTTATAAATTTTTTGTTTATTTAGAAATAACATTAATAAATAGATCTTTTTTTAATTTATTTAATGAAAAAGAATGTTAAATAATATTATTAGTAATTAAGATAATTATTTAATATGAGAAAGAGGTTAAGAAAATTTTGGTGAAGATAATTATAGTGTTGTCATGTGAAATCTAAATTATTTTTTATTAAAGTGGTAAGATAATATAAAATGTGTGTAATTAACGGTGACATATACTCCTTGCTAACCCATATCACGTAAAATTTGACGGGATAAGGAATAAAAACTTTTCAGTTTCCGCAAATAGAGTGAACCTACTTTTAACATAGAGAAATTAAGTTTTTCTAAAATTTACCGTGTAGGTTACAAATAAATGTAATCAAGGATCCTAATTTTGGGTATAAATGTTTGTCAAAATTAATCTTCTCCGGCATTGTTGAGATCCGATTTATTTGAAAATTTTCGTTATTATCTTATCAATAAAATGTTGGTCGATTTTGGTTTAGTTTGGTTTTTGCAAAATATAAAATTACATTACATATACTATGGATCAAAAAAATATTTCAAGAGTAACGTGATTATAAATTTTTTTGCCATACATTAATATAGACAAAATAGAAAACACATGATAATAAAGAAAGTTAAACGAATACTTAATTGATCTCAAAACTCTCCTCTTCGGTCTTTCATAGGTTGAAAACGAAGCATTATATCCTCATTTGTAATTTCGTCAAACGTTTCCCTTTCAATCACACATAATAGAGCATTGTTCAAATATTCCTCCACTCTATTATGTAAATCCGTCTTGATAATATTCGGTTTAGAAAAACATCTTTTAAATCTCTAATTTTGTAACAAATAACATAATAAAATTACAAGTTGCAATTAGAAATAATACAATTCAAAATTTTAATTTCAATATCAAAATTTTTAATTCATATTTCAAATGCCTACTTATATATCTAATTACATCAAATTCCTAACTTTAATAACAAATATTTAATTCATAACACAATTTAAATCCCTAATTTCAATACCAAATCACTAATTACCAATAAACCCTAAATATTAAAAATTGAATCAAATAACCTTTAATCAATATAATATCTTGAAATCTTGCAAATAACATTTAATACTAGAAATTGAAAAATATAAACCTTAAATCTCTATTTTATAGTGTAAAAGAAAAAAAGGCTAGAAAGTTTACTATAAAGTCTTGATTTAGTGAAATCAGAAAGATCAAACGCATAGTAGCAAACAGCTCACGTCGGAGGGGTGGAGAGCAGTGGCTGCAAGGCCGGCGACAACAGCAGCATCTCTATCGCAACATAATAAATGATGGACACTAGGATGGCACATGTGTCGGTCGAAGGTTGGGAATTGGGGTGGGGGGTGTTATGTTAATTTAAGTTATTTGAGTCGTTAAATTTGAGCTTTTAACTTTTATATGGGCTTAACTAAATTTTGGTTTTGTTATTCGTATTTTGGGTAATTGGGTTATTAGTTATTAATGTTAGGTAATATTTTTTTTTATAAAATATTAAACTAATTTATATAAATTTAAAACTTTCCACAAAGTTTGGAGTTTAAAACTTTTTAGGAGTAACGTAGTATTTTCTTAAAGATTTTCTTAAAGATAATGTAACGTTGTAATTTTTTTACATAAAAAAGTATTTTTTTTAATTTTTATTCTACATGTAAAAAATTGAGAGGTAACAGAGGCTACCACTCCACTCCATGTAAGTCCGCACCTGCTACAAAAAGCAAAGTGACGACGTGTAATTAACGATATCAAAATCTTTCATTCTACGTGTCTGTAAATCTTTATACAACCGTTTTCTTCCTTATCGTTTTCGATCTTCAACCATCTTTCTTAGAGACACCACCGGTCTTTGCAGTCGTCGCGACTTCCTTACTGTCTTCAACCGTCTGTGATTAGTTATTTATTTTCCTCTTCCAATTTCTTCAACCGTCTCTCATCCCGGCACACGTATCCGTCGTTTCTTCTTCCAATTTCGTCAACATTCGCTCATACCTGCACAATTGTATTTCTTTCTCTAAGGTTTGCCTTCTTATCCTCATGATTTCTTCAATCATCTGTGCGTTAGTTTTGATTTCATTGCCGATACGTTATGTATGAATTTTACTTTTTGGTTGTTTTCCTTCTATTCTTTCTGCTAAATTCTACAAAATCAATACGAATGGATATCTTCTCAATAATAAGGTCTAAATAACTCGATAATCTATTAATTGTTTTGTCTTTCACTTTATTATCTCTTAACTTTTATATATGCTTCCTTATGTTTCAACATATTCTTCTTTTGGCAATGTATATAATTAAAAAAAATTATTCAAATTTGGGTTTTATTAGATATGATTATCCTATTGACTTTTTTTTATTGAATTTACGCAGAAATGAATATATTTAATGTAGTTTCATTAACTAAATATTTAACATGATGAATCTCAAATGGAAAATCAGATTATGAAATTTTATCAAATAATATTAGACGGGAAACATGATATTTGTAAGGATTTCAACTTTTTCAAAGATTATTTAATGAGCGTTATATCAAATTTAGGATTTAGGTTACACTAATTGATTAAGAAAAAGACCATATATTCAGATCCGTTGTCACTTATAATATATAGTCAACTAACATAGTATAGTAATGATTGTGTTATAAAGCTCATTTTTATACACTTGCCTAGATCAAAACTAACAGTACTAATTAAATAACGTTATACCAAAGGAGATATATAACTTGGTGGTAAAAGTTGTGTTCTTTAAATCATTGTTGGTTTATAAATCATGTGGTGTGTATGTTTGGTGCATATTTTTCTAGTAACATGTTGTTAAAAGAAAATAGAAAATAAATAACATTCAACAATGTTAAAGGCACTACTGCAACGTGCGGTAACAGCAATTAGTTATCATATCGTACGTACATGTTCGGGCAACTAGTTTTGATTATAACATTTAGAAGATGAGATGAATAGTGCCTCAATTTCATGGTCCATATGGCCAACTTTTTTTATTTGTAACTTACATATTTAACCAACCAATCAACCAAAAACATTATAATTTTAGAGTTTATCTTTTGTTTGATACCCGCCCTAACACGTGGTTTGATAACTTGAGTTTGGACGTTACATAAAAAAACTATGAAACAAACACGATAAAACACGATTGTATTTCTTGAGTTTTCTCTTTTAATTTGGTTTAGTGAGTACATCAAAATCCAAAAACATTTATTCCCCATGCATTATGCAAGTAAAATTTAACCAAATGTTTTTAATAAATGTTCAAATATTTTTTTCCTTTTCATTTATAACTTACCATAACGATCTAAATCGACATCGAAAGAATGCAACCCCCTACAGCGGACGGGTTACACCACACTATTTCTAGCTTTTTTACGTATTCGCAGCGGAACAAATTTCCTAGTTATCATACATTTAACAAACAGGAGCTAAAGGAACAAAATAAGTCTTAATATAACTTTTTATTTTTATTGACTATTTGTTATGTTTTTACTATTTAATTTCGGTTAATTACAAGATGCACTATTAAAATCAAACTCTAAGATAAAGTAGCAGTATTTTAAGGCACTATATAGTACCAGTACGCACGTTCAACAATAACATTTAACAGAAAAGAATTGTACTAAACTCTATTTTATGAAAACTTTACGTTTTACAACATTCATTCTCTGATTTATAAATTAAACGCAAAGTTCATATTTGTAGCGAAGAAACTAATGGAAATGAAATCCACAATTTTATATTTGTTTCTTCTACAAACAATCCTTAATGTTGTTAATATCACCATCGCCGAACCAATCAATAGCGACATCATTAGATGCAAAAAAGACTCGGGCACTTTTCAACCCAATAGCCGCTACAAAGAAAACCTCATGTCTACTCTAAAGAAGCTAGCTACTGAAACTCCAAAGGACCCTGGTTTTAACTATGTACTTGCAGGCGACAGACCAGAAACGGTTTCGGCTGTATTGCTTTGTGCAGTCTATTTGAATCCTAAAGATTGTGTGCCTTGTGTTAACAAGACGATACAATTGCTTGTACAAAAGTGCCCCGACCAAAAGAGAGCCGTGGCATGGAGGGTTACGTGTATGGTACGTTATGGGCCTATTGTTATGAATGACTATGATGTTTGGTTTGTTGCCCATGAAGTAAATGAGGCTAAAGTTAAGGATGTTGAAGGGCTTGATAAAGCCCTCTCTATGTTGGTAGGTAACTTACCAAAAATAGTATACAAAGATCCTGCAGGATATGCTTACGGACTCACCTTATGGCTCACCAAGTCTAAATGTGCATATGGTTATGCAATGTACCCTTGATATACCACCATCTGATTGTGATAAATGTTTACTACTTATATCTAAAGAGATGAAATCTTGCTGTAGTGGAGCGATCTCCACTGCAGTATTAACTCCCAATTGTTATATGAGATACGCGCATGATGATTTCAGAAATCTATAACATCAGTCCACGCATAGCGCTCCACTTCTCGTAGGTAATGATTCTACAATCATTTGATATTAAACATGGCTCATAGATGTTGGTTATTATAATTATTATTTGTAAATTTTCTCTCTGTAGGCAAGAAATCAAGGAACATATTTGGGAAATGAAGAGTTACTAAGAGTGGAGACTCGTTATAGGAATGACTTGAAGAACAAATATGTCATCGCTTTTCATAGTTGTACTAGTCAATTGTGAGTGTATTCCTCAAAATTCTTAATAGGATGTTTGTCCTTGATTATCTTTAAGTTATTAGGAGGATTTATCATTATTTATGAAAATGGACAAATAACTATTTTAATATTTGTGTATGATAGTATAATATTTTAAACATTTTCAGATGAGGCGTTACTGAGTTTGTATTTTTTTAGCAATAGTTTTTTTATATCACTGGACCACTAGGTTATGTGTTACCGAGTTTGTATCTAATTACATTTATAACTAGTTATGTAGGTATAACATGATATGCATGTAATTAAAAATTATTATCTTTAACTTTTAAGAATTATTCACAAGACATGAAAACAGTATATATCATTACTTAATTGTAAACCCTAGATCCCCCTAGACATGAGTAGATGGGTTCAACTTATAACCGTCCTTACTGATATTGGAAGCCACTTTTAGTTCACTTGGAAACTTAGCTTCAAAACTCATGTCTTGAAAATTGATTTAATTAGATACTAAAGAAAATGATCGTATGGCTTGTTGATGTTGTTTTGGTTTGTTGGCCAAACCTAAAGCGGTAGAGTTCTTTCTAATCTGACACCCTCCTCGTGTACGAAGAGCAATATTGTTACCTTTAACTCCCCTCAACTATCTCTATGTTGAGTAAAATATTTTCAATTGGATGTGGATTGTGTCGGACTGTTGATTTTCCTCGGTTTGTTAATTAGTCGAGGGGTCTCCATAAGATAACTACGATTAAACTCCATTTAGTTGAGATCATGTTCAATCTCTTCAAGGATGAAATGAGGTTTTTTTGGTCATAGGTGGGCCTATAGGCCTTGGTGTTAGAAAACTATATGAATGGGTGTTAAGTGATTAGATGAAAGTTGCATACGGTTAAAAAAAGGTATCTAGCTAGGCAAGGTTGGCTTGAGTGATAAAATTGACATAAGTGGTTGGTAATTTTACTGTCATCAAATTATTTTTATGTTATTGGGTTAACTTTATGATCAAATCAACATTACTATTTATAAATGAGTAAAAAGATGTAGGAGTGCAAACTCGTTTATTTCAAATTTAATATTTTATAATTATGTTGGGTCATATATATTAATTAATTAAATGTGCCTTAATTGTTACGTAATTAGGGTTCAATTAATAATAGATATGGTTTTTGGACACTTGGCTTCAATATCTACTTAGGTTTTGTTTTGATCCAATTAGTAAAAAAGATCCATAACTGATCTGAGGCCTAGAATGGTTCTGAAAACCCATCAACAAAATAAAAGGGGGTTAGGTCATCGCAGGGAATAAGAAGAAAAGAACATCGCCTAGTAGAATTTTTCTCTTACAATTCCAAAATTCAAGTTTCACAAATCCTAGTCTAATCTGATTAAATGTTGGGTGTACCCTCAATTGGTTTAATTGGATAGAATTTTGTTATGATTCTAAGATTTATCTTAGATTTGGTTCTATTCCTTATTTCTGTTATGTTTGCTGGGATCCAAATAATAATGAATTCTGTTGTTGTTTGTTGGGATCCAAAGGAATAGATATTAGCTATTGATCGCAAGTGTTCACTTGATTTTATTTTATTTTTGTTCTCAAGGATTAACAAGTTGGGTTATGTTTTTTCTATAAAGTTTCAACAAAAGAGTCTGCTTGTTCTTGTTCGTAAGTTTTCAACAAAGATTAAACCATTATTCAATTAAACATGGCTACTAGAGATTCTATTCGTGAAATGTACGTCAAGCAAGTTTGCAAAGTTAGAAAAATTCGAGGGTCAAGATTTCAGACGTTGAAACAAAAAGATGCACTTTCTATTAACAACTTTAAAAGTTGTCTTGTTTTATCAACACCAATGTTTGAAAGAAGTGTAGAATGAAACCTTATATCAATCAAGAAAAAGGTTAAAATGAAAGAATGATGATTACATATGAAGGGGACATAAGCTGAATGGAATGAGAGATTCCTTGTTTGATGTGTATCGGGATTCTAAGGAACTTTGAGGCTCCATTAAGTCAAAATACATAACACGGGAAACATCAAGTAAGAAAATTCTTGTGAGTAACTTTAATTCTTATAAGATGGTAATAATAGACATGTTACGGAATAATAGGAAAAATATCACAAAATAGTAACCAAGTTTTAAAAGTGTTCTAATTTAGTCACTCATGCATATTTTTTTAAATTGGACCATCAAACGATTAAATCGAGTTATTATCAAATTTTCTTATAACAAGAAAGTAATGATGGAAAAGACATGGGAGTCAAAATTTTCAATATATAAAATTATATTAAAAAATAAAAAAAACATGTTATTATGAAAAGAAATAAAAAAATTGCCTAAAATTTTATGTCAACGTTCCATATCACCATCAAAAGATAGAAAAAAATATTTTCTAACTGAATCCAAAAATATAACATGCTAAAAAATATGTTATGACTTTTAATTTGTATAAAATATAAAAACTGAATGATTTAATTGAAACACTTTTAAAACTTAAGTTACCTAATTGGAACACTTTTGATTACAAAGTTACCCCGGAATAATATAATAAGCTTTGCATATAGTGGGTTAATTTAAACAACATGATATGCATATTGATGAGTCAATTTTTGTGTTTAGCATGATTAACAAGGTTTCCCTACTTTGCATATTGTGTATTGTATGCAATGCGGATTCAAAAGAACCTCTTGTCAAGTATCTTGTCTAAACATAAAACCTTTATCGGATTTGGATATTTACAAAATGGTATCTTTAAGCTTAATATTAGTGTTTCATTTTCATATGAATCAACATGTGTTGTTACTTGTTCTACTAGCAAAGTAAATAATATATCTAATTTATGACATGCTAGATTAGGTCAAGTTAATTATTTTAGAATGAAAATATGTCAAAAAATAAACCTAATACCTACTTTTGATATGAATAATAACAATAATTAATGTCATACTTGTAATTTAACTAAAATAACAAGATAATCATTTTAAAGATGTTAAAAGGGATTCTAAGATGTTAGAACTTGTTCATTCTAACTTATATGATTATCATAACAATCATTCTCTTGATAATACGGAATGTGTAGTAATTTATATTGATGATGTAACTAGATATTGTTATGTATACTTTGTTCATCCTAAAGAAGTAAGCACTTGAAAAGTTTAAAATGTATAAACAAGAAGTTGAACTACTTCATGGTGATTTAATCAAAACACTTCAAACTGATCATGGATGGGAATATTATAATCGAGTATAATTTTAATCTACTAGAATAATACTATAAGGTTTTATGTAAGGCTGATGCACTTAAAACATTCAAAGTCTTTCCTGCATGCATGTACTGAAGCACAAAAGTAGAGATTCTTCGGAAGTTTTACACCATGCATTATAAAAACTCTAAGTGTGAAATCTTCAGAAGCCAAGATCAACATCTTCCGAAGCTAAGATCAACATCTTCCGAAGCCAAAAGTGAAGTGTTCCGAAGCTTCAAAGACAAAGTCTTCCGAAGCCAAGAAGTGAAGACAGATTTCTTCCGAAGACTTTTGAACACATGCTTTATCTGATGTACTTTGTCATAAAGCTGAACTACTTTCCGTTACAACTCTATTGACTCACCAACATTCACAAATTGGTAAAATAGTCCATGCTTTTAGTAAACTTTACATTGAGGTCTTGAGTCTGTTCTTTTTTACTTTATGTACTTTTATCCTTTTTGTAATATATTAAGACGTGAGCTATGGCATGTCATAGTCACTAGTCAAAAGGCAATCTGCCTTTTGACTCTACATTTGATTTTGTTGCCTAGTTCAAATGTTTCCAGCTAGTCTTTTAAGTATGGCTGGCTATAGGATGTAGTATAAAGTATCTCAGGTCCTTGTAACTTTAATTGCATGCTTTAACACTTGTAAAAAAACTTAAGAGCAATATACAACATTCTTGAAAACCATATAATTGTGTTGTTTGTTTTTAGTTCTATCTAATATATTGCTTTGTTCTAAGTATCAATCCAATGTGTTACAAGTTCCATATTTGATTTGTTAAGTGTTCTAAAAAAACTCTCCTCATTGTGTGTTTGTGTTGTGTGTTTGTGTTGGAAGTGACTGTTGGAGCATATATTGTCATATATAGTGTGTCTGTCGCTTGTAGAATAGTCTAGACTTAATGTAATACACCTGATATGTTGTAAACACATGAAATTGGGTCCTTCGTAGGAGCATATGCGAATGAGACTCAGTCGTACGATTGAGCCATGCTAATTGGCCAGTCGTGCAACTGAGACATGTGATTGGACCAGTCGTACGATTGAACCATACGCATGGCCTAATCGCATGAATGGGCCCAGTCGCATCTAATATGGGCTGAGACCTATATATACCAGTTTTATTGTGTAGAAAGGTTAAGGATTGTGCCCGGGGGCCTAGGGCTGCCAGATGAGAGGGGAGATCATGCTCGATCTCCCCTTGCCAAGAGTCTTGATTCTTATGTTGTAACGTGCTTGTAATCATTAGGTTTTATCAATGAACCATTTTATTATAGTTCGTGTTATTGTTTGTCTCTTGGTTTTCATTCTGTTTCCTTCCGTCAAGAACACGCTCGGATGTCTACCGATCCAGCGACTTAACAGTGACCAACACCTCTAAACAATCCCACAAATAATTACACAATATCATCTTATACAAGGAAAAACAGAACTTTGAAGGAAATAGTTAATTCATAGTTATCATACTCTGGTTTAACTAATGGGTTCTGGGGAGAAGTAATGTTAACTGCATATTAGTTACTGAACACGACTCCTAATAAAAAGAGCAAACTAACTCCATACGAGTTCTAGAAAAAGAAACCTTTAACTTTGAATTATATAAAAGTTTGGGGTTGTAGGGCTGTTGTGCGTCTCATTAAACCTAAAAGAAAGAATTTAGGTGAGAAAGGAATAAATTCCATATTCATAGGATTAGATGAAAACTCAAAAGCATATATGTTTTATGTAATAGAACCTAGTGATTCAGTTTTTATAAATAATGTCATTAAGTCTAGATATGTTATCTTTGATCAAGATAGGTTACTTCTATGCCTAGACCTAGAGATGTTATCCAGAATTCTCGAAGAAGGATTGATAATCCTATTAAGAATGCATCTATTGATTTAGATAAGGCATTTGGTGGAAGTGATAACATAATTGTTCCTAATAAACCTAGGAAAAGTAGTATAGCTGGAAAAGTTAAGTCTTTTGGTTCTGACTTTCATCTTTATTGAATGGAAAAGACCAGGAATGAGGTTGAACATCAGTATCAATATTGTATTAATATCGAGGAGGATCCCAATACATATAATGAAGCCATGGGATCTAGAGATGTTTCCTTTTTAAGGAAGCAATCCAAGATGAGATGATTCTATCATGTATAATAACACATGGAAATTAACTGAGTTACCTCCTTAATGCAAACTATCGAGTTGCAAATGGATTTTTAAAAGAAAGATGAGGTAGATGGAAGCATAGATAAGTTTAAAACCATATTAGTTATTCAAAGCTTAGATATAAAGAAGGGATTGATTTCTTTGATGCATATGTTCATGTGGCTAGAATCTCTGCTATAAGACTATTAATTGCCCTTGCTTCTATTCATAAATTATTAATTCGCCAGATGGACATGAAAACGTCATTTCTAAATAGTGAATTTGTGACACCCTACATATATCTCACATCGACCGTGAATAGAAGAGATTCCTGGTTCATAAGGAATGGCTGGCTTCTAACATCAACAACGTGTTTTGGGCGTATTGATTGTGGATGAGAGGAGAACTCCATGATTAAGCGTGCTCAGGTGGGAGCAATCTAGGGATGGGTGACCTCTCTAGGAAGTTTTCCCGGGCAACCAAAAACAAATCCGTGAGCTTCTCGTGGGCAAAACGGACAATATTGTTGGTGTGAGGGGTCGGGTGTGACGGATGGTATCAGAGCCACTCATGTGCCGTTCGGGGTGTGGGACATACCTCACTAAGGATGGTGACTTCTCGGGCTCATCTAGGATGATAAGTCCAAACAGGGGGTGTTTGTGACACCCTATATATATCTCATATCGGCTGTGGATAGGAGAGATTTCTGGTTCATAAGGAGTGAATAGCCTCTAACATCAACAACACGTTTTGGGCATATTGGTTGTGGATGAGAGAAGAACTCCATGATTAGCGTGCTCAGGTGGGAGCAATCTAGGGATGGGTGACCTTCCTGGGAGGTTTTCACCTGGGCAACCAAAAGCAAATCCGTGAGCTCCTTATGGGCAAAGCAGATAATATTGTTGGTGTGAGGGGTTGAGTGTTACAGAATTAGATGATGAGATATACATGAAACAACCTGAGGTTTTTATATTTCCAATGCATGAACACAAAGTGTATAAACTCATCAAAGTATTGTATGGTTTGAAACAAACCCTAATGGCTATAATATTCAAAAGCAATTGGATGTTTAATGTATGCTATGACCAGTATAAGGCCTGGTATAACCTATTAAGGTTGTAAATAGTTTATTTAAGTATATGAAAGGAACCCAAACTATGGTTTGAACTATTGAGGCTTTTCTTCGGTCATTGATGGGTATTCTGATGCAAGTTGGATAATGAATATGAAAGATCACTCTTCCATAAGTAGGTGGACATTCCTTCTTGGTGGAGGAGCTATTTCTTAGGCTTCAAAGAAGTAGACTTGCATCACTAGTTCAATAACAGAATCTGAATTTATAGCTTCAGCAGTAGTTCATAAAAAAAGTTGAATGGCTTAGAAATTTGGTCTTTGATATTACATCATGGTCAAAACCAATATCACCTATTTCTATTAGATGTGGTAGTGTAGCTATATTGGCTAAGGTATATAACCAAGTGTTAAGTGTACAATAGAAAGTCTAGCTATGTAGGCTTTTGAATATATGATTAGAGAATTAATCATCAATGGAGTGATATATGTTGAGTTTGTAAGATCTAAGTTTAATTCAGCTTATAAATAAGATATATGAATAGGTTTAAAGTCCAAATAATATATATCATGTCAAGACACCTAATTACTATCTAATACGATGTTAGAATGTTAATTCAATACAGAAAGCTTGTTATATAGATATTGGAACACATCTTCAGAATCATCATAAGGTTTGTAATCAAACTGCAAAATAAAATAGGTTGAATTATCACTTCTTAATAATTATTTTGAAAATTTGCATTTGCGGGTGCAAGAATAAAGAACCTACCTACCTATAAGACTATGAAGTTTAGCCGCCTCAAAAAGATGGGCTTTGCTTTGATATATTATTTGAAGGTTTTGGACACACGCAAGTATAATATTATGTTGAATAAAGTATTTGAAGTTGTAAATTTATGTGTATATCGACTTAAAGTATTTATATGGACAGTAAGGTTTTAATTCATAGTGACTCCAAATATTCTAATATTTGAATGTTGTACTAAAATCAAAATTCAATCTGTTGAACATTTTCATTTAAGCAAACTTTTGTCGTTGTGAGATTTGTTTTAAATTAATCATGGACATCATTGAAATGGAGGTGGAATGTTGGTAATCTTAGATTTATTAACATTATTTTAGGGTTATTGCGTTAACTTGATGTTCTAATAAACATTATTATTTATGAACAAGTTAGGAGATGAGGGAGTTCATGGTCGTTTATTTCTAGTTAATGTTTTATAAAATTGTTGGGTGATTTCTGCATTTGAACCTTATTGTTCTTAGGAGCAAAGGACCTAAGTAATGAGTGTTACATAGGGACAACACTTCCTTGGATGAGATTTGGGGGTAGCCCCATTAGAAGTGGATCCATTGGGCGGCAACCCCTGGTAGGTTTCGAGATACAAAGCCTCTAGGGTCGAGCTGTGAAAACTTATGATTTTGAGTAATGGTCTTTTACTAAAAAAATCCATTAGAAAGTAATTTTTATGAAAAATTAAAATTAATTTTTACGGAATTTCACATTTGAAATTCAAATGAAAATTTGGCTCCAAATCAAACGTATATAAAATGCACCAATCATTATGATTAACGGCTTGTGTATTCTCTACTTGGTTAGAGCCCATGTGTTATACGGTAATTTAAACTATCAAGCGTCCATTAAATCATTGATTACAAAATACATATCATCAAAAATTAACATCATCATTTTATATTTTTACAAATACAAGTACATTCGTAGTCTCAAAAGTTTCTCGTAAATGTCTAAACACCTTTTTGTAGACGTTATGCGTCTCATTGGTAACGTTAACATTTTGATTTAAAAATGAGTAATTTTACTCCATGCAGTACCCTTTACCATTGATAAACAACATACAACTATCATTGAATAAAAATTTAGTAAAAACCTCTTGTTTTAAATACAAATCAACTCTTGACAATAATTGTCTTTGGCTCTTGTTAATCATCATTACCAAACAAACATAATCAATTTTAAAAAATTAAAACACAATTAAAACAAAATAGTTAATAATTGCGTACAACTCAAAACTAGAATAGATATACAATTACATTGAGACAAATAAATTTCTAGATACTTTCTAAGATAGAAGCTAATAAAACTTTGACATCCATACTTGAATGGTCTAAATGACTGTCATGTTTTTCTATTCATACTTAATGTTCTAAATAACTGCAATGAACCAAGGCTTTTATTGGATGATTAAGGACTTCTTGCATTACATTATTAGGTGACTGGTTCACTATTAACAAAAGTTTTTCTGACATCTTAAGTGAATTTATATAGAAATCAATCAGTTAACAGATTTACCATTAATCCCTAAGAACCAACTATATCATTTATTCTAACCCTCATGAACAACTTGTGAAACCACTCTCATTAATCCAATACTAATTCCTCATAAGCAAAAAACCAGATAAATGTATATTCAAACCATGAAGACTTTCTAAAACCGTAGATTCACCATAAAAAAAATCACTGACATGAAATTATACATCATGAATTATTCGATTATACCATGAAGTCGCCATAGCGAAAAGAGTAGTTGGACTATTTTAGGTAACGAACGCCGAGTCATCAGAGAATTGGGAAAAACCATGAAGACTTTCTGAAAACGTAGATTCACCAGAATCATATCAAATGTCGAATTTGGTGCGAACAATTCATGAATATCATGAAGAAAGTTAGATTGGATTTATGGTTTTTTAGAGAGGAATGGAGAAGAAGTAAGTAAAGAGAAAAGTCAGTTATGTAGAGTTAAGTTAGAATACCTTCAATGAGCAGTACGTATGTATCGGGAAAATGGAGTAACGAAGGATAATGAACAACAATGTCAAACAAGTTAGAGATTTGTGGTTTAATATGAAGAATGAAAGATTAGGGAAGACGAATACCTAGTTTGATCGATTGGAAAAAAGTGATGATGGAAGAGGGGCAGTGCTTCTAGGGTTTTCTGAATGAAGAAAGAATGGAGATGAGAAAAGTGGGCAAGAGCGTGGGTTAAAAGGTGTCACACCCTCAAATCCCACCTGCGGAGTTTACCACGAGACGGATCTCAGACACGGTCATATCAAACGAAACTATATGAACTTGAAAAAAACATTTGAACTTTAAATCAGAGTAAAACATAGTTGAAATAATAACCGGTGCTGAAGCATATAAATAACATTTTAAACCAATACTAAAATTTGCGCAAAACATAACGCCTAAATAAAACTATTCAATGCAAGAAAATAAGTTTGTGATGCATGTCCTAAGTGGATCCTTAGCCATGCAATCTAACCTTAAGTGTTCCTGTGATCTTAGAAAATATGCTAAAGTGTGTCAACATAAAGTAGATGAGTTCACAGTTTAACAACTGATAATATGTTTGAAAATGTTCGCATGGTAAAGTAATTAAAGCAAATCAGTAGTGTGACATCTAGTAATTTTCTGTTACCAAACTCCATTAGTTCCGTTAGGTCTTGCATACACATGTCGTGAGTACACACTAGTTGTCGTTGAACGTTGGTGACATAATAATAATAATCAATGATAAACAATAATAATCTAATTAATAATGTAAATTATTAGTTGTGATTATATGGTTCATGAATTTACAGAATTTTAAATATTTATTTTGGGAATTTTACGTGATAACATGACAACGTGATATATATATATATAATATATATATATATATATATATATATATATATTATATATATATATTGAAGGGATCGAGATCTAGTTTGATCAATTAGATTAGGATTTCCAGCGGAATAGCACACGAATTAGACGAAATTCTAGCAAGAATAATATGAATATTCAATCAAACAGTAACAGTTATAGAGAGAGAGTTTTCTGCAAAAAGAATGTTTTCATTCATGCACAAACTTCCCGTAGAGGGAAATTAGGTCAACATTGTTTTTATAAGGATTTTGACATCAGCTGACGTCACATGATAGTGACATCTAACTGATTTATACAAACAACTGAAATTAAACTAAACTACTGAAGATGTCCACAACAACTGAGGACACCTTCATTAAAAGCTAAGTATAAACTAACATTACAACTACTGAAGTTATAACATCTGAAGTATAAGAACTTCAGATGTTTTACATAATATAAAACTACTGATTACAAACTACTGAAATATAAACCATCACAACTACTGAAGAGAACTACTTCAGCTGTTGTGACAACTTTTGAGAACTTGATCTTCAGACTTTGTCTTCAGCAGTTGTCTTCAGACTTTGTCTTCAGCAGTTGTCTTCAGACTTTGTCTTCAGACTTTGTCTTCAGACTTTGTCTTCAGACTTTGTCTTCAGACTTTGTCTTCAGCTGTTGTAGATCACTTCAGTTGTTTTGATATCTGTGGGACTTAAAGGTTTTTCTGATCTGGCTCATTGGTTCTTTTGGTCCAACAAACTCCTCCTGAACCAATGCAGCCAAAACCTTTAAAATTATTGAGGTCCCACTTATAGGCAGAAACAAAATCTAGATCAGCTCAGAATCCTTCAATATAAGCTCAGGCCAGGGAAGAGATTTCAGAAGGTTTGATTGGCAAAGAATGAATGGGAACTCTGTCTTGGGGAATTGGACACAGAGCTGTTACCCCATCCATGAAACCTACTTCCCAATGATAAGTCTGTAAGACTCTCTGACATAGGCCTCAAGGAAAACAACTTGTTCTTCCATTGTGAGTTCTTTAGCTCCACTTTCAAAGAAGAACTCAGGCCCATAGTACTCAAATAAGTACTTAATATGCTTTCCATTTTTCAGCTCCATAGTTGTTATCTCTCTGTATGCAAACTCATCAGGATGAGTGCCTTCAAGCAATAGCTGGAGCTCATTTCTTCTTATTTCTTCAAGCTTCTTGTAGATTAACCCCTTCTTTACCATTTTGTTTTCTATTAAAGTTTGTGGAGTCATTTTAGACTTGTAAGCTCTCTTGAAGTCATCAAGAATTTCCCAGGGTGACACTACAATGGCCAGCATTATCACAACATCTACAATCTTCTTTACTTAGCCATTGTATCTGCTTGGAATCTTCATTTTGTGAATTCTGTCACTACTCTGGGGTCAGGCCAAATTCTCACTCTCTCTTTCTGATATTGAAATGTAAATCTGAGAGCATACAACCTCTGAGCATGTTTCTTCATAGCTTGTATGGATGAAGACTTGGAAACTCTTTATCAATCATCCTTAAAAACTGCTCATCATTTGTTTTTGTGATGTTCTTCTTCTTCAAGTTTGACTTTTACCATTTGCCTTTGGAAGTCAGGTGTGATTATTGTTGGTTGACTCCTAGGCTCAGGCATTTTTATTTTGAGAACAACAGAGAGTGGCAGAAAATCATCCTCATTATCATCTTCTTCTTCTCCATCCTCAACACCCTTCTCTTCCTCTTAGGTGCATCATTGGTAATGGATTCAGTAGGCTTCTTAGGTAAAGGAGTGGTTTTGAGGGTTGTGAGGGTGGTTGTTTTGGTTTGGGTGATTGTGCAGGCTGCTCTAACATCTTGGATGTGAGTGAAGCTTTGGATATTTTGCCATATCAGTCCTTTTCCGCACCAGCTTCATCAAGAGCTTCTATGATCAATCCTTTGTTAAATACTTCAGACGAACAGATTCTGGTGGTTATCTCCAAAATACTGTCTCTGGACTATGATTTTACTTTAATGATTGACCTTCCCAGATGTTTTGATATAAATCTTGCCATAGTTTCCAGCCTTTCTCTTTCTTTCTCACTCCAACTTGCCCATCAGATGTTTTGATATAAATCTTGCCATAGTTTCCAGCCTTTCTCTTTCTTTCTCACTCCAACTTGCCCATCTTTGTTCAATTTCTTGAATCTCTAACCTTCTGATCTCAGAGTCAAGTTTGGCAGTGTCAATCCTTGTCTGAAGAGTTGATCAATAATCTTATCATAGATCTGCTATGTTGCTCATCAGCTTCTTTGATCAATTCTTCCAACTTTTTCTCACCTTTAGTCTTTTCAGAGGTTTTGTTCCTTTTGTAGGTGATCATCTCCTTTTCTTTCTGCTCTTTTTTTGCTTCCTCTTCAGCTTTTTTTTGTTTTGTCTACTTTCACTGACTTAGACTCCCCCTTTTTGGTTGCATTAGTTTCAGGGGTGTGAATGTCAGAAAGTCTCTTAGAAACCGCAGCATCAACTAAAGATTGAAGAGTGGAGAAAAGCCTCTCATCAATGGCTTGATGTACAATGTTTGTGATTATGGAAGTGATGAGAGGTAAGGATGTTTGAAAGGCAGCAACCATTTTCTCAGAGGGGTTCTGTCCCTGAGAAATGGCACCTGAAGCAGAGGCTGGTGGCAAATTTGTTGAGAGTGGCTCAGTGTTTGGGATAGTTTAAGGAGAAACGGCCATCTGTGGGTGAATATGGGCAGATGGACTTGATTCTTGTGACATTTTGGCAAGCAGTTCTTGTAGTCTGCATACCTCAGTCTCAAGAATAGTATTGTGGGCTAGAACATCAAAGAAAAAGCCTAGGTCATCATCAGTCTGTGCTGAATCAGCTGACCTCCTGATGAAATCAGGATGAACATGTGCTGAGTGTAGATCAGTATTCACATGTGCCCCTATTCTCGGAACTGGGGACTTCCTACCTCAGGATAATGTCCTTCATTGGCAGTTGCCTCTGGTGAGGACTTAGAAATGATACCAGCTTCATCCTGATCATGTGCTGAACAAGGAGAAGGTAGCCTCACCAGATGTTCTAATCTCCTTATTTACACTGGGAGATTGAACTCTGTAATCCCTATGCTGTGGGTTATCAGCTACATTATAATCCTCTCCCTCACGGTTGAGGTTTTCCCAGTAGTAATAGGTTTCTGGGGAGGTAGAGGAATGTAGTTGAGTCAACACTTGTGCAATAACCACAGTTGGGCTTGTAGGGGTGGCTTCAGTGGAGATAGGTGTGAAAAGGATTGCACCTGGGGTGAATGGTGCTCTTCAATGGCAATCCTCTCAAGTGAGAGAGATTCCAGTAATGTGGTTTCCCCATTTTTGGTTGCATCAGGATCCTGTTGAGGATACCTGAGCGGTTTCAGCTGGTAGAGTCCTGGAAACTACAGGGGGATTACTACCCATAGTTTCATCCTGCCTTTGTGTTGCAGGGCATCATCAGGGGACTCAACTCCCTGAGTAGCCTTTTTGGGTTGTTTAGAGTGAGGTTTGGAGGGGACTTTGGATCTGGAGGATGAGGCTGTGGGTACCTTCTGCTTGGGTTTTAGCAGTTTGGCAGCCTCTTTGAGGTGTGGGTCAGAGTTGTGCCTGGAGTATACCTTTGGTAAAACTACCACAGTAGGGACTCCAAGGCCAACAGGGCCATCAGATTGTAACTGATTCATGATTATGGCCATAAGAAACCTTGGATATAATAGCCATCTATTAGCTACAGGTTTCATTGCCAGATCTTTTAGTTCTAAAAATATAATTTCAGAAAAATTTAAGCTTTGGCGTTCAAGAATAGAATACAATACCTGCTGCCACCTGGATGACATTTGATCCCATGAAGAGGTTTTGGGGGCAAGACAAACATTGATCATGTGGAAGATTAGGCGTTCAGCATCATGAAAGTGCTTCTTCAGAATGGTTGTAGCACTTAGGTTGCCCTCATAGCCATGATTAATGAATGAGAGATCAATGGTGCCCTTCGGTATTTGGTGAAAAAGGTAGCATCATTCAGATCTAGCGTTTGGCGAATGATAGCAGGAGTGACAACCACCTTCTTCTGGTTTACAAATGACTGGAGAGTGATCGCAACACCATTCGCACCAGTATGGATGGTGACATTTGTCCAGAATTGACGAAGAGAGTCGGGATAGATGGTAGGATTCAAAAGAAAAGCAGTTCGATACTGGGAATCAGCCATCAGATCAATAGCATCGTCAAACTTAGTCCAAAAGGCCGATTTTGTGAAGTAGGCAACACAGTTGTGTCGAGGTCTGATTTGCATGGTCGCCATTAATGGGAGATGAACGGTCGGCAATCGATTTATGAAAAGTTTGAAGTTAGGGTTAGGTATTTATAGGATGGAAACGGCTGAAAGAAAACAACTAAAGTTTTGGTTTTAGTCATCAGTTGTTAGAAAACAACTGAAGACATGGTTTTAACTTTCAGGTGTTGTAAACAACTGAAGACTGGTGTTTGTCATCTGTAGTTGAAAAATACTGAAGACTTGGTTTGGCTTCAGTTGTTTGAAATGAAACAACAGTTGTTTGAAACAATTGAAGAATAAAATTACTCATCAGTTGTTGTCGTCAATTCACATATCTCAGTTTCATTTGACCTTAACACTTACTCAGCAGATTATCTGATATTCAGATGTTTCATTGGTCATCAGTACTTATTTGTTAGAACATACGTCAGTATTTTAACCACTTCAGTACTTTGCAACAAGTAAAGTACTTCAGTACTTTAAGGAATTTAGTCTTCAGTAGTTATGAAAAACTACTGAAGATAAAACTTCAGTACCTATTTGTGACAGCTGTATACTGATGCTCATCAGTACTGTGAGCTGAGATCATCAGTAGTTGTCAATTATTCAAGCTGCAGCATACCAAGCCTTAGCACAAGATTTTGAAAAGTTGCATTGTCTAAAGCTTAGTAAATATATCTGCAAGCTCATCAACACTAGGAACAAACTTTGGATCAATCAGACCTTTTTCATAACAATCCCTGATAAAATGATGTCTGATCTCAATATGTTTGGTCCTAGAATGCTGGACAGGATTCTTAACAATACAAAGAGCTGAAGCACTGTCCATCAGTAAAGAGTCTTAGTCTCTGTAATGTCCATCCATTAATTGATTCTGAAGCCAGAGTACCTGAGATGTACAACTTGCAGCAGCAATGTACTCTGCTTCAGCAGTGGATGTAGCAACAAGGTTTTTTCTTACTCTGCCAAGAAACCAAACAATTGTCTAGAAATT
Organism: Flaveria trinervia; assembly: GCA_025506515.1. Taxonomy (NCBI): domain Eukaryota; kingdom Viridiplantae; phylum Streptophyta; class Magnoliopsida; order Asterales; family Asteraceae; genus Flaveria; species Flaveria trinervia. The sequence continues at coordinate 79,369,597 of CM046452.1, read as the reverse complement.
GGCATCCACCAGGGTTGATTTTCTGGTTAATTTACACCCTGCATAGTCACTATCAGAGAAAGCAACTAATTTGCAAGAATGCCAGTGGAATACCAAAGTCCTAGAGATTGAGTTCCTTGCAAATATCTAAAGATCTTTTGACTGCAATCATATGGGATTCTTTAGTGCAGCCTGAAATCTAGCACAGACACAAGTTGCAAACATAATGTCTGGTCTAGAAGCTGTAAGGTACATCAAGGAAAACAATCATACATCTGTAAAGAGTTTCATCAACTGCTTTACCTTTCTGATCAGCATCAGTTGTGTGGTGCTGCACATGGGAGTAGAACAGGGCTTACAGTTTGTAAATCAAACTTTTTCAACAAATCCTTTGTATTTTGACTGATGAATGAAAGTTCCATCAGCCTTTTGTTTGATTTGCAACCCCAGAAAGAACTGTAATTCTCCCATGGCACTCATTTCAAACTTTTGTTGCATCAACTTAGTAAAGGCATCACACAACTGTGGATCAGAGGATGCAAAAATAATATCATAAATATAACTTTGAACAAGGACTTATGCATGCCTACTTTCTTAATGAACAAGGTTTTATCTATGGAGCCTCTAGTGAAATTATTTTGAAGAAGAAAGTTGGACAGTGTTTCATACCAGGTCTAGGTGCTTGTTTTAGTCCATAAAGAGCCTTATCAAGCTTATACACCCAATCTGGATGTTTATGATCTTCAAAACCTGGTGGTTGGCACACATAAACTTCTTCTTTTATTTTACCATATAAGAATGCACTTTTGACATCCATTTGAAAAACTTTGAGATTATGAAAAGAGCATAAGCTAAAAACAATCTGATTGCTTCCAGTCTGGCTACAGGGGCAAAGGTTTCATCATAATCAATACCTTCTTCTTGTGAAAATCCCTGTACAACCAGTCTGGCCTTGTTCTTGACAATTGGCCTTTTTCATTAGTTTTATTCCTAACATCCATTTAGTGCCTATTGCACACTTACCTTGGGGAAGAGGAACCAGTTCCCACACTTGCTGCTTTTGAAACTAAAGAAGCTCAAGTTGCATAGCTTCAAACCATCCATTGTCTTTTAATGAATATGTAATCTTTGGCTCTTGCTGACTGATGAAGAGAGCATAGAAGCAAAAGTTGGACAATTGACTTCTGGTTGAAACCCAGCATTGATGTCACCAATGATCTGAGACATGGGATGATTCTTCGTTCTTGATATCAATAAGATCTGTGCAAGTGTTTGTAGGTGATTCAGCAGCAACAGATGGTGATCCAGATTCTTGAAACCTAGAATGAGATGACAATTCAAATGAAGTAGAGGATTCAGAGATCTCATCAGCATTTGTTGTGGATGGAACTGCTGAAGCTACAGGAATATCAAGTTTAGTAGACTCAGGCAGTTGATCACTAAAACTTGCATTTATACCAACAGATGGATAACATGTTGCAGAAGATGATGGATTCACAGAACCCTGCAACATTTGGAGACTGATAAGGAACATATTACAGTATGTCCAGATCAAATAACTCCACAGGATTTTTGGGATTTTCTCCTTTGGAGATTCATTAAACTTTACATGCAAGGTTTCTTCTACAATTTTGATCTGCAATTAAAAACTTTGTATTCCTTGCAAGTAGAGGAATACCCAACAAAGTACCCTGCATCCACCTTTGATTCAAACTTCTGAAGTGGATCCTTGTGTTGAGAATATAACAGGGACACCCAAATGCTCTAAAGAAGGAAATCAGATGAGCCAAATGATGGTGTAACTTCATAAGGATCTTCATCAACCTTGATTACCAATACTCTATTTTGCACATAACAAGCTGTGTTAACAACTTCAGCCCAAAAGGTTATGGCAAACCAGAATCAGCCAACATTGACCTTGCAGCTTCAATAAGGGTCCTGTTCTTTCTCTCACCACTCCATTTTGTTCAGGAGTTCTACGAATGCTAAACTGCCTCTTGATTCCCTTAGAGAAATAAAATTCATCAAGTGTGTGATTTCTAAACTCTGTGCCATTATCACCCACACACACTTGACAGAAAGAGAATACTGCTTTTCCACATGCAACACAAAGTAGATGATAATTTGACAGCCTCATCTTTTGAATGTATGAAGAAGGTCCATACAAATCTGGAATAATCATCCACAATTACCAGGCAGTATTTTTTCTTTGCCATACTCATCACTCTTACTGGACCAAAAAGATCCATATGTAGTAATTACAAGCAGGCAGTGGACTTTGGTTCTTCTATTGGAGGGAATGATACTTTATGTTGCTTTCCTTTTAAACAAGCAGAGCAGTTGTCATCACATTTGAACTCCTTTAATGGCAGACCTCTCACTAACCCATGAAGGATCAGCTGTTCATGTTTCTAAGATTCACATGACCAAGCCTTCTGTGCCAAAGCTCAGATTCCTGAGAAGAGGCCTTGGAGAACAGACATGGATGGCCTTTTAGATCAACTTTCTTTGATAAGTCTAAGGCATATACTCTTCCAATCCTGTTGGCTTTCAGGAGAGTATGTTCATCCAGTATCTTGTCAATCATATTCAAAACATTAAAAGACAGAATCGACAGTTCTGACTGGTGAAAAGTGCAACATGCCCTTTATCACACATTTGACTGACACTCAACAAATTATACTTGAGATTCTCCACATGGTTGACATCATCAAACCTTATTTCACCATTTGAAACAAAGCCTTTGCCGATGATAAACCCTTAGCATCATTACCAAAAGATACAAATCCCTTCTTTCCTTGAGAGTAGTCATGAAGAAGAGATCTGCTCCCAGTCATATGCATAGATCCTCACCACATGTCCACATACCAGATGCTTCTATGGCATGTTGAAGACCCTGCATATATCACAACAACTAGTTAGCTTTTGAGACCCAAACCTTTTTGGTTTTGGGTCTGTTTCATCAACAAACTTTTATACTAACAGATTTGTCATGATTAACAGCCTTTGAAGAAGGAGATGGTGCTGAAAAGGATTCCTTTGATTTTGGCTTAGGTTTCCTTTTCAGTGGTTTAATCACAGGTACATCTATTGGTTAACTCTCCCCAACAGATGTTGAACCATCATAACAAGTTGTGTCTGATTGGTTGTTAAAGCTTTCAGTTCAGCAGACACATCAGAACTTGTTTGTGAATGGTTCCTGTGAGACACATGTCCTCCTTTTTGAAAGACACAGACTTAGTCTGTTAGTTTTGATACTCTTTGAGGAGTATTTTCAGCTGTTTTATGATAAACCTCTTTCTTCTGTTTAGATTTTTGTGAAGACTTTGGTTTATCAGATTGAGATGTTTGTGGCACAAACTTGGTTTCAAATTCATCTTTCATTTTATAATTTTCTTTTTGATGATTTTATCCTTGTTAAATTTGGAAACCTTTCTGTACCAACATTCATCAGTGAGATGATTGAATAGACCACATATTTCACATGGCTTTTCTTCATCTTCTTTGAACAGCTGCTGAAGAAGATGAAACTACTGAAGGTGTGTTCTTCAGTACTTTCTTCCTTTCAGTACTTATGTGAAGTACTGAAGGATTTGAACAACTGAAGACTTGTTCTTCAGAGATTTTCTATCAGTACATTTGGATTTCCTGATAGATTCTTCAGCAGTTGTCAAACCATGTTTGGTTCCATTTGGCTTGAATGTTCTTCAGGTGTTGTACTTGCTCTTCAGTACTTTGAATACCTTTTGAGACAACACCTGAAGTACTCAGCTTTTCTTTGATCATGTATTCATCAACAGTAGGACCATCAGCAGACTGATTAGCTGAGAGTACTATTACTGACTTCATCCTCTGATTGTACATTATCACTTAAGGATGAGACACATGATGATATGGTTTGGGAATTGATTTCACCTTCAGATTTTACTTCTGTCTGGGATAAAATCTGTAGGAGGTTCAGTGTGATTATATCCAATCCCAAACTTCACATTTGAAGCAGTTTGCTTACTGAGAAGCATTTCAAACCCCTTGCAAGATGTTACCCAGCGTTCACACTCCACTTGAGTAGCTACAAGTTTTTCTTTGAGACTCTTGTGATTTTCTAAGATGACCTCTACCTTAGCCTTTTCATCAGTGATTTGGCATTTTAATTTGTAAATCTTATCATCTTTTTCTTTTAAAACAGACTCAAACTCAGCTTTTCTTTTGGAAATCACTTTCTCTAGGTCAAGATGTTGATTAATTAAAGCTACATTTGCTTCTCTAATTGAAGCAGGCCAGCTATGCATGACTCAGAACACAACGGCCTTAGCCTCAGAAGATACTTGTGGTACCTGTGATGAGTGAAGCTTTGAGCTTGAACCACCAGTAGACTCCAATGCCATAAGAGCAAGATTTCCAAAAGGATTTTCACACCATGTTGACCAGCACCAGAAAACATTACAGAATAATCAGAAAAATCATCTGGTAACTACTCCAGTCAACAACACCAGGAGTGAAAAAGCTTTGATGTGATTAAGATTGAGATTGAGATTGTTGACTTGATTGAGATGGTTGAGGCTCAGGTAGGGCATGTGATTTGTGAGCTATAGGTACAGGAACCTGATTGGACTGTGGCATGTAAAAACAGGGATAAGGATATGGCATTTGACCTTGAGGAACAAAATATGCAGGAGATGATTGATTTGTGAATGATGACCAGAACTGGTAGAATGTTGCCCTTTGTTTTGTGAATTATTGCTTGGAAAGGTCACAAAGGGTGCAAAAGAGTTAGATCCAGATGATCTACACTCTCTTGCAAAATGTCCAAGTCTATGGCACTTGTGACACCTCAACTTGCTCTTGTCAAAACCAACTTTGGTTTTTCCAGAGAGACCAGGGAATTTTCTACCTGTCTTTTGTAAAATTTTTGAGATCTGATATTAACTAATGCCATTTGGCTCAAAATATCCATCTCTAACAAATCATCATCAGCAATTCCTTTCAAATCATCCATCAAAAAGTACAGATTGTCACTATTACATCCTGAATTACCATCAATACCAGCAAAAGCATGATCTCCACTGTTTGAAGAGAAATCAATATGCTCATCATAGGAACTTTCTGATGTAGCATATTCTGACTCATGACCAACCAGAGCAGCGTTCCCTGGTACAAGTCATTAGTGAGCTTCCCAGATGAAGTCAGTTTCTTTTCTGTTCTATCTCTCTTTCAAATGTAAGCAGTTTCCCATGAAGTTGGGTGAGAGATAGATTATCTAGATTTGCACTGTAGCGTAGGACAATGGTTTATGTGTCCCATCTCTCAGGCAGGGATCTGAAATCTGTTGTTCATCTGACTGTTCATATTCATGTTTAACCATTTTCAACTCAGATATCAAACAGGAGAATCGCTCAAACTGTTGAGTCAGTGACTCACCTTTCTATGAGAGAATGTCTCATATTGCTGGGCAAGGATTTCTCTATTGTTTGCTAAGACCTCATCAGTTCCTCCAAATTGTTCTTTTAGAGCAACCCAGAGGTCATGAGCAGATTCATGATGCATAAGTCCAGAATAGATTTCATTAGGCAGTGCCATGGCTAGAATTCCATGGGCTTTAGCATCAATTTCAAACAGATTCAGATCTTCATCTGAATATTGCTCTTTCTTCTTCGGAACATTTCATTGGTTTCCGGATTACTCACCATAGGCTTATATGGTCCATGAACCAGATTTCCAACAACCTGAACTATTAACAGACAGGTGATGGAGCATTCGTCGTTGCCATATGTTGTACTCACTCCTAACAAGCATTGGAGGCTTTGTTGATGAGCCAGTATTGTGAGGATCATTGATTGATGTAGCCATTTTCACCAATTCAAACAGTTTCAATAAGAGTTTAACGGACCTAACTCAAAAACTCAACAACACATTTGAAATAAGAAAATCTCAAATTGATTCACAGGAAGCAACAGAAAAACTAACTCTATAACCAATTCTTGCAAATTTGCCAATTCGATCAAACTGAGATATCAAAAGAACAGTTTCAATGATCAATTGTTAAATCGATCAATGATTAACCCGCTCTGATACCATTTGAAGGGATCGAGATCTAGTTTGATCAATTAGATTAGGATTTGCAGCGAATAGCACACGAATTAGATGAAATTCTAGCAAGAATAATATGAATATTCAATCAAATAGTAACAGTTATAGAGAGAGAGTTTTCTGCAAAAAGAATGTTTTCATTCATGCACAAACTTCCCGTAAAGGGAATTAGGTCAACATTGCTTTATAAGGATTTTGACATCAGCTGACGTCACATGATAGTGACATCTAACTGATTTATACAAACAACTGAAATTAAACTAAACTACTGAAGATGTCCACAACAACTGAGGACACCTTCATTAAAAGCTAAGTATAAACTAACATTACAACTACTGAAGTTATAACATCTGAAGTATAAGAACTTAGATGTGTTACATAATATAAAACTACTAATTACAAACTACTGAAATATAAACCATCACAACTACTGAAGAGAACTACTTCAGCTGTTGTGACAACTTCTGAGAACTTGATCTTCAGACTTTGTCTTCAGCGGTTGTCTTCGACTTTGTCTTCAGACTTTGTCTTCAGCAGTTGTCTTCAGACTTTGTCTTCAGACTTTGTCCTCACCATTGTCTTCAGACTTTGTCTTCAGCTATTGTAGATCACTTCAGTTGTTTTGATGTCTGTGGGACTTAAAGGTTTTCTCTGATCTGGCTCATTGGTTCAAATTCTATAGATATATATATATAATATATATAGATATATATATATATATATATATATATATTATTATGTGTTATGTGACTTGTTGTAAATGTTTAGGATTATTATTGTTGGTTAATAATACTTATAATTATAGTCTAGATTATTTAAAAAGTATTATAAAGATAGTTTTTATAAAATAATTAAAGGGGTTATTTTGTAAATACCTTTTTTACCAATATTACCAAAATTACCCAACCCTAACCCCCAAACCCTCCCATTCAGCCGTAAACCCTCCAAGAACCCCCACCCATTGTGAATTCAAGCTTCAACACACACAAACATTCGCATTTTGAGTGATTCAAGTGGTATAAGTGTTTTTAGTCCAATTGTTGATTTCTACACATCTAGAGGTTAGTTTTTGGTTGGTTGTTCATAGTTTTTGATGAAGATGAACCCTAATTTCGAAATTAATGATGATTATGAAATTGATGATTGTTTGATGATTATATGATGTTAGTCTAGGTTGTATGAATGCTAGATTATTTTGATTGTGCAAGAAATTTATGGTTTGATTATCTAATTCATACATTGCCATAAGAGGAAAATTTTTGTTCTTAGAATTCGTGATTTGATGATGCTAAGATGTTAGATGTAATGCTTAGATGTTAGTTTAATTGAATTGTGTGACAAAATCCATGAAATTGAGATGTTGATCACGACTTACTAAAAGTAGAAACTTTTGTATATGATGTTTGGGAATTTGGATGAATTAGTGATGATCATCATGTTAGAATGATTGTTGATAATGTTTAATGTGATGGAATGTGAATATTGAGTTGTATGGATGCTTGGTTGATCATGTAAGAAGTACAGATTTTGATGATCATACATGATGATGAATTATGGTTAGTGATTAGGAGATCATGTTTGGGATTGGAATTGATGGTCACTGTGTATGTTGGTTGGAATGAACTAAATGAATGAATATGATTATGATTGTCATATACACATGCCAATCCGATGTGTAAGGCCTCATTCCCGGAGACCTCACAGTTGGTCATTCACAGCATTAAATACATTAAACACTATAAATTTAAAAGCTTAAGTAGCAGAATTATTTTAACAAAAGCCATTCATTTTATTAAAACACTATTGTTGAGCAATACACTATTGTTTAATCGATTACAAAAGAATTGTTTAACTGCATTACAAAACAACAACAATAACAAGTATGAATGGATGTCAGTCTTTTCCTGCCGAGTAGCTTCACCCTCGTGCCATCATCAACAATGATTACCTGCCAACTGAAAATGTATAAAAGTCAGCGTTGCTGAGTGACTTCTAGTTTTAAAAGTAATAAAATACTTTCTGTAGATATACATATGAAAATACTCTTTTTATGAAAACTTCATCTCTTTATATGCGAGCACGCATTAACTATACAATCAGATAATACTTTTCTCTTTACTGTATGCCTTGTTTATTCTGCACTCTTTTATCTTTATCTTTCACTATCTGTATGGACCAATGAGTAATACCCTAAACTATATGCGCGGGGGAAATGGTGCTGGGCCCTCTGTTCCCACAAGGGGCTCTACATACTGTATACCATGCTGGCCCAAACACCTAGGGTACGCTGCAAAGGTCCGCCAATCTCAATTGACTGGCCCCGTGTGCATCTTTAGGGTAGCTAACCCGCATCACAGTTGAGCTAACGACCTTATGGTCGTGTCCCTCCTATAAGCTTGCAAGACTTGTTAACATTTTAATTAAGTTCCACTTCCCTTCTTTATTACTCTTTCTCTTTATTATTAGTAATACTCTACGTTACAATAGTAAACACACCACGTAAAGTCACATACTGATAGTAATAATAATAATAATAAAGAACAATCATAAGGCAATCACCTCAGTCAAACCTTAAAAGCACAGACTCCCAAAAATTCTATAATAAATTCTAAGTGTTTAGGCGCTTGACACTATTTGGGTGCATGAGCCCTATTGGGCGCTTCATCACTATGCAGGCGCATCAGCCAACACTTAACTGTTTTAACACTTAGGCGCATGAACTACTCAGGCGCATGGACACTATTCGGACGTATGAACGCATGAACACTTAGGCGCATGAACACTTAGGCGCATGGGGTTATTCAGACGCATGGGTACTATTGGGGCGCATGGACACTTAGTTGTTTGCTAACAAATTTTAGGCGCATGGACCACTATACAAGCGCATGAGTTACACTTAACATTTCTAAGGCAAATTCCAGGCATATGTGCCTTATCTAGGCACATTAACCTTCTGCTCATCATGTTTCTAGAATATTTTCAAACCCAATCTTTAAGCCTACTTGTTCTAAGATTACCAAGGCTATTCTAAGCATGAACAACCTATAAACACCTAAGGGACATCATCAAACATGCATAATACATACGGGTGCACATACATAAACATTATGAAATCGTTTTTAATACATTTTCAGCCCCAAGAAGAGTTTAAAACAAGTAAAACCGGGGTCTAGAAACTCACCTGGTGCAACTTTGGGTGTATCTTCCTTCTAACCCATATGCAAATGAGTTCAAACACCTAGAAAACCCACAAAACACACACACACGGACACACACACAAGCACATAAGCACATAAGCATATAACCGAGACAAAACCCAACATAAACACTTAAAAACTTCAAATTCTTACCTTGAATTCAATCCACTTCTTCTTCTTCTTTTTAAACCGAGAGTTTTCTGCTCTCTCTCTCTCTCTAATCTGAATGAAAGAAAAGGTGATGTGAAGAGAGGGTGGGCGGCCATGCCCATCCATACACCAACTTTTGTACTTTTATCCCTTTTTACATTTTTAACCCCTCAACTTGGGTTAATTGATGTTTTCTTCTTTTATTCACTTTAATAGAATAACCGGGTGTTACACGTGGCCCCTAATTAGTAGGATTGGCAGGGTTTAGGATGTGAAGTTGTGAGTGGCTTCACATGGCATGTGGTGCATGATTAGTCTTCGCGAATCAATTATATGTTATGATGTATTTATCTATATATGTTAAGCATGTTGATTGTTTGAGATTATTAAGCATGTTGATTGTTTGAGACTGCATAAGTGTATGATGATCTAATGTGGCGTGATGACTTAGGTAGAACCTAGGTTGATAATGTGATACGCATGGATAAATTGCACGATACTCTTGTATGTTAAGTTATCATATATTATTAAACTATATTTCAACTAATATGTCACCAACAGGTCAAACGGGTCAACTAGGTTAATCTAGAATTATTAAGTTTCTCTGTGTACACGTACTTATTACTTGTGTGTTCTAGGTAACCTTTGAAGGGTTGTCCTTGCACCTATCACAAGTCTCTTTATTCATTATCATTATACACCCGGTGAGTTCATGCCCCCTAATTTTATAAACTCTCTTCTCAGGGAGGTAGCATACTTCTACTCAAACGCTATTTTATTATTATAAGTTATGTATGTTTTAACATAGTGCTTAATACCCGGAAAGTCCTCACACTTTCGGATCGTTAATAATGGTAACTAGCGAGAAATATTGGGTAGTACTACTAGGTCTGACGAGCCCCACCTGTGCGACTCGAGGTCAAACAGGTGTAATTTTGTCCTAAACACAAACATTGTCGTGACGGGAGGCAACAAACAAAATATAGTCAGCTTCGATCGCGAAATCACTATGGTTATTACTTGTGAATATAGGCTAGCTATCTCTTTCAATACAATTCTTATGTTATACAACTGTTAATATTTATGATAAACGCAAACTCTTGAACTCACCAACATTTTTAGTATGCTATTCCCATGTCGTTAACTTAGCTTGCCATTAGGAGCACAACACGGGTCCAGCATGTATTCTAAAACTTTATTACATAGATATGTTTGTTTGTCTATCATTTATGGGTTTTAAACATTAGGATGATGCATGTTTTGCCATATTATGCATTTTATTACTTTGGGTTTGCCTTATTACAAAACGCTTCCGCATAGTTTTAAACGTTTGAACTTTGATTGGTTTTATTTTTAACTGTGACATATAGTGTTGTTTTGAGTAACTATTGACTGTGATCATAGTTTGTTCACACGCCTCGTGGTAAAACACCGCATGTGAATTTTGAGAGTGTGACAGATCGGTAGCTAGCCTATACTCAAGTTACTTAGCGTTTCAAACCGAAGCTGATTATTTGTAAGTTGTTTGCCTTTCCACCACGTCTAACACAGATGTGATAACTGTTAGGTCAATTAAACACCCTTTCGACCTCGAGTCGAGTAAGCCCGACTAACGCGGGTGGGGTTTGTCAAACCCAGTAGTACTACTCAAAATCATCTTGCTACTTGTTACTAACGGTTTGAGAATGTAAGGACTTTCATATATGTTTGCACTAACGTAACAGGCTATAAACAATAATACTAGAAACCATTTATAAATAAAGTTTGCATGTTTTCTCCCCTAAAAAGGAAGTAATGTAAAATAGGGGTCGTGAAGACTCACCCTAGAGTGCATAAATGAAGGTTAAGACATATGTTGTCAGCTAATCGGGACTTGGTGAATACAGATTAGTAAGCATGTATTAAAATAATATTCACGCTCAACATGCTTGACCCCTCGACTAAAATTATACTGATGCCCCAATGGCAACATTCATTATGTACCCGATGTATGTATGTGTGTGTATATATATAGGGATTCATTCAAATGAAAACCATTTTTTTGTAAACAACCAAAAGAACCAACAACCACCAATCAGAACTTTTTTAATTACATAAATTTTATTTATTTCAATAATTACACAAAAGGGCAAAAAGATAATTTAATTAATAAATACTACTTAGTGGGCTCCAAATTAATAACCGCTCCCTCCTTTCTTCATTAAAACCTTCGATTAATGAATCAGAAGACTTGTGAGTCAATAACAAGTTTTTTAAAATCAAAAGTTAAAATTCTTCCCATCTAATTAATAATGAGATTCAGCCTCATAATGAAACGAAATTCGATCCTCTGTTCAAAGTTTGATTCATGTGAATATTTGTTGATCTATAATGGGTAACTAATGTTTTTTTATATGGTTTTAGATTATTTAAATTTTTCATATTTATTTTTAATTTTTTCTTCACATAAAAGTTGTTACTCTTGTTTTTAGTAGATCATGGATACTTATAAATGCTTTTAATGATGGTCATTCATGTTGTTTTTGAACCTTTATTTGTTAAGATGTTTTATTATTGTACTTGATATGTTGGTTCCATGATTCATTCCCAAACTAAGAGCATTAGACGGATGCATTGATGGTAACTTTAATACATTTATACGTAACTGTAGAAGGTGCATTAATGCATTATTGTTGTATGTTCATTAATCTATAATTGGAGACATGCTACTAGATATATGTTTTTTTATTTGTTTGATGTTTAACATTCTCTTTTATCAATAGGTGGGTTTTATTTGGGGGCAGTCATGTTGATATTAACCCCACTCTTAAAATGCTTTTAGATTATTGTAAATTTTGGTTTTTGTTACATCCCAGTATTAGTGAAAAAAATCAAAAAGCCATAGTATATTTGAAGTCCATACACTACATAAGACAATAAGTATGCGTGTAATTGAGAATTGCAATATGTGAATTGATGCATAATTGCATTATGTGCTTTAATGCATAATTGCAATATGTGCATTAATGTGTAATTGTAGCATTGCCACCAAGTATATGCGTAGTAACTTATATAACCAAA
>CM046452.1:79334177-79357024 GCA_025506515.1 Flaveria trinervia | reverse complement strand
ACACTGGGCATCAATGACAGCTTGCAAGCCATGTCACACACCCGTCGACACTAGCTCTAAACTTAGGGCCGACTTAGGCAACCCCTTACCCAATGGAACCTTCTACCGCAGTATGTCCGGAGCACTTCAGTATTTGATGTTTACACATCTGGATATATCCTACACAGTTCAACAACTTTGTTTGTTCATGCATTCACCCTAGGATACCCATTTTGCTTTCATGAAACGGCTGTTACGCTACATATTGTTGGGGATCCGGGTGTAGATCAACACGAAAACACGAACGTACCTGCAAGAGAAAATAATAACAACGATGAACGCAAGAGATTTACGTGATTCGATCGATGTGACCAACGTCCACGGCCTACAACCAGGGTAATACTTCTAAACTGAGACCAATCAAAACTCCAAAAACCCAACACATACATGGTACCATTCATTTTGGTCTTTGCATTTCAACCACCCCTAGTGTCTCTCTCACCACGTACTTTGATGCTGACTAGGGCAATTGTCTGAATACCTCGTTTTATGTCCGGATACTATATTTTCTTAGAGACAACCTTATTTCCTTGTCTACCAAACAATAAGCCCCATTTTCTTGTTCTAGTACAGAATGAATATCGGGGGTAGCTAATGCGATTGTTGAGGCTACATGGCTACATAATCTTTTGCTCGAGCTTCGAGTCCTAGCTCGACAAGAAACCATCGTCTACTATGATAATTTATCTACTGTTTGTTTGACTGGCAATCTGGTGAACAGACCAAGCACATGAGATGGACATTTATTTCATTCGAGAGAAAGTTCAGATTGGCCATATACGGGTCCTTTACATCCCTTCCTCCTACCAATATATTTTCACTAAAGGACTTCCGCGTCACTTGTTCAAATCATTTTGTTCCGGTTTGAACGTAAGTCCTTACTCTCGTTCCTTGCGGGGAACTATTAGCAGAAGATATATTCATATATTACCACATATTTATCTTGATTTATGTTGATCTCTTTTCATATTTATAGGAGTTAGGTATGGTATGTATATTGTATATATTGACGATAATGTATTCAAGGATTCTCATGAAATTATAATACCATTAAACACTTTCAAATATGAAGCTATAGCCCTGCTCAAGTCGAACATCATATAACCAGAAACTACTCAAACTAGCATTAAGATAATGGGCCCTTATCTGGTATTAGCTAAAGTGGACAGTGTGGCTTCAACTAATTTTAAAGTTCAAATTCATGATATGGTACATGTGTCCTTATTAAAGAACTACCATGGTCCACTGCCTCCTACTTCCACTTATATCCACTCTACTACTGATCCAGTGACAAAAGAGCCCAAGCGTGTTGTTGACAAACAAGTTACAACGAAGCATAATAGGATGCTCATTGAATGGCTAGTCGAAGTGAAAAGATACTTTACCTTGAGATGCTACTTGGGGACAATGCTAAACTTATGTTTCAATGGTGTCCTACATTTGGGGGGTCAACACTTTGCTTAAAGGGAAAGTATGAATACGAACCAGACTAGTCAAAGTGGTAGTTGGTGTAACAAAGTAGTTAAAGTCATTAAAAGCCAAGTTGTTGGTATAGGTTGGTTAGAAGTTAAGAGTACAAAATAGTCAATGGTACCTGAATCAAGTGTACAGAAATTAATAACTCCTTCAAACTTATCTCTTCTACAAATTTATTAACAGTCTCTGATCGTAGAGACAACTTGTAATGGGTGTTGCTAAACGTACGCTTCCACTTAGCATAACTTGGTGTGCCCACCCACATTAAAATTTTATATGTAGCATAACAAAGCACTGAGAGACAACCCTTTTACACACACACACACATAAAGAGAGTTTATCATTGATACTATAAAACACAAGGATTAAATATTCATCAAGTTCCAGCATAATTTATATCCATAACTAATCATCTCTCACATATCATACACTTCTTCCCTTGCTCGGCTTTGAAACCTCATCAGCAATCACTTTACGAGCTATGTCACTTCTTCCTGTAGGCTATAATCTGGGAAAGAAAACATTAGGTTAGGAAAGGCCGGATGTCTAACTTTCAATTGTCAAATTATCTGGGTCGACCCAGCCCACACTTTCTTGACCAACTTTTGTGTTCCATACATAATTAAATATTTACAATTTCGGAGATTGCTAGAATCAACTTCTATAAAAGCCAACAAACTTTGGTTCGCTGTGTTCACCCCCCCAGTGGGTGGACACCTGAGTTAATGTGTGTTAACTTATTTTGGTAAAGACAAAAGAGTAGGACACCTGAGTTAAGTGTGTTGATTTATTTTTGGTAAAGACAAGAGCGTAGGACACCTGAGTTAATGTGTGTTAATTTATTTTTGGTAAAGGCAAAAGTGTACCAGATTGTTCCGACTAGAAAGTTGAGCAATATCTAACATAATTGATGTTCGTCCAACAGTTGTAACTCATCCGTCATAGGATTGATAACAACAGGTTCAGATTGTTCATCGGGAGAGACACTTGAATAGTGAGAAGGGTCAACATCATAACGGTTTCCCTTCACTAGCAACAACTCAATCTCATCGGCTCGCAAGCCATTCTCAATAGCAATATACTGATTAGAAACACATATCACCAGACCAACATCAGTTAAAAAGAAATAAAAAACATTAAAAAAATACGTTTTACCTGGCATACATGTGTAGTTGACATGGTTGGTTTGCAGCAAACGTATAATTTCTGCAAATTGGGTATATTTTGCTCATCCAGGGATACAAGCTTGAGATTGATATTCAACTGGACAATAGCATGTAATAAGTCTACTTAAAAAAAACAGTCACATTTGACTTTGGGGGGTCAAATGGTCAAAACTGACCAGTTTGTTGAAGATATAAGCAATTTGTGTTTACCTCATCATCATTTTGTGGTAACTTTTTGAAATGATGAATCAGCTTGGAGTGCTGGGTGTTCCTTGCATTCTTCCCAGCACTGCTATGGCCTCCATGGCGTGTATGACTCCTCATCCCACCACAACCCCAGCCTAATATTTCCGGGCTGCCAACAAGCCCAACAGACGCACCAATCAATTTTCTGGAACCATCCTTTTCATTGTCATCACACCCTCCATTTGCACCACTTGATGACGGGAATGAAGACGGGCGTCCTGGCCATCTCTTGTATCGTTTGGGTCTGACTTCGGTAGAGAGATCAAGATCGTCTGTAGAAGATGAATAATTGCCTCCATTATCATTATCAGCATCACCCTCATTGTCAGAATCTCGGGATTCAGCAGATTTCTGCCTTCTCCTTCCCCTGAGGTTTCGTGTGCTTGACTGTGATCTCCTCATAAACACAGTCGCTGTAGCTTTAGCGGTTGCACGTTTCTTTCCCAATGCTTCTAACTGACGACGAGAAGTTTGGGCAATGGCTGCTTGAATCTGTCCATGTAACTCAACATTATACTAGACTCATAAAAGTGAAACCAATTACCAACTCATGAAAAATGTTTCAAGTGTAACACGAGATCATGAAAAATCACACAAGTTCAACAAAAGGTTTTCTTGGGAAACAAATGCACATCCCCCCACCCCACCCCACCCCACACACACTTTTACTCAATTACAATTATCATAGCACATTTTAATTGGTGATTTCACTATAACACTACTTTAGTACTGTAACCAGGGGCAGCCATTCCTGACCTGACACAAAGAGAACAGGATGGATCTGGGGCTAATTAGGTTCAGGTCATAAACAGGCCAACATGGTTAACCCATTTAGCAAACAAGGTGGGTTTTGGAGACCTGACCAGCCTGTTCCAGCCAACCGGCATAAAAGTGTAACTGAAAGTTAGATAGTCAGAATTATAACACTAAGTAGAATCACCTTTTTTACCTCATATTAGCTTCCTTTGTCCTCTTGGTTTTTTCTGATCTTATAGTAGTTACTTTGTCTTTCTTTAGTTGCTTCTAAGCTTACGTTAGTTTCTTTTGTCTTATTGTGGTTGATTTTGATCTAATATTAGTTTCCTTTGTCATTAACTCATTTTGTAGTTGAATAACGAATATAAATGAAAGTAGTCATACAAATGGGTCGTAAGTTCAAGCCTTCAACATAATTAACTGCTAAGCCAATTAGGTTTAGCTACAAGTTATACAAACTTGACATAAATTGCCAGCCCACTATCACTGCCGGAACAAGTATTATTGTTGGGTTAATCGGCTTTGGTTTGCGGGTCACAAGTTAACGGGTCAGACGGGTCATGTGTTCATGGGCCGTGGGATTTGGTTTCAGTTTGAAGTTGGCTCCAAACTTGCAGCAGAAGTGTATAATATTATTGTTTAGTTGTTTTAATAGAGTTTATTAGTATTTGATTATTGTGTGAATTGGTCAATATGTTGACTGAGTTATTGGAGATCATGGAGCATGTTCACGTAGGAGTTTGTAGTTTTTTTTCTATGTAATGTAAGTTTTACTATCAATAGTTCAAGCAGTAACAATTACGTGAGTTTTAAGTGTGTGTTTCCAAAGGGCTTGAACCAACATTTGGTATCAGAGCCAACTGTTCGATGAAGCCGGTTTGAGAGTCTACCGTCGAAGGGTGTAGCCCGTCGCTGCAGGGCAAACACAGCAGAGAACCGGGTTCATTTCAGGACAGCAGGTGGCTGTTTCGGGACTCTTCAACAGCAGAAGACGGAGACGGGAAGTGTTTCAGTGCAACCATTGTCGTGGTGGAAGTACCGTTTGAGACGACGGGGGTGACCGGTGATAAACATTGGTTTTTGTGGCTGTTAGTGGTGATCAAAGGGGGCTTGCCTTTTGACCGGGCTTTGCTTGGAGAGAAAAAAAACAAAGGGAGACAGCAGCCTGCAACGTAACTTGCTTGGCTACTGTGTACGTGAAAACATCAAGATGTGCTGGGGAGCGTGGGTGTTATCTTTGCTTGGGCATCAAATTAGGGAGCAGCAAGGTAAAGTGTTTGCTTGCTTCTTTTTGTGTGCTTTGATGGGTATGTTTCGTGACAAGAGAAGACCAACGTGTGTGCGTGAAAATCGAGCAGAAAGAATCCGTTAAAGCAGGTGGCTTTGGGTTCAGTTCGTTTGGCAGGTGAAAGAAAACAGAAAAGGCGGTGGCTTTGTTTTCTTTGTCGGTGGGGAAAGCTTCGGTAAGGTTGTGGCTATAAAACGAAAGATATTGAAGAAACACGGTGTTAACATTATGGCGTTGGAGTTCAAGTCGGGTGACTTTGGATGTGATCGGGGAGGAGGTCGTTGATCCGTGAAGAGTCAAGACGTTAATGAACGGGATTCCAACGGGATGTCATGTGAGATGTCACAAGTGTGGTGGGTTTTATTCGGGTTAAACCGAGAAGACTTTTGGACGTGACCGAAGTGAAAATCGGGTGTCCGGGAAAAGTCAAGATGGTGATTCGGATGCTGTGAATGAGAGGTGTGAACAAAACCGATTAAGGGGGTGAATGTTGGGTTAATCGGCTTTGGTTCGCAGGTCACAAGTTAACGGGTCAAATGGGTCATGTGTTCACGGGCCGTGTGATTTGGTTTCAGTTTGAAGTTGGCTCCAAACTTGCAGCAGAAGTGTTTAATATTATTTGTTTAGTTGTTTTATTAGAGTTTAATTAGTATTTGGTTATTGTGTGAATTGGTCAATATGTTGACCGAGTTATTGGAGATCATGGAGCATGTTCACGTAGGAGTTTGTTACTTTTTTTTCTATTTAATGTAAGTTTTACTATCAATAGTTCAAGCAGTAACAAGTACGTGAGTTTTAAGTGTGTGTTTCCAAAGGGCTTGAACCAACAATATTCATATTTCCTAAATATATTTTCATATGTTGCATAAGCATTTATTTAAAATGTTTACAAGGCTAATGTAATGAACTTCTTTTAGTTCTAAGTTCTAACTTTAGCTAATGCTTAATACAATGATACATAGTTACATACAGAAATGCCCTTAAATTTTAGAATCATGGTGGATAATTGATATAAATTATGGTGCGAGTCGGTCAAAGGAAGAATCAGGATTGTGTGTATATTTAAACAAGACGGCAAATATGGGACAGAATTAGCATATATATTATTGGGTCTCACAATACACAAGTTTTTGTCTTTCCAGTAAGCAGATGTAAACATATGAAGCCTAGAAATGAAATAAAGTAATGCTTTATTGAGTTCACCTGTTTATTCCGAGCTTTTTCCTCCTCGGCAAAGGCCAATTCCTGTGTTTTGGCATCAAAGCATAGAGCGTTCAATATCATTGAAATAATATATAACATCAACATGAGTGATGAATAGGTAAAAGTGGAAGTGTACCTCCGCCTCAGATTTATCAATGTCAGGATACAACAATGAAATCAAGGCATCAAAATTGGGTCATCCCTCAAGGAACGGCGGCTTGCACAATGAGCACGACAAGCAGGGCATTCGTTGTTCCTGTTGCATTTGGGTCAAACAAAGTCAGATCAAAAAGACCAAGTAAATATTATATATACACATATATAATCGGATATATACATATCCGTTAATAGACTGATGTTATCCAAACATTTTAATGCATACCCCATTCTCATTGATTTGTCTATGCACTCTCGACAAAACCTGTGAAGGCATTCCATAACTTTTCTGGTCTTCCGAATTATACCTATTCATGACAAATGTGATAAATAGGCTCTGAGATTCAATGAAGAGATCATAACATTCAACTGCTCAAATTATTCTACATGTGTTTTGACATATATTCTGAACTGCTAATATATCAATAGTGACAGTTCAAGTTTAAGGCATTCTGCATTCCTTCTAGCTGTTTGTCATGGACAAAGGAAAAAAAACAGCATAAAACTATGATTTAATTGTATATAAAAGTGGGCAAAAAATACTTTAATTCCTAATAACCTTCTTAAGAAAATTTAGATGGTCAATCACAAGCCATCAAGTACAAAAGGAAGGCATTAAATGTTTTAGATTGATCATGCATATTTACTTTGAGTCATGTGCAAAAAGTACTTTCCGAAATGCAACGAATAATGCATCACATGGTTGAAACCAAGACTAAGTTATGTCTCTGATAACATACTGTATAACGTATATCCTTAATATAGTTATCTAGCAATTAACATGTCGTCTAGACCAACAATACCAAAATATGCTCCCAAGCGATGCTCACTTATAGTAAGATATTAATATGATAACATATAGTGAAATTAAAAACTGGAAATCGTACCTAAACATATTGGGCATTGCACGTCTTTGCGAACATCAGCCAATTTTACATAAACAAACCTGCATCGCAGTCCAAACATATATAAAAAACTATGACAGATATACTACTTTTCTTTTAACGGTCATACCTATGATAAACAATTATCGCATGAACATGCATGCCTGTACGTAGACATATGACCTGGAAACCCCATATATACAAGTAAAATAGTTTCTGATAATAGTCACAGATAAGTGTGACTAGTAACAGAGTGAAGTACATAATTAAGTCGCTTGAAGCAAATAATATAAAGTCTAATATTGATCCCACGTCTCCTCTTAATAGAACACCTTTATTGAATATTAGCATCTTTCACCAGCTTAAATACACCTTTGGAGAACAAAAAGACTACTCAAGGACAATACAAACTAGGTCCAGACTGTGAGAATGGTAGGCACAAAAAGTTTGGATTTTGATATTATCATTACTAACAATAATGATAAATATTATACAAAATAGTTAGAAAAGTTTCATCTCTTATCCATAATTCTATAGCCTTCCTACAGAAGGGTATCAAATGTGGATGAAGAACATATAAAACTTGATTCCTTGCATACCTAATGAAATTGAAGCTATAATTGCCAGGAATTGTAGCATTTTAGAGCATTCATAACCCACTCCCTATCCCTATATTCATCTTTGAAATAAAACAAAAATGAATCATTAGAAACAACACTCCATCCCATTCCTTATCCCTAAACCATATCCCTAAATCATTTTAAAAAAAAATAGCAACATCACTTCAACTATTCCCCTTCCCTCGCAAATAAAGAGCCTGATTCTACACAATCGGTGACAATACGCGCATCTGCAGGTCAAGTGAACGATAAAAAACGTCACCAAAAATCTGCTCAGCTTTGTCACTGCATTCGCTGCCATCTTTGGATAACACTTCCTCCATTTTTACTCTTATCTTATTTCTATCTCTACAAACAAAGATTTCTATCAGATTTGCTATGTTGTAATTTATTATACATCTCCAATTATCAATTTTCCCTTCTAATTCTCCCATATTGGTCTTGTTCATCCTTAAGGGAGAAGAAAATTATGCGTACTCCTTGTTAAATTTAATTTCAATGCAGCTCCTATAGCTTATGCCACATTCATAATTTCATATATGTTTTCTTACCTTTCTATAATCAAAATAAGGTATTTCATACTGAAATTTTTAATAAAAGAAATTCAACTGCACATTATGTCACACTCACAAGTGGTGCTTATCAGGTTTATACCTCATTTCTGCATGTTTGCAGCGAGTACTTGCAGTCACAGAAAGCAAGCATAACACTTTCTCTGTTCCATATATATTACTCTACTACTCTAGAAAAGATGGCAAAGACAGAATAAAGATTACGCAAGGGAATTCTCTTTGAAGGATGCTGAAAGACTTGGTAGTGGTAAAGAACATAAAAATTGCTGCTTCAGGAGTTGAGGCTACTTTTTCTCCAAAGAAAATGCTTACATTCCCATCCGACCTCTGAATATCCTATAATAACAGGACCCCAAACCTACTATTACTTCAAATAGGTAGCTTAATGGAAACAATGCATTATATGACCAAAAAAATATATTTCCTCTTCATCATCCACTAGTTGCATATGAAGTATATGACTTTGACACTTGAATCCTATGAACCACTACACTTCATTTAATGACATAAGTCATAACATTCGTCTTACTTGAAAAATCATCAAGATTAATTAGCTTTTTGTGGTTAAATACTTCTTGGAAACTACTGACTTTCTAAAATTAGAACTGATGCTAATTCATAGTGTCCCAGAAAACAAAAACAATATTCACATTCACAAATTATAAGTAACCAGAGGAAAGTGGTTCTCATGTTATATCTAGTTTTTTTTTCTTTTGACATTTGTCCAACCAGCTCTCTTAACACTAGCCATACCTGAAAATCAGACACTCCCTGTGCTCAGAAACTAGGTTATGACTTTGATGCCAAACTACACCATTGCCTCAGCCAAAATAGCACCAAAAGTTACAGAAACAATATACGAACTTAAAATTGCTTTTAAATAGCCACTAGAGGAATAGCTACTACATCTCCTGACCCTATCCTTCACATTCTGAAATCTAACTACTACTCTACCAGAAGCATCCACTGCCGATGCGACAAATAAGCACGTAGCAAATTCAACAACTCCAGTTAACAAGCATGCAGATCTCCTACCACAACAACCGATCCGAACAGTAACAAAACACGATTATCAAATCAAAACTCACTAGTCGTAATCGTAACCGTAACCGTAACAAAGCACAAACGCAAATCGAAACTTAGGGCAAGTAATCTGTATCTACAGCTAGAGTAAGAGAAAAAGCGAACACACTCGTCTTCGTCGCTGCAGCTAGACGAAGGGCTTTCATCATCATCCGACTCTGCTGATCAAAAAACAACCAAATCAAGTAATCAACACGAATGTAGAACAGCAAACCACGTGATTCGAACGATATTCAAACAACGATTGTAACCGAACCTTGTTCCTCTTGCTCTACGTCGTCGTCTTCGGATTCGTCGGAAATGTTCTGATTATTATGCTCCAGTTCAACACCATCATCTTCATCATCTTCATATGCGGAATCGTTCGAACGCTTTTGTGCAGGCATTGAGTCCACTCGCCGCCGGTGAAGCCGCCGATGAAACCGCCGGTGATGCTACGGTGAGAGAAAGAGAGAGTTGTGGTACGGCCGAATTGGCGTTTTGTATTACAATTTTACAATGAGGGCTTTCCGATTTGTACCCTTGATTTGTGAGAGCTAAATAAGGAACACGCAACGAGTTTCTCAAGGGTGTCATGGTAATTTTGTGGGAATATTATTGTTACATTTATTTATTATTATTTTTGGTATGGTTATCACACACTCGACTCACAATAGTAGATCGGATCTAAGAATTTGTAAACATCGAAGATTTATTCGTAACAAACTAGTTTTAAGAATTTGTGCTTTCGCGGTGGCGGAAACTGAACTTATATCAAAATGTTGATGCAAGCCTACATATTAAAAATAAACGTTGATGCAAGCCTACATATTAAAAGTAAACGTTGAAGCAATCCTATATATTAAAAGTTAGGAAAAATAAAACTTGAATGTTGTTGATGACATTTAATGTATATATTTAGTGAATGGAAAAATTATCTTTTCTTTTTTGTGTTTTTATGTAATAACTTTTTAAATATTATTTCATATAAATTAACAAATATATCATTGTGAGTGAGCTTATTATTGTTCATGTTTCATTCTATGTTTAACTCTAAAGCGAGTTATATGTGATAATAGTGATAATATACAAGTTATCAAAACATATATGAATAAATCAATAACATAGTTGACTCAACAATTTTAGGGGCCCAAAATAGATAATAGAATTGAGGCTTTTTCCGCGAAGAAACTTTTTATCACTTTCGAGCCTAAATTGTGCTACATTAACTCGTATACATATAGGGTAGGAAAAAAGTTAATATAAGTTAGCGAGAGCGACTTGCTTGATAGAAAAAATAGATTTATTTAAGTTTTTAAGCACATAGTTAAACTTTAAGATTTGGTCTTCTTCATCATGGACAAAAAACAGAGCAACCACTCCTCTACAAGACTACAACCGCCTTTCGCCCAACATGAATACATGATCACGAACGAATATATAGAATTGCATAGATCGACGGACAAAATATAAACCAAATCATTTGTCCTGGTCACTACCATAAATGAAAGAAAGAGAAGGTGTCCCCTTTCACTCAGGGCATATCTTCGAAGAACAAGTTTAGAACAGGGTGAGAACCTTCCATTGCTTACGTTGTTTAAGTGTTGCCAACCTCTTGGTTGTCATGGCACGATCCCTTCTTTTTTCACATAGTGATTAAGACATTCGAATATATACCTTTAGCATCTCTATATTTAAGCAAACGATGATGTGATTATCTAAATATGTAAGAGATATTGAATCGTTAAGATTAAAAATTGATTACTTTTTTTCATAAAAACGTTTACATTTTAATCCAACAATTTCATTGTGAATAACAAGTAGTTAAACATTGTAACCTATAAAATACCAACACAATGTAAGTTATAATAAAAAGAAACCCCTAGGATCACGATTGTATTAAATTAAATACATAAATGATAGATGTACAAAAGACATTATCATTTTCTTGTGGAATAAAAGTAAAAATAAAAACTTGAACGTATATATGTTGAAAAAATTTCAATTTCAAGTAGTGAAGCAAATGATATTGGCATTAAGCTTAAGAAAGTCGTAACATGACTATAAAGATAAAAGTTCATAAAAAAATTCTACAAGCTCTACAACCATACAACCAAACAACAATATGACTTAAATGTTCAACGATCATTACCTAATATGGGATCTTGAATCGTATGATTGTCTACAGACGATAGCTTTGGTGTAAACTGCAACCAAACAAAGTGAAAAATTGTTCAACACGTTCTTCTTTTTCCAAATTTTTAGTTTTTAAAACCGTAACTTTTCTACAAGATGTAATCTAATGATTTTGGATGAGTTGTCCAATACACAACCGTACAATAGAGTTTATTTATAGAAATATTCAAAGAAATTTGAAGTTGCAGCCTCATAATCTCTCAAACAGAAAGGTAAAAATTTAATCATTATAATTTATTCTAAATTATTGAAACATGAGTAAAAGGCTTTCAACATTTATGTTTTTATATCACTTTTGTCATGTCAGTACACGTGTTTTATTTTTTGTTGTTTCAGTTCAATGTTTTAAAAAATGACTAAAGCAACCTTTCTATCCAATCCATAGATAATATCAGTTACCACTAGGGGTAAATCGTCATGTCCTTACAACCTTTGTACCAGTGCCTTCGTTGAATGAATTGCCATAATTACTGAACTTCTCGTTGGCAACTTTGGAAATCTTGGCATATGATTTGAAGTTATCATCACCCACATTTAATTGATCTTTGTAATTAGAAAACGAATCGACGATCTCATTACCACCATCGTCGTAACTCCTGAAGTTATCTCCAGCACACTATCGTTTTCCCTATACAAACTAAACGAATAATTTACCTTATTACCATTCTCTCCATACTCGAAGAACAAAGTGCCTGTTGCATTCGAATTGTTGTCCTTCCATTTGAATGCATTAGCGGTAGTGTTCCTTTTTTCCCATAACTAGCAAATGATCGATCGTCGGCATTTGCATTATCAGAGTAAGATGGGAACGTCTAAACAAACACATTCACACCGTTTAAATACGATGTAAATCTCATATTCAGTACATTGATGTTATTTGAGTACCTTTTGAAATCTCTATTGCCGTTAGTGAATCTCATCTAAATATGACGTGAATCTCATCTTTGGTACTCATATCAGAATACGATGTGAAGATGGATCTAGGGTCTTTTCTCTTTTAATATAACAATGATGTAAACATTGTAGAAGAAATGACGAATTTACCCTTGATGGTAACTCTCATTATCAACATATTTAGATGAAATGAGTGTTTTACCAAGACAACAAAAAATAATGTAAAACTTAACATGAAAAAATAAATCACTCATGAAATAATTATTTCAAGGCCATCACCAAATCTTGGAGACCCGGGACAAACATTTAAACATGTTTTGCTCTATATTGAAATATAATAGATACATTATCGAATTAAAAATCTTTCATCATTAATGTCACCTAGAAATAAATATCAAAAACAGATTTATTCTATAAATTGAAACATGAAGATATTTCCAAACAAAAATTGCATGAAATATATCAGTTAGAAAACTAATAGACTTCTTATATAAAATGATTATAAAACTAAAATCAAAGCAAATCTTATAAAAATAAAGTTGGTTTAAACTTTATAGATGGTTTTCTAACAAAATGAACGCTCCAAATCAAAACATTAGCCTTATAATTTAAGGACTCTTCAAAATTGAGGGCCCGCGCAAATAGCTTCACCTTGAATATAGAATAGCATGCCTGGTCGTCAAAGCTTTCTTTTTTGTATTTTCCTTTTAGGTTTTTTTTAATTATAGAACACTTGTTATAATATGGTTGGACCAAAAAAAAAATTCAAATATATATATGAAAAGGTATAGGGTTTAAAGAGTAAGTCCATTTAAGACCATAACTTTATGCCCATCCTAATTATGAGTTAACTATTTCAAATAAAAACATGAAAAAAAACTTAGACCCGATGATAACCTGGCATATGTCAAAACCACCGTAATCAACAAATCTCAAGTTAAACTATTCACTATCAATTCAAAATGTAATAGTTATAACATATAACTTTTCTTTTTACATTAACCCGTAGTGGATCTTACATTTTTAAACATGGATCAGATCGGCTCGAACGGGCCCAGACTAACGTCAAAATAGCTCCAAACTCAAGACTGACAATCGAATCATATGTATGTAGAATGAGATAGACAAGTATGGTGTTGAGTTTTCGGCTTCTCGGATCGAGCCAAATTATGCTCTTCCCTAAAGTCATATACATATGGAATGCTAGAGGTGGACAAAAAAAATATGATTTGGGCCCGATTCAAAACTTGACCCAATATTGCCCAAAAACTGGTTCGACTCAAACCATCAGGTCCTATATATGTTCCTCCCCCTACTCATTCAAGCTGGTTTCAAACAAGACTTGTTCCAAACCGTATTTTTTAGCCGTTACCAATGACAATGGTAATATAACTCTTTTGACCGTTTGAGCCCATTTTTGATTGATTTTTGGTTTATTTATTTATTTTTATTTTACCAATTTGTCCTGTAAGTTAGTATAAATATGTAGTGGGTGTTTTAGTTAATAATTTAAAACACTCTCTACTCTGTAAAATCTTAAAAGCACTCAATACTCTCGTTACGTGATGGGTATTTTAGTTGAATCACAACAACTTAAAATTTAAAACACTCTATTCTCTAAAATATCAATATCTCTTAATACTTTTTAAAATTTCAATGTAGTGGGTATTTCTAAGGTTTTTCCGTTTAATACACTTTTTATGAAAAAAAAATTATTTTTTTGACCGATTTGGACCTGAAACCGTTGGCTCCATCCCAAACCGGTTGGTATAGATTTAGATTTTCTCCTCTAAACCGTTTAGAATCCAAACCAAATTTTGATCCCAAACCGATTTTGACTCCCATTGATCAAACCAATTCGGTTCCAATCCAAAACGGTTTAAAAAAAATTACCCGGTTTGTGCACCTCTATAGAATTAGTCATGCACAAATCGGGTTATGGGCCGGACCCGGAACCGGGTTCGATCCAGTCGGGTTTTTTAATACCCGGGTATTGGTGAACCCGGGTCGGGTTCACTTGCGGGAAAACCCTACCCGCTATACCGGGGTAGGGTCGGGTCGGGTTCACTTGCGGGAAAACCCTACCCGCTATACCGGGGTAGGGTCGGGTCGGGTTCACTTGCGGGAAAACCCTACCCGCTATACCGGGGTCGGGTCGGGTCGGGTCCGGAACTAGGTCCAATACCGGGTTTATTTTATTTTTATTTTATTTTTTTTTATGTCCAATACCGGGTTCACTTCGGGTTTAGACCGGGTCGGAGTCGGGTCGGGTCGGGTAGTGTCAGGTTTTAGAAATTCAAAAAAACCCAAACCGGGTTGAAACCGCCGGTTTATTTTGGGTACAAACCGGATACACCTGGTACCGGGTTGTACCCCGACCCCGGTCGGATCCGTACCCGGTTTTTTGTGCAAGTCTATATAAAATACACAAACCCTGAACTTCAAAAACTAAATTTATGGTTTGGGCAATAAGCCCATAAGATGTTTGCTATAACGCGGCCCAATTCACTTCACTACTAGAGTACCAATTCTGTTTTTTATTTCTTCACCGGCTAAAATCATACTCAAAATTCATAAAAGATATATATATCATTACGAATTCCAAAACCTACAACTCTACAAGCTCAAATTCTGTAACGGACACAATATTACAAGCTAACTGACTTGACTCGTATTGCTACGGCATCAAGCATGAATACATATAACATACCGGTTTAAGTGAAGGGCTCGTTAAAATGCAGGTACATATGAAAAGAAAATGAAATAATATGCTGAATGCGAATCTAATGTGATCCCCATTGACAACCCAAGAGAATATGACTCGTGGGAGTCCCACTTAGATTTCTCTTATATTTTACTAATATTTTTGTATAAACTAAAAGAATTCAATGATAAATTTTGTATAGTACTTATCAACCTCGAGCATTACAACGGTCTATACCAACATCAAACACTTGTATCTTAAATTTTAAAACATGACAACAAAGGCACGGATACATAAATGGAGTCTAATTCTCACGTTAATATCAGCATAGCCATTGAAGTTTACCATATTTTTTTAAGAAAATATAGTATAAGGCTCAGAAGATATAATTCTTCGAAGCTTACCGCACCATAACAACAAAAATATTTCCGTTTCCATCATCATTGCCTATCGAACATTCGTGTCACAACTTGTCCAACCGACCAAAACAAACCATAGTTCACTGTCTTGGTGAACACAATGCCTTACCATCACTGACAACAACATCACCGCCTTATATCAAAAGGCACATCGCCGTCAGGTATTATTACTTGAATAATTGATGAAACCCAAGGGTGATGGGTGAAGGTTTTCGGCGGAGATAGGAGGAAACCCAAGGGACAGTCGGTGCTTGCATGACTTGAACTGAGCACTCCAAGGATTGTATTATTAGCTACACTAATTTTCCTCACACCAGAAAGTTATTGTTTAGTAGAATTTGAATTACTTGAATAACTGTATATTTTTATATTTATTTATGTCGGTCTATCTACCATCAAAATCTTCATTTTGATTGCATTTCATTTATTTATCTTGCATAGTTTTACCACACCAAACTTATAATATTATACACATTGTCTCAAAAATGGACCCAAGTATCGGTGGGTTTTCATTGGTTTTAACATGTTTACTGCAATTTTACATGGTTCGCTTAAAGCTAAAAAAATTCATTTGTCTTTTTCTTTTTCTCTCATTTAACGGTTAAGGCCTTAAGTAGTGGGATGTTACTGGCGCCCGTGATACTATATCACGGTGGGAGCCACCCAATCCAAAATATATAAAAAAACGAGTTAAATGAGTTTTCATCCCTAATGTTAGATAAAAAAATGTTATTTAGATTTAAAAGTTTAAATTTTATCATCTACATGCATTTGTTTCACACAAATTATCATTTGAATACATTTAGCTACTTTTAATTAATACCGTTAACTCTTTTCGTTAAGTATCTTGCATTAGGGATGTTTTTGTTAAAACAATTACGAAATAAAAATCAACTCTACATCATAGATTTTATGTGTTCATTCTCTTTCGGTAAGTTTGCGATTTGACTTTATAGTAGTGTTTTGTTGCTTTGTCATGTTAATGTATTTTGGTTTAGTAGTTATGTTAGTTTTGCATGTCTTGTTGATTAATATTTGTGGATTGTTTTGTATATTGTTTTCTTAGGGTGGAGGGGGTGTACGCGCCATGAGGCCACAACGAGCCTCGGTGCCGCCCGGCACCACTGCCGCAACCCCTCCACGCCACAAAATTCCTTTTTCACGATTGTTCTCATCATGAGGTTGTGACTGCTATATGTGTGTGTGTAGTGGTGTACTACGGCATGAAGTGACAACATTGTCACCATCAGGTTTGGTAGTGTAGTATGGTGTAGTGTGACATGACATAATTTAATATTAGTTTATGGTGTAGTGTGGCATGTCTAGTGAGAGTGTCACCTCTACCCTTATACTTTTATTATGATTTGTCATTTATGTTTATGATTCAAATTGTTGTGTCATATGATTTGTTTGTTTTTATAAAGTTAGAAGTAATTCATTTTTATGTGATTATCATTATATTTAATTCTATTTCATAAGTGAATTCAAATCACAATAGTGATTACCAAACGAGACTGAACATATAAAACCCATCACGGAGACTTGATTTTAAATTTGTAATTGTCTTGAACAAAATACTCCTAATATAGGAAAATTAATGGAAAAAATTAACGGTATTAATTAGCAATAGTCAGATGGATTAAAATAATAATTTTTATGAAACATTTGAATACAAATGATCAAATTTAAACATTTGAATTCAAATGATAATTTATACAAACTTCGGGGATTGAAAAACAAATTTAACTAGAAAAACCTATGACAAGGGTGTTATACTGTTATACTATAAAAACATTCCACAATTAATATTTTGACTTTTTTGGGGAGTAGAATAACCGTTGGCTATTTTCTAAAAAAATTAAATAAACATGATTTCTTTTACTGTATACACTATTTACACACGAATATTTTTTACTAGAAGCAATTATGTTTACACTATTAAACAAACCATATTCTACTCGAAAAAGTATACACTTTGGTCAAGTCCATTAATTTAAACATATATTATAATTTAAATTCACTAAATTTAAGTCAAATTTATCAAATTGTATGTATACAATTATCTATTTAAGCATATATTATAACTTATAAAAATAAACTAATTTAAGTCCATAAATTTTATAAAATTTCAAAAGAAAACTCACTAATTAATATCTACTAAATAAGTCCTATTATATATTTAATACCCGAAACCCGACCCGAAAAACCCGTTATTCGAACAACCCAAAACTGATTAAACTGATTTTTATTCGTGTCGGGTTTCGGGTAGATTTTCAATATTAGAAAACCCGAATAACCCGAATCGATTAACCTACAACTCGATTAACTAACCCGATCAACACCCCTACTCTAGTTACATAAAATTTTATTAGCTTCTACTATCTCCTATGTTTAAACACTATTAATTTGTACTCCTATTTTGGAATATGCATCCTATTTAATATTAAGTTTATGGTTTTAATCTGTATATTTAAAATATGTAATATTTTTGTCATAACTAAAAATATTGAATTATAATATAAAATATAAATAACTAAGCAATAATTAGAAGACGGTGCTGACATGACTACCCGCGTGACGATATTATTTCTGTACCACAATATATTTTATATGCTCACCTCACCACTGCTAATGACCTAACCAAACAAAAAGAGTGATGGTTTTTGATCTAACTGGTTTGAAAAGTCGACACCTTAAGATCTTGAAGACATTGTTTTCACCCATGAGCCACTTAACTGGTGCACGTCGTCATAAAATAATTTGCAACCAGAAGAATTGTAGTGGGGCCAGAGAACAATTAGAAGTAGAAGAATCCTAAAGGAAGAGGACACACGTGAACAGAACGACCATGGAATTTTGAAACCCTTTTATAACAAATTATATATATTATTATCATAGAATTTTCCAATTTGTCTGTTTGTAGTGTGTGGTGTAGAGGTGTTCAATGTCGGATACCGAAATTTCGGATAGTGATTCGGATATCCAAAAATTTCGGATAGTAATTCGCATATCCGGAATTCATTTTATATTTTTTTATTTCTTGTTTTAGTTTTTTTTACAATAACTAGACATATAGTATTATAAAAATAATATAAAAAACCAACTCATATCATAAAAGTTACAATATACACAAAAAAATCTCAATCTAAAGTAAAAATATATATCTAAAATTTAAATAAATAAGAATAAATATTTTTTAGTTTTCAGATAATCGGATATCCGAATATCCGAAACTTTTGAAATCATTATCCGAATCCGAATTTTTGAATGTCCGAAATTTTAATATCCGAAAATTTGGATATTTCGGATTCGGATATTTTTGAACACCCATAGTGTGGTGTGTGTGTGTATGTATATTTAGAGTGATGTTTCACATAAAAATGTATTTTGTCTAAAAAGCCTAATAAATGATCTTAGCCTTCTATTTTTCAATTAATAGTTAACTAGTTGGCTTTACTGGCGCGTTGCGCCATCGGTGCATATTGGCTCGACCCGATCCGTTCCCGTGTCATATAGGGCATAATAAATGATGACATGCTAATAAAGTTGTTGTTGGTCGGTTCCTATATAGCATTTAAAAATCAATCAAAGCGAAAGAATCTTATGCATAACTACTGTGCCACAATTAAACAACTTTAAACGGTTGCAGTATAAAACAGTGCAATTTTGCTGTCAATTTTACTTTAGTTTAGATGTCAAATTAAGTGCAGTATGTGCACTATATAGTTGGCTAAGAAACCAGACTTTGATGCTTTCTTTTGCTGGCAAATTTGGAGTAATCTAGTCCAGGTTTGATACCAAATTGAATGCAATTTAGAAGTTTTAAGACACTGTAGTTTAACACCACTTTTATCGTCAAATTTAGTGCGATATACTCTATAGCGGCCCATAATTCCAAGTAAAATCCAACAAGTCAAATTGAACCGTTTAAATTCGAAAAATATGGGATATCATTTAGAAAGGTGATAATAGTACTCATAAGGAATATCAGAGCAGAAATCATGATCATGGCCACAAAATTTATAAATCTACATAAAATTTTAAAATGAAAACATAGAAAATGCATTATAAGAATCAAATAGAAGCTCCAACAAAAACCAAATGAAAGTTAGAACTCACTATCACAAAGGTAACACGAATGACTGACCATCATATGCTAAACATGCAAATATAGGGAAAGCCTTATAATGGGTCAGCTTTGTTTCGCTAGAAAAACTTTTTTCTCACAATCTAACGTGCCCTTGACAAAAGGTAGGCTGACTACTACAAAGTATTGTGCACATGTGTGCCTCGGCGTAGTGAAACCACTTCAGCCCATTTAGATTAGTAGCAACTTGAATTGCATCTTACTTCTTTTATAGGGCATTGTCCGATATCTACAATAAAGTGCAAGATACGTGCAAGATACAGTATACAATTTGAGTTTAAAAATGAAAGCAAAAGCGAAAAGCATTTGTCAAGGGTATTAGATACTAAATAGTGGTTACTAACTTCAAATATTTTATGTAATTGTCTAACAGAATTGAAGAGAAATATAAAGTTCATATATCACAAAAAAGGTGAGAATCTTTTAACATTCATTAATCTTTTATGCTTCTCCTTGCGCACACAGTGAACATGATAGGGAAAGAAGCTAAAATTTTATCTGTTGATGAAGCAAATAAGTAAACATGTCGGAAGATTCAACATGGTGATGCTTTAATATTCAAAGACTGTGATGTGTTTTTCTTCTCAATGGTTTTTTTAAATTTTCTTATTTACTCTATTCAAAATTTAGCAGGTCGGTAAATGAAATACCAATACAAACTTTTTCAGAATAGCAGTAACCTAGTTACCTAGATATGAATTTTATAAACAAAAAATCCAGCATTAAATTATAATGAAAACAAAGATAAATGCAACCCAACATCCATCACACTTTAGAAATTCAAACACTAAGTTATTTTAAACAATAGGGTAACCAAAGAATGGTTTTTATGTAAAAATTTTTTAGCAACAGATTATAACTAAAACCAAAATTAAAACCTGATCCAAACTATAAAATGGAATGCATAAGTTGGCATGAAGCCAACCAAATACAAATTTGTAATTCCATTTAAGATTAACAATAAAGAGGAGCAACATCGCTAAGCAAGTAAATTTACCTAAATTTTTTGTTACTGCCAACAATGAGACACGTAGCCGATCACTCCATCCAACTGTAAAAGCAACAGCTCAGTGATCCTAATGTAGCAAGTGAAGTGCCTACGGAATAAATTGTGAAAGAAGGAAAAAGAATGATAGCTACAGTAGTGTACATATCATTTAGCTTAAGTTACAACTATTCTATGCATGTCTAGCTTTTGTTAGGTGTTAAAGCTATTTAATTGCCACGTTTCATCCGAGTCTGCAATTCTGCATGATCAACTACATGAGAGAAAGGAATACGGAGACAGAGATAGAATCGTCAGACCTCAGATCTCGACATTGAAGGTAACTCAAAGGGTTTGAAATTTTCGGGTGTTTTTGATCTATAAACTGGTGTGGTGATCAAACTTTTTGTAGGTGAAAGATGGAAAGAGGTTTCATGGTGTTTTTGATCTATAAAGATTATGAGGTCGTCTTCAACGAAGAAGCCCTAGGAATCAGGTTTGCTTTCTTAGATTTTTCTTCAATATCTTGACCTACTTTGGTCTTGCTCACCTTATTAGAACTAACTGAAGTTGATTATGTTGCAGTTTGACCGATGAATCTGCAAATTTGATTTTAATAATTGCGATTGAAATTGTAGTTTAAGATTTTTTTTAATGTTCAAAATGGATGCATGTGTTTTGGTAATTACAGTTGAAGAACCCAAAATTCAAAATGGATGCATGTGTTTTGGTAATTACAGTTAATTAAAGTTTCTCTAAAATTGGCTATGTAGAAACAAATGATGAAACGATCTATGACGAATCAAATTGGTCAAGCATGTGTACGTAACTCATACAAGTTACGTATGTAGTGGGTTACGTATACGTAACCAAGGTTTTCCATCTCCTTCTTTGTTTTCACTATTTTTCTTCCCTTTGATGATACCTCATCCTTTTTTTGTTCTTCAGTTGCCTTATTCTTCGGTTACGTATACATAACCCAAGTTACACAACAACCCAAGTTACATAACAACTCTTCTTCCTTCTTTAATCATTATCTATGGCTGAAATAAAACAAAGTACTTGTGAACCCATCCATTGATCAAGTCTACCAATAACCAATTAAATAGTCGCTAACATCTACCTTGATTTAATCACCATAACCCTCTTACTCTTTGGTTAGCTAACAAACCATGCGACATCTGAGTTATTTCATCATCATCAGAAGCCTCGTACTTTGATTTTCGAGATATCATCCATATATGGTTGATGAATCGGTTAAAAACTCAATTGTTCTATATGAATTAGGTTTTTCAAAAGCTATGTATATTGATTTGTTAATTATGGAGAAAAAGATGGGTTTTAGTCAATACTTAGTTACTAAAAATATGTTATATATAAAATTACTAAAACACCTTTTAAAGATAATAAATATAAATATATAATAAAAAATTATGATTACTTAGAATTGATTTTCTTAATTTTCTCAAAACTTATTGGTTTTCTTACGATCCCTTCCATATACCTATATATGTATATATATATATGTATATGTATATATGTATATGTATATGTATATATACATATATACATATATATACCTATATATATGTATGTATACATATACATACATATATATATTTTATATACATATATATACAAATATATATATATACACGTATATATATATATACACATATATATACACGTATATATACACGTATATATAGACGTATATATATACGTGTATATATATACGTATATATATATGTGTGTGTGTATATATATATATATTATATATATATATATATATATATATATATATATATATATATATTATATATATATATATGGGAGAGTTCAAATGATAATCATTTTTTATGAGAACTCTAAAACCAATCTCAACAACTTATTTTTTATCACATACAAATCACATGTCACTTTTCACCTTTTTTAAAAACGTTCATAAATTTTTTTTCACGACATTATTTTTTCAAAAAAACTTCACCATAAAATTCAGTATTTTTTAATCTTTCCAACTCCTACCATATTGAT
>CM046452.1:79321677-79331677 GCA_025506515.1 Flaveria trinervia | reverse complement strand
GGGTGGAAATCTTTATGTACAGATATTGTTTATTTGTGAAAGATTTCTACAGTTGGTTTTGGATTTTATTCCTTTATTTTGGTCCCTAGTTTTCCATTTAGGTTCC
Source organism: Flaveria trinervia (assembly GCA_025506515.1). Taxonomy (NCBI): domain Eukaryota; kingdom Viridiplantae; phylum Streptophyta; class Magnoliopsida; order Asterales; family Asteraceae; genus Flaveria; species Flaveria trinervia. The sequence goes on along the minus strand of CM046452.1, from coordinate 79,331,571 downwards.
TAAGAATTAAAAATATATTTTTAAAATAAATTAGTTTTAATATATAAGAAATGAATTAATGTCACTAGTTATATATGTGATAAATTGGTTATGGAGTTTGAAGTATGAATCATTCTATACATTTTGTAATTTAAATAATATAATAACAAGACAATGCAATTTATTATACTTGACATGAAAGTAATCACGTGTAGCTAACAGAAAAGAACATCTGTCATCAAACTCGAACACACAACTTTTTCCACAGCGAGGACCTTAAATACATAGAGTAGGGCACATAATATTACTTGATGTCAAGATAACTATATTCTAGTTTAGTTTTCTTTAATTGAACAAGTAAACAAAGTGTATGATATTCAAAAATAGCTATTATTTAAGAAAAATTTAAACAGTCTCTTTAATGATACACGTCTTCTAAAACTAAATATCAATTGTGTTATCTTTTCCGGTTATCAGGTTGGGGGAAGCTAAAAACATGATAGAAAAGCGGCCAAGGGCACTAGGTGGCTAAGAATGGAGATAGAGACATGGTTAGAGTTGAAGAATGATTAGTGATGTGTGGTTGAAAATCAAAGTCGATAAACACATTAAATGATTAACTTATCATGCCTCAAAATGGTTTTAGATGATGAAAGAGGTTTGTATCCTAAACAACAAACACCTTCTAATATTTTAACACAAAGAATCTCATGATGTAATTATCTTGCTACCATTTACAACATACTAATCTTATAAAGATAGGTAATCTAGTTAAAATTGAAACGTATGACAAGTTCTTTATGTTTCAAAAAAAAATTATAAAATCTTTTCACCAAGTAGACAAGTTATTTATTTAGTATACATATATGTATGTTTGTTTGTGCATATATAAGTTCTAACTACTTGAAAATTGGTCCATTCAACGTGGGGGTTATGTTGGGTTCCTTTCATGGATTAATCTTTGTGTATCTTTGTGCATCTTTGTGCTTACAAAGGTCCCACCACCCAATATTAACATCCCCTAGTTTGACCCTATTTGTCCTTCTTGGTACCTAGTCCTTGTCTTCTATTGCCTCATTCTTTTTCTTTTTTAGTTTGCTTAGAAAAAGAAAACAAATATGCTAAAAAAACTATACAAACAAGAGATCTTATTCATCTCAATTTAAAAGCTATAGATAGTTCAATGAAGCCTCAAAAGTAGAAAAAAACTGGATTACTAATGGTAATACAAACATACTAATCATATTTGATTAATACAATAGAAAAGAGATGATTTTGTGGAATAGTAATTAAGTTTTAAAAATATTCTAAACGTTTCATTTCATATTTAAAAAATATTTTAATTAAGTCACCCGTCTTTTATGTTCTATATAAATTAAAAGTTTTAACATGTTTTTAGCATTTTTTTTTAATTTCAATCACATTTTTATTTTTTTATGTTGATGTGGAGGGTGACATGAATTCTAGTTATATACTATTTATATGATAATTAACATGTTTTTCTTAATTTTTTTAAATGATTACATATATTAAAAATCTCGACCCTCACATCTTATCCTTTATTTCTTTCTTGACACAAAAATATCCGATGATGACTAGATTTGATGATTTATTGTTCCAATATAAACAAAATATGTATGATTGACATGATTAGAATACTTTTAAAACTTAAGTTATTATTTTATAATATTTTTTTAAATAGAATATGAAAACGGGTAGAACAAAAATCACTTTAATAAAGAAATACATTTATGAACCATGATCAAAAAGAGAAGGTTGGTTAAGAGTACATCTATTAACGTTTGTCGTCAAGAGTACAAGTAATTAATGTACTTGTACTAACATAACAAGACAAAATTTCTTGAAAATGATGATTCAATGTTATTTTGCATTTAGGAATTTAAATTAATCGAACATATAACAAACAGTTTGTGAACTATTCGTTCGAAAATTCGTTTATGTTCATTCGTTTAATTAATGAATGAATATGAACAACAAAATTCTGTTCGTTTAATTAAATAAACGAACATGAATAGAAGCTATGTTTGTTTATTTATGTTCTTGAACGTTTAATAACATGTTGTTAATGTTCGTTTGTGTTCGTTCGTTTAAATGTTATGTTTATATAATTATGTAAAGTACTTATTTATATTTGATGGATATTACATAATATTTGTGATTTTATTTTATTTTTTTGAACGACCAACGAACAATTATTAAGCCCAGTCACCCGGGTAAACCCATTGGCGAAAGGCCACCCACGCCCGCGAACACAGACAGCGTTGGTGACCCGGTCGCCCACCATTCCAAGGGAAATCCACCATCCAAAGGCACACTGTGGTAAAACCTTTGGCCCACTTGAAGCATATTGCCCTTAGTGAGACTTCAACTCATAACCTCCACTTTGAAAAGTCATGAGATGACTCCTCCTAAACCATTTGATCTAGAACTCATTGACATATTTGTGATTTTATTATAAAATCAATATATGATGGTTTGTATTTGATTGTTTTAAGAATTTCATTTGTATTCATTAATGTTCATGAATATTTGCGTGTTTCCGCTTGCATTCGTTTGCGTTTGTTTATGTTCGTGAATAGTTCATGAACAGACTCGTTTTCTTAATGAACGAACACGAACAAGAAAACTTGTTCGGTAAGCGTTTGTGAACGGTTGATCAGTAAAGTACTTTCTTAATGAACGAACAGAACCTACTAAAGACGAAATTGAGTATATCATAGCTGACCGCACCATGGGCTAGCCCTGTACGTGTTCGACCGTGTTTGTTTATAGCCATACTTGCACCTTCAAGGGCAAGATATGAAGTTAGATTTCAAGGGCAAGATATGAAGTTAGATTAGTATAAGGGGTCAAATACTAGAGTCCCTCATATATTTTGTGAGAACCCTTTAAGTCGAACTTGACATTGTTTTATTATATCAGCGAAACATATACCAGACCGTAAAAAATCATGTGACTTACATATTGTTGTGCCTTTATGTTGTGTATATAGCCGAAGTATAATCTCCATTTCATAGCCTAAGAAATTGAAAAAAAAACGCATCAAATTATTTAAGTTGAATTAATTGGATCGAAATTGCATTAAGTGTTGAACATGTTATTGTCCATTATAATAATTTGTTAAATACATATTGTATTCATTTTCCTTTTAATCGCAATAATTGCTACAGTTAGCACTATCTACAGTTGTGAGACTACATGAATTTTGAAAGAGTTGTTACCATCAGCTGTAAGAGTCATCTAAGAAGATGCAAGCACTGCTTCAGTCAATTGTTGCTAGCGGCTACAACGGTTAATAAATCCCTTAGTTTATACTACTAAGTTGTCTTATTAAATAAATATCTTGGGCATCTCTAATATGTGGAGTTATTTTATTTTCTTTTGTATAAACTCGTTCATTCAAGGGTTCTAATGACTTGAATAAACTCACTCATTTATTCGTCTTGATAGAACTTACCCAACATTTGAATGACTACATACATACCAACAATAAACGAAAATTCACACCCACTCAGCCTAGTTGCAAACACCAATTATGAAAACCCTAGTTTTTATATTGTTATGCATATAATTTTGCATCGATAGAGTTTGATGATGGTGCTTACCAATCGTGCGGAAGCTAATATGATTCGGGTTTTGTGGTGGTGCATACCAATGGCCGGGGATACAATTCGTTGTTTAATGGAATTAAAGAAGGTTACACATGGTAGGCGTATGTTCATCACGAAAAGAATAAGTGTCATTGACGGCCCAATAACTCAAAAATCCTTTGGCACGAGAAACAGTCAGTAATATTCTATCGGGATCAAGAGGGTGATTGGATTTCCTAAGAATCTCAGATTACCATGATCTATTTAGCAATGGAGTTTTTGACAATGGAACAACAAACGTATGCCAACGGCTTTTATAAAAGCTAAATAAGTGTTTTTACAAGATATGTTAGTAAATACAGACGAGATGATGTTTGTGGAATTTTTCATGTGTAGTAATTAAAAGAAATTTATCTTGAATTGATAATTAAAATTACTGACAAAAAGGTTAACTTCCTTTTTTGGATTTTATCAGTAATCCTCGGTAAATTATCCTAATAATAATTATTTTTAATTACAAGCTCCTTATGTAATTATGGGTAATCCAATCGGTAAATTATCAGAAGAGAATTAAAAGATAATCGCTTGAAGCTAAATTGGGAGTCCAACTCACCAGTTCCAATATATCCACTTGCTTCTTCTTGTCCCTTTCTATTGGAAGGTTCACTATAAGCATATAATCCCCACACACGCATATACGTCTGTACATATATATGCGCACATACATTCACACATCTGAATGAAAGTTACAGGTCAACTTTGGATTGTGGGTTTATAGCTGGTTTTGTTATTTTATTTTATTTTATTTTTATTTTTCCTTTATATAGAAAATAAAAGATATAATTGCTGAAACATTATTTTTGACATATATAGCGAACTATCAAAATTAATAGGGATGAATACTTAATTTAAATAAATTATAAAGTAATTTATCATTTGATACTCTGATGTTTTTTTATTTTAACCATTTATATCCTTATAATTTTAAAATCTCTATTTACCCTATAATATTTTATTTGTGTTTTCATTTGATTCCTAACCCTGACGTCATTAGATTTAACCATTAGTTTTCTGTAAATTAACAAAAATACTCTTAACCCTTACTTTATTAAAACTAGGGTGTTCAAAAATATCCGAATTCGAGAATCCGATCCGAAAATCCGAATTCGAAATATAAGAATTTTTGGATATCCGAAAATTCGGATTCGGATATCCATTTTCAAAAGTTTCGGATATTCAGATATCCAATTATCCAAAAACTAAAAAATATTTTTTTATATTTTTTGAATTTTACATATATTTTTACTTTAAATTGAGATTTTTAGTATATATTGTAACTTTTATAATATGAGTTGGTTTTTTTATATTATTTTTATAATATTATATGTCTAATTATTGTAAAAAAACTAAAATATAAAAAAATAAAAAAAATAAAAAAATAAATTTTGGATATCCGAATACGTATCTGAAATTTCGGATATTCGAAATTCTGATATCCGAAATTTCGAATACGGATTCTGATAGTGATTTCCACTATCCGAAATTTCGAATATCCAAAATTTCGGATATCCAACTTTGAACACCTCTAATTAAAACCCACCCTCACATCTGATGTGACAAATATCATCATCAACTTTACATCCACCCACCATCTCTCTCTCTCATATCTCTCTAGACCACATTCACTGCCACCACCACCATCACCGCCACCACCAGATCACAACCACCACCACCACCACCGTCACTCGCCATGTAACCATTGACCGCTATCCTCTCCCTTGCTCTCTCTCCTCTCTATCTCTTTTGTGGTATTCCTCTACCGCTACCACCATCGCCTCTTTCTCTCTCTCTCTCTCTCATTAACTCTCTCTCTTTCTTTCTCTTTCTCTCCTCTCTCCTGTAGATGTGGAGGAAAGGGGCTGAGATGGTGGTGGTGGTTGAAAAACACATGAAACCGCCCACCTGTTTTTCAACCGCCCACTACTACCATCGTCGTTCTCTTTCTCTATCTCTCACAGATATGGAGAAAAGGGGCTAGTATGGCGATGGTGGTTGGAAGTGGTGGTTGGTGGTGTGGAAATGGTTGGTGGTTATGATTGTGGTGGTATGACGATGGTGCTTGGGTGGGTTGTGATTAAAATGGGGTAAGATTTGGTGGCTGGTGGTGATGGTTGGCAGTGATGATGGGGCTAGTGGGTGTAGTTGGCAGTGGTGGTGATGGTTCTGATGATGATGGTAAATCATGGTAAGATGATGGTAAATGGGAATGGATGGAACTATAAAAGTAATGAAGAAATATGATTAAAAGAAAATGACAAAAATACCCTTAGAAAAGACAAATTATGTGAGGTCTGTTAACGAACTTGACGATCATTGTTAGTCATTTAAATTCAAATGATTATATAATAAAAACATTAGTGAGACAAATGATTGAAAATATAAACACCAGGTGTGCAAATCGAGGACTATAGAGATGCAAACAGTTAAAACGGACAACCATCGAGTATACAAATAGTAATTTACTCGAAATTTTATAAGATAATTCCACAGACTAATAAAATTTTTGCTACATTGTAAATAATATTCTCATATATAGTTGAGTTTTTAGTAGGTTCTTTAAATTAAATGGCATTTGTATAAACTATTTTAATAACAAATAGGAACGATAACTAAAATGGCTTGCAATGTAATTATATCAATGTGTATAATAAACGTATTTCTTTTATAAGTGGTTGGTGGTTTTAGTATCACGATGAATAATGAATTTAAGGGTAAATTTTATACATTTATTAGTTAGCCATTCTAAAAATACTAATTTTAATAAATAGGTTACAATAACTAGAAAAATCAATTATCATGTAACATATAGTTTTTTCTAATTTGATCATCAGCCTTTTTCATCGGTCAAAGCGAGGAACTATAAAATAATGGGCTTTCAACCTTAGAGCTTTCAATTGTAAAATCCAGTTCACATGGGTAAAGAAATACATCGAGGGGTCAGCCATTAAAGATTTAAAGGATCATTTGCAGATCTATGACACGAGTCATGACCAACCCTCATGGTAATTTCACTACCAAATTAGTGAATGAAAGAATCACCAACGGATCAATGAATGATGTTTCACCGACATAAACTTCAGTTTATTCCTTAACCGATAAATGTTTATAAATTTTTATAAAGGCAAATTGTGCATTCCAAATAAATAACCAATATGGGAAAAGTAATGAAAACACTGTAAAAACAATTTATTTCAATAGAGTTTTGTATGTATATACGAAATATGTTAAATAAAAACTAACTACCTGGCTAATTATTAGGAACATGAAGGTATTAGGTTCAGGTTGATCCAAGCATGTGTTGGCTCATGCAAACATAAAGGTGCTCATTCATCCGTTCATCTACACGGTCTTGGTATCATTTTGTTTTAGCTTCCAATCTCTCTTGCACAATCCTACCCTTTCCTCTAACCTCGTATGGTAATATGTAAAACTAAACTTAATTGGTTTATTTATCTGTTGATCACTAGAAAAAAATACATTATATAAAACCATAACTTAATAAAAGGACTATACGTGTAAAATTTCCATGTGTTTGGAACTACCTGGATCCATGTGTTTGGAACTACCTGGATCACTAGAACAAAATAGTAGTGATCATTACTGGTCCTAAAACTGAAGAGATGATCCTTCTTCCAAACTCTAACATTATACTACTTTAGTTGTGGGTCATCAACACATCTAGCATGAACTTGATCTTAACATACTTTTCATTATATAAGTATATGTCTTCTACAATTTTTAAAAATGTAATAAAGAAAAAAGATTAACTTATAGAATGTAAGACACGTTTTCCAGAAAACTTCACAGTTGGTTTACATATTAGAAACATAATTCTCAAACATTAAACATTCATTTATCATTGTTGCTTAACTTAAAAGTCATCATAACTGTTTGTCTTTAAACATTACATTGAGAAAGTTTAATTAAAAACATTAACTATCAACTAAGATGATAGTCTTGAATAAATGCTAGGTAAACTCTCGTTCCATGTCAATGTATCAACTTTGTTTGGTGTTTACCTACTAAATTAATATGCATATAAAAGTCAGAGTTACTAAATAAACTCTAGTTTTACTTTAAAAAAATACTTTATCTTAACACAATTATTATATTTTATCAACTATACATGTAATTTTAAGTTTTCTATTACTTTAGCTTTATTTGTCTTTATTGATTAAGAATTTAACATACCTTAACATGTTCTTTAATTTAATAGTTTTTTATCATTACTTAATATTTATCTTTAACCTTATACAAAGTAAAGCACTTGTTGGGTGAGCATACATAAGGTATTGATCCTATCAAGGTAATTTAAGGCTTCTATCTATTGAGTATGCACAAGGCATGACTCTTATCAAGTGAGAATGTGGATTCCATGACTCTTATCAGGTGAGCATGCAAAAGGCATGACTCCCATTAGGTGAGCATGCAATGAATGTAAATTTTTATAGTAGTGCTTGCAAGACTTTAGACTTTAGCTTAAACATGTTAACTTTATTATTTTGAGCCCATTTTCTTTCTTTTTTACTTTTTCTATCATTTACTATGTCATTCTTTAACTCTTTAGTATGCTATGACTATATAATAATTTTGGTCTTTGTCTATACCTTTTTGTAGCTTTATACCATACTATAACTATCATTACTTTAATTATTTATACTTTATTGTACTTTAAAAACTATCACACGCTATATCTTTACTTTACATAAAAGTAAGTCATGTAAGTTGAGGAGGTAAGAACTTAGACGAACATGCATCAATTTAGTTAGAGAGGGAATATCCTGAAATATGACTAAGTGTTAGGAGATATGGGTAGGAGGATAGTTGTAGAGGTTTTGGGTTAAATACAAGAATTTGTTTCATAAATTTGTCTAAGTGTGTCGAGTTGCTAAGGCATACTCACATATATATGATTTATCATTTGCAAAGACCTTGTTCATCAATTATATCCAAGTATCCTAAGTTGCGAAGGAATATACTCAATTACATGAGCTTTATCAAATACAAAGGTTTTGATAATCAACTTTATCCAATTAGTCCTGATAGACATGGGGTTATACCTCACTTACCAAGGTCACACCTCACTAACGAAAGCCATTATTCGCTTTTCATTTGGACGTATAGAGACATATGACTGATTGTTCAATTGCTCTAATAGTTTTAATAACATTATACGATACTATAACCGATCAAAGGCTAGCTTTTAGGATTTATCACATATACTATCTATGCATGAACATTTATACGTGCATTTAAAGAAACCCTAATAATACTTTATCAAGTCACAAACTTTATGTTTAAAAGTTTCATACTATATCAAAAACACTATTAGGTATGTCTATAAGCCCAAAAACAATAAAATTACTTAAAATGTAGGGATCTAAGAATGATATTCGATGAATACTTTGATCAACCATAGAAAATGATGTTCTTCACGTCAACATTTAGCAACATGGTTAAATATATGAAATTTAACACTAGATCTTACTTGAATCATTTTATAAGCATGATTCATTCTTAGATATATAAGAAGAAATTATAAAATCCATACCTTTCTTTTCTTGAGCTTTCTTTCTGTAGCTGAAGACACACTTCCTTGACTTGATTTAAAAAAGCTTAAATTTCAAGAAAGAAAGAATGTGGACACTACTCTTCTAGGGATTATTTGGGTTTGTATCCTTTGCACTTTCTTACCCCATATTTCTTAGTTTTCTTTTTATACCCTAACATTTAATTAACTTTATTTTCCAATGAAATTTGGGTAGGTATAAGTCTAGCCCCCTTATTTAGGTTTCACTATTGATTTTTTGTAATACTAGCTTATTTCCTCTTTAGATTGACACAGTTTTTTTGTGTGTTTTCACTATACTTTGACTTGTTGTGTCACTTTCTTTCTTGTTGTATCATATTTTAGTCTATTTTCGCCGTTTGCTTATTTATAATTTAACGTGTGATTTATTTCCATATCATTAGGTGGCATGTGTGCATTTTTATCGTCTAAACATTTTCATAGATGTGACACACAGAAGGAGGAATGATTTCCACTTAGCTTTAATGGTAGACCTAGTCTATATACAACTGCTCCCATTATTTTAAACGATCGAATGAATCTTGAACTTAGTTTGCCTTTTTTGCAAAAATGGATGATATATTATCATGGCGAGACATTTACCGTAACTTTAATTTTTTACGTCGAACTCTATCCACCTTCTTTGCTTATTGACGTTCAACTTTTGTCTATCTT
>CM046452.1:79011677-79316677 GCA_025506515.1 Flaveria trinervia | reverse complement strand
TGTATGTATGTATGTATGTTTGTATGTATGTATGTTTGTATGTATGTACGTACGTATGCATGTACGCACGTATGCATGTACGCACGTATGCATGTACGCACGTATGCATGTACGCACGTATGCATGTACGCACGTATGCATGTACGCACGTATGCATGTACGCACGTATGCATGTACGCACGTATGCATGTACGCACGTATGCATGTACGCACGTATGCATGTACGCACGTATGCATGTACGCACGTATGCATGTATGCATGTGTATGTATGCATGTGTATGTATGCATGCATGTATGTATGCATGTATGTATGTATGCATGTATGTATGTATGCATGCATGCTTGTATGCATGTATGTATGTATGTATGCATGCTTGTATGTATGCATGTATGTATGTATGCATGTATGTATGTATGAATGTATGTATGTATGCATGTATGAATGTATGTATATGTATGTATGTATGCATATGTATATATATATATATATATATATATATATATATATATATATATATATATATATATATAAAGGTAAAAAAACATGTTATAGGTTTTGTGTTGTCTAATGTTAATACGTCATTTAAATTTATTTTGAAATTGTGTTGTTTTTTGATAAGAGGTTGCATTATGTGTTGTTACACTATAAGAAAACCCCTTATATGTTGTTTTAGGTTATATATTATTTTTACAGTAAGAGATCATGTTTTGTTTTGTTTAGTGTAAAAAATCATGTAAAACAACATAATTTTATGTGTTGTTTATAGTAAAATAACAAGGTAAAGAATCGTATCCTGGTGTTGTTTTATAATAAAACAATACGCTCCATATTGTTTCAATGTAAAACAATACATTCTTTGATGTTTTCATGTGTTGGTAGTATGTAAAATTAACGTTCTGTGTTGTTTTCACGTTATATGTTCTTTTCAAGTAAAACAACACGTTTTGGGTTGTTTTCATATAAAACATGATGTTACGAGATGTTTTAATACGAAAAAGCATATTTCATGCTAGTTTCACATAAAACAACAATATGTGATGTGCTTATTTAACATAAAACAAGATGTTTTTAGCTGATTTGGGGTAAACAACACATTCCGAGTAAAACAACACAAAACATGTTGTGTTTATGTGGTATTTAGATATCTGAAAGAAAAAAATGATTTTATATTGATATTGGATTGAGTTTTGATTGAATGAAATAAAAAACTTAAAGATGAGATAAATAAAATCAGTTAAGATTAACAACAAATTAAAGAGAATAAAAAAACTAATTTTAATGCTGTTCATATGTTGCTTATTATTAAAGACAATATTATCATTTTTATTTACTTTTAAATATTGTCATGTGTCAATATATGATAATAACCGTTAGAATTTTTTACTCTTTGAGTTAGATCAATTAGTTACAATTATTTAGTAACTAACAAGTTTGCATCAATGGTCGTTAAATCTAAAATATAATTTAAAAATTGAATTTTCAGAGTCAAAAAGGGTATGTTTAAATTTGAAAAAAAGGTGAAATAATGATAAGACAGTACTGGTCCTTGTCGATGTAGTCTTGCTAGACGCTTAATCACGAGAAATTACTAAAATTATGCCTTACTCAACTGGAAATCCCTCCCCCGGGTATAATTAATCATTTAATCCAACCTTTGTCATGCATGAATCCAAATTCTTAGAAATAATAAACAACTAAAACTCAAGGTGGTTTAGTGATAAGCATCTTATTCTCCACCCTTAAAGGTTTAAGCTTCAAATCCTATTGTTACCAAGTTTTTCATAATGTCTTGAATATCAACTACCCAACACCAGTTGAGATTATCCTGTTGTTAATTAGTAGGATGCCAGGCCTCATTAGTTTACGTTTAACTAAGTTCTTGTTAATAAAAAAGAACAAAAACTGACCGAGTTGTTGGAACTAGTAGTTATATTCCAAATTTAACTCAATATTTTTAAGGTCACTATATCAAATGTAAAGATTGTACACATTTCTTGTAATGCTCATTTATATTTGTAAGTTGGCACTATTCATCACGATTATTCCGAGTAAATATCACATTTACAAGCGTTTAAAGACAATAAATTTCTCCACACTCCTTGATGTATAACTCATAATTATATATGTGAATATATTAAGAAAAATGCATGACAATTTAAAACCAACTTTTCGTACACTTTCAGGTGTGATGGTTTTGTCAATTTTCTCACACTTAGGAGAGTAAACGTTTACAAGTAATTTATGATACAAAGTGTTAAGGTGTTCCAAATACAAATGCGATCATTGTAAAGCAATTTTAAGATTGGACGGATAGAAATAGACTTTTCATGATTTTTAACTAATTTTTTAGCTGTTTTTCATAATTATGCTTCACCTCAATTCAGTCAAAAGTCAAGTCTTCTCTTAATTTACTTAACTCAAGTTTCGTTAAACGTTCTAGTATATTTTAAAATCTTTAATTATGGTAAAAGATTTAGTTAAATGATTTAACTGAAACATATATAAATCCTTATATTTTTTAAAAATGACCTTTTCCAAGTTGACTTAAATTTCGTAAATTTAAAACATGGATGTTAATTTCTGAATTTTTTCATTACTATTATCTTGAGATTTAGGTTCATTATAAAGTAAAAAAAACTAAAATCATTCAAAAGTAATTAACCAAGTAACCGAGATTTATATATGTGTTCTATTAATATCACTTAATTCTGGAATTTTTAACCATTATAAAGAATTCCATAATATCAAAAAATTGAATGATTATAATTTAACTATTAGCTAAAATATTCAGTTTTCTTTCTTCAAAAAATATATTTTGAGAAAAGAAGAAAAACCTTATTCCAAAAGTTAATCTAGGTTATTGTTGTACATGTATTTCCTTGAATCATTATCAGAAGAATATTTAATTCACCATGAGAATTTTCAAGAATAGTCGAATACCCATGCCTACAACTCGCAAGGAGTGGCCACAGTTCTCTCTCTGTCTCAATTATTTAATCTCCAGACAACAAAACATGACCCATATCTTTTGTTTTCTAGCATTTGGAAAGAGTATCTATTTCCTTCTTTCTGTTTGTTTTTCATCATCTTAACTTCTTCCTTCACCTTCACAGACCAAAAACAACACACAACAAAACCACCGCATAGTCTTTCCACTTTTGCTTCCATTTTTTCTAAACGTTTTACGTGCTAGATCGGTCAGAAGAATGAGATGATGGCTTCTGGACTTCGTGTTATGGAGAAACCAATCAACCTTCAACAACAGCAGCAGCAACAACAACAACAACAACAACAATCACACGAAGCATTAAAGTGCCCACGATGTGATTCGTCAAACACAAAGTTTTGTTACTACAACAACTACAGTTTGTCACAGCCTAGGCATTTCTGTAAAGCTTGTAAAAGGTATTGGACTAGAGGTGGCACCTTGAGGAATGTTCCTGTGGGTGGTGGGTGCAGGAAGAACAAAAGAGTCAAGAAACCAATCAACAATACTGTTCATGTTGCCGCCACCTCATCACCCGCGGTTAATCGCCAAACAAACCCTAACCCTAATACTAATCTTGATCATAATCTGATCCCATCATCCACCACCTCAAATAGTAACAGCAATCATCATCTCAACCCCTTGTTTTATGGGCTATTGCCCCAAAACCCTAATTACCCTAGATTTGATGCTAGGGTTTCTGGTTTAAACGGAATCTCAGGTTATGATCTTATTCAACCTCATATGACCGCATCCGGATTAGGTTTTTCATCTACGGGTGCAGGAGGTTCGAATTCGCTTGTCGGTAATCACCGCGATTCGAATTTAGCCTTTTCAAGCTACAACTCATCCATGTATGCCGGAGGTTCGACTTCTAGCTCCACTAGTGCTCCTACCATGGCTTCACTCTTGGCTTCAAGCCTTGATCAACAACAAAGGTTCATGGGGTTTGCAACCTATGATGGTGGTTCTATGGTTAAAGATGATCATCAAAGTGATCAACATGTTGTTTCTTCTGATCCAAATTCTCTTTTATGGGATACCGAAGGGGGAAGCTGGATCGATCCAACGAATACCATTGGTTCTTCCGTTTCTAATTCCTTGATCTAATCCCAAAAACTCCCCCAATTAAAATTAATTTTCATCTGGTTTCTGATACTTTTTTCACTTGATCACCTTGTTTTTCACTCAAAATTTTCTTTTCTAGTTAGTATACGAAAGATTCATGTCAAAACATTGATGGGAGGGGATCGGATCGGAGCTATCATGTCAGCTAGCAAAGTTATATTTCAGCCTTTTATAATATTACTGCGAACAAGGCTGGAAAATAAAGATTATACTTGCGCTGAGAGGAACCTCGGATCCTCTTCGTCTCATCAACCCGGGTTCGATCATCAAGAATGCAAGAATGTTCATCAAGAATTTGGGTTCAATACTCCTGGTGTGTTCTTCTATCTTTTCTTGTATATACAAGTATTTGTGTTATTTTATAAATTAGGGTTTGTGGTGGTTTTCTGATGAGGTGGATATTTTCCAATAGTTTTGTTATTTGTTTATGGATTAAGAGGGAAATAATGAGGGTGTACTGGTATAGAAGAGATGGGATATGTATAATTTTAAGCTTACATTTCAAGGTGTTTAAATTCTATCATATCTTGTTCATCATCTCATCCTTTTAGTTTAAGCTGAACATTTGTGGTTTCTTTTTTAATAATTGACATAGGTGGTATTATTCTTCTATCACTTAATTCATGTTAATTAGTACAGTTGAATATAATTGACAGAACAACTTATAACTTATCTGTCGGAGAGTCACCATAAAGGTTCATTTTTTTTTGAATTTTTTATTAGCTGCATACAAACTAGCTAGGAGGGGCAACTTACATTTACTTAACCAAAATTAGATTTAAAAAATCTAAAATCTAACATGATGATGTACATGAGGCTAAAACGGACCTTCTTGATCCTGGTTTTTGTGAATAGTACTGCATGCGAGAGTGATTTTTAATATAAACTAGTTAATTAGATTTAACATATAAAAGACACGTTTTTATTTCTCTCACAAAACATCATATCGATATGTGTGTTAATGTAAAAGAAAGTTAATTAACCCTCTATTCATGATAATGTGAATGTAAATTAATGATATATGATGTTGTATTCTGTGTTTAATGTGGACAACGACAAAAAATTTCTAACTAAAAGTAATTTCGGCCGACATATCTAATGTGTTTATATGAGTTAACCAGGAATCTTAAAATCTGCGAACATGTCTCAGTTAAGCTTTATTAGATTCTTTAAACTGTCTCTTGGAATGTGGAGCATGGGGCATTTCAACTTTGGGGTGTGTTCCATGCATAAGTTGATAAAAACAAAGTATCCTGTTAAACACACCACTTCCATCCAAACCCTGGAAATGACGGTTTTCCATAATTTTACTGTTTGCAGACGGTGTGGTATCAGATTAATTTCAGGGGGTGCGATTATAAATAGCACCCCTTTAAGATAATTCTGAGTTATGTTGCAAAGTAGATATTTGGTTATATTTGATGTTAATTTAATTATACCTTGTTAGTTTATTGTGTTAAACGAAAGGTTTTAAAAACCGAAACATGCTTCATGGGGCGTAGTGTCAGGTCGTTGGTTCAAGTTGTCGAACTGTCGTCATAAACAACTTTTTTTATAAATTAATTAAAGTAGCTACAAAAGTTTGATAAAAACTAATATAAATTACACCTGCAACAGTTTTATACATTTCTAGGATTTTTGGGCTAAACTAAATGTCCAACTATAGAATAGGAGGTTCATCAGGTGTTCTGCATAAATACAATATGTTGTATGTCCATTTTATTTTCTCATCTCTGTGTGTGCGGGGTTGTTTCCGTCACTCCTTTAAAAATTTCAAAAGTTTTTTCTATGAATGAGTTTCAATTCCTCAAAGCAAGAACAAGTGAATTTGTTTATTGTTGCTATAGTTTCTCATCATAAATAAGGTTTTATTAACTAAGAGGTAAAGATCATGTTTTCCTTGATATAAGAAACTTAGTCGAAGCCTCATCATAAAATTCTCTTCTTACCTCACGTGTTTAGAAAGTCCAATGAATGAGGACTCAACAGAACGTTTTGCCCCTCCTTCCGCTCACTTTATCTAATATATCAATCCTTTATCCTACAAAATCAGCATATGTGTGCTCTTTATCACAGATTAAACAACAAAAACAAAAAATTGGTTCACTCCTTAGCGGTGGTGTCTAGGATTGTTGATCAAACCGGTCTACTGTAGCGTATTTAACTAACCTACATGAACTTCGGACTTTCGATTGCTTACGATTTAACTGGTTAAAATCGTCAAACAACTATAGTTCCCTACATAATTAAATCGACAAAACTTTAGGGAAACGCTTTTTTTAATCCAATATGGGGATTTCGTACTAGCTAGTCATCGTGGTCCAACTTCTTACATCTTCCTCATGCATGTGCACCCCAATATTGATCAACTCTCTTTCTTAAAGTTGTTCAAGCACGTGACTCCTTCCCACTCATGTCTAAAAAGTAAAAAACTTAATTAAGATGTTTAAGCTTTCTAACCTATTTATTTAACTTATTAAGAATAAGTTTATATATTTGATGATATATAAACATGTTTACTTATCTCTTAATTTAATTTGTGCATGTGTCGCCATCATTTTGTTATTAGAATTAGTGATTTATCATGTACATAATCTCTTAACTAATGGCATCTTTCGGGGCCAGATAAATGACTGTGGCATAATTCCAGTTCATTAAAACATCCTCTATAAAATGCTTTAATACTATATAATAATTAATTTGTATACCATGCGTTGTCTGATAATTTTTACATCACAATTTATACACCGTTTTTAGCACAGTAAATGGTTACCTTTATCCGCATGCATGTTAATGATGCTTTAGCTTTTCTGTGGGGCATCATGAAGACCACCAAAGGTACAAGATCTTTTGTCATTTATTATCACAACTTTGAACTATTGGTTAACAATGTTTTAACTAAAATATATTGTTTTTAAACGTGTTGTTTTGTAACAAAACAACATGAGTTCTGTTTATTTACAACACTATCTAGCATTATAAAAAAATCGACATAATTCAACATTTTAAATAGCTCAGCACAATGTAGCACGTTAACAAATATAGCCCAATCTAAAATATTAAAAAATCTAGTACATTACATTCAAATTTGTGCTGTATTTTGATAAAATACAAAAGGGACTAATGGGTGTGTTTTAGGACCAAAATGCCTTTAATAATTAGAAGAGTGTCACATGTAATCTTTTTGTTCTTTCTTAGTCTACTTAGGCGAAACTTATTTTTTTTTTAACCTCTATCTGTACACACACACACACACATATATATATATATTATATATATATATATAATATATATATATATATATATATATATATATATATATATAATTGATTGTTTTGATAAATGATTGTGATTAAACAATATAAAAAATAAATTAATACATCATTTAATGAGGTTAATTTAGACAAAAAGACATAATAGTAATTTATTATCTTCTTTCTCTCTCCAATTAGTTGACTAATTATTAATTATCTCCAAATTTTAATATCTCATATCTACAACATTATAGATATATATTAATACACGATACAAACACTTCAAAAGAAATTTATCATAATAAAAGAAATACATTATAATAAACTTTAAAGCTTTTAATCACAAAAAGCTATGTAAAAAACATAAACACATTCATTCTAATAAATGTACCAATAAGAATCACAAATGTATATTACAAAATGTACCAATAAAAAACTAGTTGAAAATGTTCGCGCGTTGCGGTGGTACGGTTTTTAGTCGGTATCGGCTCGGTGCGTTATGACGTAAATTAAAAAATCAAATTACAATTATTGAAAAAATTAAATAAAAGAAAACTATTACGTATATTACAAAAGTCTTTAAGACATTATATTATCCCAACAAGAATAGTGAAAGCATGGGTGGTATTTATGGTCGCAAATAACTTATTACCTAAATTTTACGGGAGTTTATTTTATGAATGTAGGTTAGAGTTTTATGATCATCATAGTCAGCTTTTGGTGGTGATTTGCATATACCGAAGAAAGTTAATGGAGAAATTATCACCACAAATTACTATTTTGATTGTTATTAAGTTTTTAACAACTGATAAAGGAAATGAGAAGAGTGATAAAGAAAAAAGGAAGATGGATTAATGATCAATCACAATATATAAACGACACTGAAAGTAAAATACGATTTTGTTTGACCACGTGTATATGTTTTAGCATTTGTATTTTAAGCAATCATACATTATATTTTATTGTAAGGGCATAAATAAAATAAAATAATTAATTTTTTGAAATTTAAGCATTACTTTTCATATGCGTGTCTTAATCTATATGTAAAATTATAATTCTATTATCCTTTCACTTTTATTATAAAAGATGTAGATAAATATTAAAATTATTAAACTTATAATAATATGCCTCTAGAAAAATATTAGTATTAAAGTTATTATAAATATGAAGATTTATATAAGTTATATAATTAAATATTTAAATAAAATAATATACTTAATTAAAATATTATTTAGTTATAAAAATATAATTAGTAATATAAATTTAAATGTCGATTTATAGTATCATAAATAAAATAAAATTTAATGAAGTGAACTAAATAAATCATTTTATTAAATAATATATTAATAATGTTTATTAAATACATGAAAGAGACAATGGCAAAAATATCAAATTTTATAAAATTTAATGGATAAATTTACCATATTACCCCTAAAGTGTCTTAAAATTTTAATCAAATCCCTATTCTATCCCTCTTAAATGTGATACACTCATTTGTACATTTTGCTTTAAAACTCGTATTTTTGGCAAAATTACATCTCTATCCAAAGAGATGTATTATATAGTAGTATAGATTCTACCCCTCTTAAACATTCATTTGTACATTTCGCTTTAAAACTTGTATTTTTAACAAAATTACATCTCTATCCAAAGAGATGTATTATATAGTAGTATAGATATTAATATACAATACAAACACTTCAAAAGAAATTTATCATAATAAAAGAAATACATTATAATAAACTTTAAAGCTTTTAATCACAAAAAGCTATGTAAAGCACATAAACACATTCATTCTAATAAATGTACCAATAAGAATCACAAATGTATGTTTACAGAGAAAAAATATAAATAAAACCTTGCATTATAGATCATATTATATATATGTAAACATTAATTTTTTTTAAAATTGTAAATGATATACGTCCCATTTGCAAATAAAAAAGTTACGTACGTGTCATCTTGTAGAAAACCATAACAAAAATTGAAAATTATATAAACATAATCGAGATTTACCCCATTCAAAATACATTGAGGTTGTTCTTCATTGGAAGTACCTTTTATATAAAAATCAATAGCTATAAAATTACACATATACGTAAACCAAGGTTACATGAACGTAAAATAAATAATTAAAGTTTACACATGTGTAGAAACCAAAACATTGAACCTTGTTTTACTTATGTATGAATTAACTAATTAGATAAATCGATTCTTAAGTACGTGAAAGCAACCATTTACGTATGTGTACATGTACTATTTATATATATTTAATGTATATATATAATATACATATATGTAAATACAAACGTAACGTTTACCCCACCATATTTTTACTCATTTGATACAACTAATAATTATCAATTCTTAAATTTATTCAAGAGAAAACATTTAGAGAGTTGTTTTAAGGATTTGAATAAATGATCAATATCTTTTTAAAATTGTTTGAAGCATATCATCTACCTTAAAGATAGTATAATTCAACGAACACATAAAACAAATTATTCAACTATCAAAATCACAAAAAATCATTTATAATTAAGAAACTAAGTATAAGAAAAAAACATTTAATTTACTAAAACAGGAAAATTAGTAATGATGGTGCTGAACCATCGCATGATGAAATTTTTGCAAATGAAATCGTAAAAAAACCCACTAATTATATAGAAAAATGCATTGGAATACTAATATACGTATATATACCTATATACGTATATGTATATATACGAATAGAGATATACGTATATATATACGTATATACGTATATCTACGTATACGTATTGTAACACCCGTTATTTCCTTTGAAACCAAAGGAAGAAAAAAAAGAAAGAAAAGAAATAAAGCCCAAATGGAGGGACCAATATTGCCAAAAATAGGAAAAGTTTGGAAGAGTGGGTGTAAAGGGGATGGCAGCCTATCCTCGTCTCCCACACCCCTTTCAATCGGCTAAGAGAGAAGAAGAGAGGAGAAAAGGGCAAAAACTTAGGGTTTCTTGGAAATCAATTGCAAAAGTCGAAGCCAAGCGGGTTTGTGGGAAGCTCTACCCGAAGAGGTTGTTAAGGTGAGTTCTAGGACCCCTCTTTTACATGATTTTGACTGATTTTGGGGCTGGAATGCATACCTAAACTGTTTTTTGGTTGTGTGGGTGTTGAACCCGTTCGTGTATGTTTGTGTGTGGGTGCGAATGGGTGGTGCTTGTGTTTGGACTTGTGTTGCTTGAATGATGTTATGGTAGTGTTTCTAGGGCTTAGGATGGTTGGTTTAAGCTTAGAACAGATTAGAAAAGGGCCGGAGGCCGAAATCTGCAGTTTAGGTTCGAAGAGACTGCATTCTTCACCTAGCTAGGGCTCATGCGACCGGAAGCCATGAGACCGAATGCCATGCAACTGGAGGCCATAGGCCGAAAGGCATGCGACTGAAGTCCATACGCCTGAATTGTAAGGCCCCGTTCCCGGGACGCTTACAGCTGGTCCATCATTGCACTTAAAACATATAATTACTTTAACTCCAATAAAGCGTTGCAGCGGAATCATTAAAACAAACATTTCATTTCATTATAATAAATGCTTTTGCAAAATAATACAACATTCATTACAAAATATTGTTTGTTCGCATTATAATGCAAAAACATTGTACAAAAAAATGTCGTCCAAAAGAACCGAGTAGCCGCCCCGTGCCATCCTCAGCAACCATTATCTGCCAACAGGAAACACATAAAAGTCAGCATTGCTGAGAGAGTTCTAGTTTCATAATAAAACATACTTCATGTTTCGTTTAAAATCGTTCTTTATAGTCGTACGTGATCATGCACAAATACATACATATAGATAGTATCATTATTATCTTCATTAATCGTTCATTCATTCCGTACATTCGTCATTATATCTTTACTTTCATTCGGAACAATGCCATGTGCTTCACTCCACCGTAATGCATAAAGCGGGTACTAGGCCTAAGGTCTTTCATAGACCCCGAACATTGTGCATGAAGCTGACTCCAGTACCTAGGGTAAGCGGCAAAGATCCTATACATATGGTCAATCACAAGGATTGAACCCCAGTGTGCATCCTTTTGGGGTAATTAACCCGCACGCCGTTGAGCTAACACCCTTCATTGGGTGTGAACCTTCATACATTTGCTTAATCGCATTGATTAAGCCCCAATGTGTATCCTTCCGGGGTAGCTAACCCGCACACGATTGAGCTAACACCCTTCATTGGGTGTGAACCTCCTTATGTTCGCTTCGCTTGCAAGCCTTTTTCTACTTTCATTCATTCATTAACGCATGCATTCGTTCATTACGTTCCTCTTTTCATTATCTTCCGCTTTACATTACATATTACTTTTTATTTTATTCATTAACATTCAACGTAAAGCCACGGGAAAATAATCATACATAACAAGGAACATCAACATGAACATACAAAACATCACCATACAAGGCATCATTACACATACATAACATACATCATACCATCATGCATAATCATCAATCATACATCATCACACATACCCATCATATCATCTATGACCTTAAAAGTCAACTTACATAAACCCCCAGGAACATCCCAAGTCAAAGCCTACATAACATATTTCCCCCGAAAATCAGAAAATAACTAAGTTCTTTAGGCCCATGAGCCCTATTTGGGCGTATGGGCACTATTCAGTCGCATGGCCTTCTAGGCGCATAAGAAACCTTAGACGCATGGATACTATGAGGTGAATGGACACTTAGGCGTATGGACTCTCAGTCCATAGCCTTCAGTCGCATAACTTCCATGCGTATGACCCTTAGTCGCATGGAATTCAGGCGTATGGGCTTCAGTCGCATGACCTTTGGCCGCATTTCCTCCAGTCGCATGACCTTCAGCCGCATTTCCTCCAGTCGCATGACTATCAGGTGCATGATTTCAGTCGCATGACTATCAAGCGCATGACCTTCAGTCGCATAACTATCAGGCGCATGACCTTCAGTCGCATGCCTTTTGGCCGTATGGCCTCCAGTCGCATGCCATTGGGTCTCATGGCTTCCAGTCGCATGTCATTTGGTCTCATGGCTTCCAGTCGCATGACCCCTATCTGGGTGTAGAATGCAGTCTCTTCGAACCTGAACTGCAGATTTCAGCCTCTGGCCCCTTTCTAACCTGTTC
Organism: Flaveria trinervia; assembly: GCA_025506515.1. Classification (NCBI taxonomy): domain Eukaryota; kingdom Viridiplantae; phylum Streptophyta; class Magnoliopsida; order Asterales; family Asteraceae; genus Flaveria; species Flaveria trinervia. The sequence continues at coordinate 79,304,157 of CM046452.1, read as the reverse complement.
TAGACTTAAACCAACCATCCTAAGCCCTAGAAACACAACCACAACATCATTCAAACATCACACGCCCAAACACGAGCCCACCCGTTCGCACAACCACACAAACATACACATAAACGGGTTCCATACCCCAACATAACCAAAAACGATTTTCTATGTGTTCCAGCCCTAAAATCAGTCAAAAACGTGTAAAACAAGGGTCCTAGAACTCACCTTGACAGCCTTTTCGGGTATAGCTTCCCACAAACCCGCTTGACTTCGACTTTTGCACCTTGATTACCCAGAAACCCTAGCTTTTTGCTCTTTTCCCCTTTCTCCCTTTCTAGCGGAATGGAGGATAAGAATAGGAGAGGGGAATGGGCTGCCATCCCCTTTACACCCATTCTTTCAAACTTTTCTTCTTTTTGGAAAGATTGGTCCCTCAACTTGGACTTTATTTCTTTTCTTCCTTTTCTTCTTTCTTTGGCTTCAAAGAAAATAACCGGGTGTTACAAGTCCACCCCCCTTATATAGGTTTCATCCCCGAAACCTGTTATTCCTCGAACAAATATAGGTAATGTTGTCTCATCTCTTCTTCAGTCTCCCACGTAGACTCAGATCCCTTCTTGTGCTTCCACTGTACGCGCACAAGTGAGACCATTTTATTCCTCAATCTCTTCTCTTTACAATCGATGATCTCCACTGGTTGCTCCATATAATTAAGCCGTTCATCCACCTCGATATCCTCTAGTGGTACAACTATATCCTCGTCTGTCAAACATTTCCTCAGATGAGATACATGGAACGTCGGATGAATTCCACTTAACTCTTCTGGTAACTCCAGTCTATAGGCACCTCTCCTACTCGAGCAATGATTCGGAAAGACCCTATGTACCTTGGGCTCAGCTTGCCCCACTTTCTGAACCGAATGATGCGCTTCCAAGGTGAGACTTTCAACATAACTCTATCACCCACCTGGAACTCAATCGGTCTACGTCGTTTATCAGCATACGACTTCTGTCTATCTTTGGCTTCCTTCATGAAGGCCTTGATCCTTTCCAGCTTCTCAGTTGTAGCCTCGACCACCTCGACGCTCCCTAACTCTTTATGGCGGATTTCACCCCAACACACCGGTGTTCTGCATATCCTACCGTATAGCATCTCATAAGGAGGCACACCAATACTGGCATGATAATTGTTGTTATACGAGAACTCGGCTAACGGTAAGTGGTCATCCCAACTTCCCCCAAAATCGATGACGCATGCCCGAAGCATATCTTCCAGCGTCTGAATGGTCCTTTCTGACAGACCATCTGTCTGAGGATGATAAGCCGTGCTAATATGTAACCTCGTCCCCATCGCATCGTGGATTTTCTTCCAAAACTTAGATGTAAACCGGGTGTCACGATCAGACACAATAGACACCAACACACCATGACGAGTCACAATCTCCTTGATGAACAAATCCACTAATCTTTCGGAAGAATATGTCTCGCGAATCAGTAGGAAGTGGGCACTCTTCGTCAAATGGTCCACTATCACCCATATGGCGTCGTACCCTCGTGCGGTACGCGGTAGCTTCGTAATAAAATCCATGGTGATGTGCTCCCACTTCCATTCTGGTATATCCAAAGGTTGGATCATGCCATACGGCTTTTGGTGCTCGACCTTCACTTGTAAACAAGTAAGGCATTTACTCACATACTCCACCACATCACGCTTCATACCCGGCCACCAATAGTCTTTCTTCATGTCTTGATACATCTTTGTAGCACCGGGATGAATAGAGTACCGTGTCTTATGAACTTCATCCATGATCTTCACGCGTAGATCCCCAAAATGAGGAATCCACATTCGTCCAAATCGGGTTCTAACACCGAGTGTGTTTTCACCCAATTCCGTAACTAGACCTCTCATTCTTTCAGAGTTAAGATGATCTTATTTCAATGCCTCATCTTGAAACTCTTTGACTTGCTTCATCACATCAGAGGTCATGATCAACTGGTAAGCTTTCACTCGAATCGGCTCAGACATCTCTTTTCGGCTAAGGGCATGCGCCACCACGTTGGCTTTGCCCGGATGGTAATGGATCTCGCAATCATAATCTTTTATGAGCTCCAACCATCGTCTCTGCCTCATGTTCAAATCTTTCTGCTCGAAGAAGTACTTCAAGCTCTTGTGGTCGGTGAATATGGTGCACTTCATCCCATACAGGTAGTGCCTCCAAATTTTCAACGCGAAAACCACCGCTGCTAAATCCAAGTCATGAGTAGGATAGTTAACCTTATGAACCTTCAACTGTCAGGATGATAGGCTATAACCTTTCCTCTTTGCATCAACACACATCCCAACCCCGAGTAGGAAACATCAGAATAAACCACCAGATCTTTACTTCCATCGGGTAATGACAAAACAGGAGCTTGAGTCAGTCTCACCTTTAACTCCTCAAACGCTTCTCTTGAGCTTGACCCCATACAAACTTTACATCCTTACGGGTCAACTTGGTTAGTGGAGAAGCGATCTTAGAGAAGTTTTGGATAAACCTTCTGTAATAGCTCGCCAAACCCAAGAAACTACGAATCTCGGATGGTGTCTTTGGAGACTTTCATTGCATCACCACCTCCACCTTTTCCGGATCCACCATAATCCCCTCGGGATTCACCACGTGACCCAAGAATTGAACCTCGCGCAACCAGAATGCAACTTGGAGAATTTAGCATACAACTTCTCCCTTCCTAACGTCTCCAACACCTCCCGAATGTGACCGGCATGCTCCTCCTCATTCTTGGAATAAATCAAGATATCATCGATAAATACAATCACTGATTTATCTAACATCGGCCGACACACTCGATTCATCAAGTCTGTAAAAGCAGCTGGCGCGTTGGTCAAACCAAATGACATAACGAGGAAGTCGTGGTGACCATAACACGTGCGAAAAGCTGTTTTAGGGATATCCTGTTCTTTCACCTTTAACTGATGGTAGCCTGATCGAAGATCTATTCTCAAAAACCAACTGGAACCTTGAAGCTGATCAAACAAATCATCAATTCTCGGTAACGGGTATTGGTTCTTTACCGTCAACTTATTCATCTCACGGTAGTCGATACACATCCTCATGCTACCGTCTTTCTTCTTCACAAATAAGACCGGAGCACCCCAAGGAGAGATGCTTGGTCGAATGAACCCCTTATCAAACAGCTCTTGCAATTGCTCCATCAACTCTTTCATCTCAGTCGGAGCCAATCGATACGGTGCCTTGGCAACAGGTTGGGCACCTGGTATCAAATCAATTTGAAACTCGATCTCTCAGTCAGGTGGCACTCCTGGTAATTCTTCTGGGAACATGTCTGGAAAGTTACACACAACCGTTACATCAGACAGTTGTGGTGTTGGTGTATCCACATCCTTTACATAAGCCAAGTAGACACTACATCCACGCCTCATGCACTTTCTTTCCACCGCCATCGAAATAACTCTCGGAATCGTAGTGACTCGATCACCATAAACCGTCACCATACTCCTGTCAGGCGTTGTTAACCGAATCATCTTCTTACGACATACAATGCTCACCTCGTAGTCCGCTAATTAATCCATCCCAAGAACTATATCGAAACCACCTAAGGTCATCACGAATGATCTAACTGGAAATTTGTGACCTTCTAATTCCACATCACAACCTCCTATCATCGCAGAAATCCTGGTAGACTTACCTATGGCAGTTTCTACATCAAAGGGTGCATCTACACTCCTGCTACTAACAGGCAGTTTAGCACAAAAAGTAGCAGAAATAAAACTCTTACTAGCACCAAAATAAAATAACACAGAGGCTAAAGTTTGGTTTACTAGAAACGTACCTGACACAACATCATTATTCGTCCTAGCCTCCTCTAGCGTCATCATAAATGCTCTGGCACTCGCCCTCTGTCCTTCTCCCCCGACCTTCTTCACCCCCGAACCTTCAGCCCTCGGCTTCTTGCAGTCCCTACTCATGTGGCCCTCCACGCCACATCGAAGAGGTGTGGCAAATGCGGGAAGAAACATTCGGGAGAATGCAAATGGGGATCAAACATCTGCTTTAAGTGTGGGAAGCCTCATCATATGGCTAGAGATTATGGGGTTATAAGGTGTTACGACTATGGGGAAAGTGGCCACATGAGCAGGGACTTCAAGAAGCCGAGGGCTGAAGGTTCGGGAGTGAAGAAGGTTGGAGGAGAAGGACCAAGGGCGAGAACCAGAGCGTTTACGATGTCACATGAGGAGGCTAGGACGGATCCTGATGTCATGTCAGGTACATTTCTAGTAAACCAAACTTTAGCCTCTGTGTTATTCGATTCTGCTGCTAGTAAAAGTTTTATTTCTGATGCTTTCTGTGCTAAACTTCCTGTTAGTAGTAGGAGTGTAGATGCGCCCTTTGATGTAGAAACTGCCATAGGTAAGTCTACCAGGATTTCTGAGATGATAGAGGGTTGTGACGTGGAATTAGAAGGTCATAAGTTTCCTATTAAACCATTCGTGATGACCTTAGATGGTTTCGATGTAGTTCTTGGGATGGATTGGTTAGCGGACTATGAGGCGAACATTGTGTGTCGCAAGAAGATGATTCGTTTGACAGTGCCTGATGGGAGTTCGGTGACGGTTTATGGTGATCGGGTCACTACAATTCTGATAGTGATTTCGATGGCGGTGGCGGGAAAGTGCATGAGGCGTGGATGTAGTTCCTACTTGGCCTACGTAAAGGATGTGGATATGCCAATATCACAACTGACTGACGTACTGGTGGTTTGTGACTTTCTAGACGTGTTTCCCGAAGATTTATTAGGAGTGCCACCGGATCGCGAAATCAAATTCCAGATTGACTTGATACCTGGTGCCCAACCTGTTGCTAAGGCACCGTATCGGGTGGCTCCGACCGAGATCAAGGAACTGATGGAGAAACTACAGGATTTGCTTGACAAGGGGTTCATTGGATCGAGTATCTCTCCTTGGGGTGCTCCAACCCTGTTTGTGCAGAAGAAAGACGGTAGCATGAGGATGTGTATCGACTACCGTGAGCTGAATGAGTTGACGATAAAGAACCGATACCCGTTACCAAGAATTGATGATTTTTTTGATTAGCTTCAAGGTGCCAGTTGGTTTTTGAGGATAGATCTTCGATCGGGCTACCATAAGCTAAAGGTGAAAGAGCAGGATATTCCGAAAACAACTTTTCGCATGTGTTATGGTCACTATGAGTTTCTCGTTATGTCATTTGGCTTGACCAACGCGCTAGCTACTTTTATGGACTTGATGAATCGAGTGTGTCGGCCGATGTTGGATAAACCAGTGATTGTGTTTATCAATGATGTCTTGATTTATTCCAAGAGTGAAGAGGAGCATGTCGGTCACATTTGAGAGGTGTTGGAGACGTTGAGAAGGGAGAAGTTGTATGCTAAATTCTCCAAGTGCGTATTCTAGTTGCGCGAGGTTCAATTCTTGGGTCACGTGGTGAATCCCGAAGGGATTATGGTGGATCCAGCAAAGGTGGAGGCAGTGATGCAATGGAAGTCTCCAAAGACGCTATCCGAGATTCGTAGTTTCTTGGGTTTGGCGGGCTATTACAGAAGGTTTTTTCAAGAATTTTCTAAGATCTCTTCTCCACTAACCAAGTTGACCCATAAGGATTTAAAGTTTGTATGGGGTAAAGCTGAAGAGAAGGCGTTTGAGGAGTTAAATGCGAGATTGACTCAAGCTCTTGTCTTGTTGTTACCCGATGAAAGTGAAGATCTGGTGGTTTACTCTGATGCTTCTTACCTGGGGTCGGGGTGGGTGTTAATGCAGAGAGGAAGGGTCATAGCCTATGCATCCCCACAGTTGAAAGTTCATGTGGTTAATTATCCTACTCATGACTTGGAGCTAGCAACCGTGGTCTTCATGTTAAAGATTTGGAGGCACTACCTGTATGGGATAAAGTGCACCATATTCACTGACCATAAGAGCTTGAAGTACTTCTTTGAGCAGAAATATTTGAACATGAGGCAGAGGAGATGGTTGGAGCTCATAAAAGATTATGATTGTGATATCCATTACCATTGGGGCAAAACCACGTGGTGGCGGATGCCCTTAGCCGGAAGGAGAGACCCAGGCCGATTCGGGTGAAAGCTTACTGGTTGATCATGACCTCTGATGTGATGGAGCAGGTTAAAGAGTTTCAAGATGAGGCATTGAAAGAAGATCATCTCAACTCTTAAAGAATGAAAGGTCTGGTTGCATAATTGGGTGAAAACACACTCAGTGTTAGAACCCGATTTGGGCGGATGTTGTAGGTCCACAAACACTTGAATCAATGGAAATTGTAAAGATTTTGGATCAAAATAACATATAATCTTGATAAACAAGGAATAACACAATGTAAATCATCACTTTGATCCACAGGATTGCAAGAATATTGTTTACATGAAAACCTCCCAATCCTTGGCTCTCTTTCAAGCCCCCAAACCCTAATTAGTCTTTTCCTTATATAGTGAATATAAAATCCACTAATTACACATTAAGCCCCTTGACTTAGACTAATTAGGGAAAATTAAAATAAACTAAAACATGACTAAAACTAGATTAAATATATTTTGTTGGCACAAAATATATTTATTACAATAAAGATTCTAGTCACAATATATCTTCAACGTCTCGTTTTGGGTCTTTGTCTCAAATGCTTTATTTGCCTTTTCTGTTGACTTTGATCATGACATTGACCTTTGTTGACTTAAACTATATTGATAATATAATTATCCTTTTCAGACTCAACAATACTCCCCCTTAGTCTATATTATCAATATCTTAAATCGAATTCTGCACCGAGAAGTCAACTAAAGAATGATCTTCAATCCCTCCTAGATTGAAGCTTTCCGAATCTCATCAAAACCATTTTGCAGCCATAACCATTAACAAAACAACACCCAAGCAGCCCATACCTTTACAAAACAGCCTAGTTGCTCTTCATTCATTTCACTCGGATGCACACTTGTTCAAACAACTTCCCTATTGCATTCATCCAAACCATTTGCACCCATCATAAACCAAAACATCCCAAAAGTGCAACCCCTTTTAGCCCTTTGCATCGATCATATCATCACAACTACAACACCACCAAATCACCTCTATCTGTAGCCATAATCTGCCGCCCTCAAACACCTCTTAACCATATATGTGTAGACTCTAACCTTAGTGCCACCCTCAATCGAACCAAAACAACCCCCTGCAGCCATCACTCAATAATCACCAACAACAAAATAGTTGTAAAATCACCCCTGCTCACATTTTAACATTCATAGACAGCCCATACATCATGTTGCAGCCTCTAATCAAACCATTTACTTACACTTGTTGCAGCCTAGCTCACCAATATCAAACAAACAACAAGCAGTCACAACATAAAATCCTCCTCCAACTTTTCAACACAACCTCTATGCAGCCCAAAATCTTAACAAAAACAACCCCAACCATCCAATGTGTAACACCCAGTCCCTCGCACCAAGAATATTGTCCGTTTTGCCCACGAGGAGCTCACAGATTTGCTTTTGGTTGCCCGGGTGAAAACTTCCCAGGGAAGTCACCCATCCCTGGATTGCTCCCACCTGAGCACGCTTAACTGTGGAGTTCTCCTCTCATCCACAGCCAATACGCCCAAAACGCGTTGTTGATGTTAGAGGCCAGACATTCCTTACGAACCAGGAATCTCTCCTGTCCACGACTGATGTGGGATATGTGTAGGGTGTCACACAACGCACCAAAAGAATCAAAAAAACAACATCACAAATCAGCAACCTGCTTTACAAACAAAATTTTTACAACATGCCATACTAAACCATATCAGCCTAAAACCTCTTGCAACAGCCCCTCCCCTATTGCATTCACAATAAACCAGAAGCTACTGTAGAATCACAATAATAGAATTCAAGTTATTGTTTCTAAACTTGCTTTCGACCTCACCATTCTTATCATCACTCAAGCAACCTCTAAATGGTTATGAATTTGGCAAAACAATAGCCCACATCTAGAAGCACTCAATCTAAACTAAACAAATCTTGAGCAAACTCTTAATCATCTATATCAACTCAAACAACCCTCAAAAGCCTCAAACCACCCAAAACCTCATCAAACAATACTCAAAACAGCCTATAATCATCCCAAATAAAATCCTAAACAACCCCTTCAACATCGTCTTAGTGCAGCCCCTACACGAACCAGATCAACCCCAAAACACCACAAAACTCATTATCAATAACAAACCCCATTCAATCAACCTCATAACCCCATTCAACTCATTCTTAACCCCATTTCTTGTCCAAAGCACCATTAACCTTAACAAACTGCAGCCTATTACCACTTGCAACTCAATCAAAACCACACATTTGTGCACCCCATAATCCGAACAAACACACTGCAGCTTCTAAACGTTTTTTTAACTCACCTTCACCAATCTCACTAACACAACAACTACAGCAGCCCAAACCATACCACTAGCAGCACCCTATTACCAGCATTATCCTTCACCAAACAGCCCATATCCATACTTAATCAACTTCTGCAGCCCTAAACCACCCCCTCACAAGCACACTCACATTCACTAGCATTCATAAGCAAGCAACAACCACACCTGCAGCACCTAGTTTGTCCAAATACAAACTTAGCAACCCACAAACCATGATAACCCTTATCATCACAAACCCACAACCCTACAACCTGTAGCCTATGTTCATGCTCAGTTAAACTGCTTGTGAAATATTGGCCCATTCTATGCCTTCACAACAAAACCAACCTTGATGTACCCCCTAAACCATTGTTGCGCCCCTGCGCCCTTGAACCGTTGCTCCTGCGCCATCACTACCACACCAACTCGTTGGTATGCCCCCGCAATCTACTCAGCTCACAAAACGTCATTCGATTCCTCGTACTTCCTTGTGATCGAACGAGAAGGAAGAGGGAGATGAGTGTTGAGATTGTAATCGATTTTGATTTGGAGATCTTGAGTTGAAGTGTACTCGGTTGTGTGTTTGAAAGTGTAAACCGGTTGTGGAGTTTTGATTTTGATAGGACTTAGGAGTGAAGAGGTAACCGTTTAAGGAGTAGAAAACGTCAAACCGGGGTTGTGTTAATATAATTCTTGAAGATCAAATGAAGTAGAAGCATATGTGTGTGTTTGTGGGTGTGAAAACAGTAACAAATCTTCACATTTGATTCAAGATGGATCTCAAAGGATCTGATGCCAAACTGTAGGTCCATAAACACTTGAATCAATGGAAATTGTAACGATTTTGGATCAAAATGACATATAATCTTGATAAACAAGGAATACACAATGAAAATCCTCACTTTGATCCACAAGGATTGCAAGAATATTGTTTACATGAAAACCTCCCAATCCTTGGCTCTCTTTCAAGCCCCCAAACCCTAATTACTCTTATCCTTATATAGTAAATATAAAATCCACTAATTACACATTAAGCCCCTAGACTTAGACTAATTAGGGAAAATTAAAAATAAACTAAAACATGACTAAAACTAGATTAAATATATTTTGTTGACACAAAATATATTTATTACAATAAAGATTCTAGTCACAATATATCTTCAACGTCTCGTTTTGGGTCTTTATCTCAAATGCTTTATTTGCCTTTTCTGTTGACTTTGACTATGGCGTTGACCTTTGTTGAGTTAAACTATATTGATAATATAGATTATTCTTTTTAGACCCAACACTATCCCCTCCCAAAATGCTTTCCTCATTGCACCACTTTCCGCGTCTTTACTTTCCTCGTCCGGGAAGGTATGGTATGCCGGCATTCCAAATATTGCTTCCTCCTCCATTTCTTGTTCCGTGTAGATTCCGAGATAGATACCGAACAAGGCAATGGATGTTTTATGCCAATGTCCAGCAAGTCTGAATGAAACTGCACTATCATCCCAAGGGTTAGTGTCTTTCATGCTAAATCTGAAAGATGCTAAAAATTCAAGAGTTAGTTCATAAACGGAAGGTCTATTTTCTGAGAATAAGCGCTTCCACTGAATACTCAATAATTTATTATATCTTTCTAGCTGTCCGACAGCCGCTAGTGTTTCTTCATTTGCTTGTAAGTGGGATCTTTCGACCCTTTGTAGTAGTCTTTGAAGTCTATCATGACACCATCTCTCGCGGCTCCCTTCAAATTGTAAGTAGGGATGATCCATGATCATGAAAATTTAAAAATAAGTTAATCTACACAAAACAATTTTTTTGAATAGTTTTATGATGTTAGTGAAAACCATATGTTTTTCAAGATATAACATCATAATGATTCAACTCATGTTCAAAAATAGTTGAAAATTTATCATCGGAGGAAAAATTGTTGAACATGGGGGTGCGTTTTGTGAAACATGGGGGTGTGGTTAACATAGTTAGGCATAAAATCTTGACTCGAGCAAGCGTGGTTTTGTTTGTAAACCTTTGATTAAGCATGGGTTTAACATTCTCTTGCTTTAAAAATCAAAGATTATACGTTTAACATTTTAATCACTTGTTAATAATTCAAGATACTCAAAAAATATATAAAGTGTTTAATACCACTTGTGAATTCTTGTAACTTGAACATGATTAACAAAGATTTTACCACGAATTATGAAGATAGTCTTGTTAACAATAAAAGAAAACAAACTAATTAACTAACTAGACATACTAATTAACACTAATCTACTACAAGAATAAACATGAACAAGTAGGTTAAAAGCATTCATCATTCCATAATATGTTTAAGAACAAGTCTTTACACATAATTGCTAGGATTTTGGTTTTTTAGAGACCTAACCACCTAACTACATGTAAATGACTATCATAATCATAGGAATTAGCATACTAACCTCTTGACCAAATACTCTTGAAAAGATGAAAGAAAAATGGAAAATAGGGTGAAAATGGAAGTGGATACAAACTTTGCAGGCAATGAACTCGGTTTTTAATATGCAAAATTGATGGGGAACAAGACAAAATGCTGAAAATTGTCAGGTGGTGTCATCCCTTGTCGAGCACGGGGGCGTGCTTCCTTAGACACGGGGGCATGCTCATGTGATGTTGTTTGGTTTTAGTTTTTTGTTGTTCCGTTTTTCAGTTTCTCGCGTTACGTAATTTTCCCGGTTAAGTTTTATCACTTACAAATCATCAGAAAAGATACGAAAATAGTCCTAGAATAAATAACACAAGCCAAATTGAAAATTACATTTCCTAGGGTCCTACGGTTACATGATACGTTAAAAGCCGAGAATCTGAAACAGCAAAACCAGACACTTTAACATGCATAAGTGCACTTAGCACATCACGAAATGATTCTAAAAGAATCCTCCACACATTTCGTGTGGAAGGTTCAGGATGGGATAGTGAGAAGTGCGGTTGCTTAATTCCGCAAGCTGACGGTTAATGGAAACGAGTTCCTCGCCCATGTGTTGAACTTTTTGGATAAGTTCAGCTAAGCGTTGGGACATAACGAGGTTCATTTCAGTCAATTGCTTGATAAGTTCATGTAGCTTGAAGAAGTATCCTTGAGTTGTTGGCTCTCGCGTTTCAGAACGCGGTTTCTTCGTAGGATTCCAGTTGGAACTTTCGTGACTTGATTCTTTCATTTTTTCAGATGTTATTAAACATGAATGGGTGTGATGAAAGAATGGAAAAAGTGTGGTATTTACATACAGGTCATGGAAAGTGAACACGGGGGCGTGCTTGGCTAGGCACGGCCCCGTGCTTGTCAGAATTCGTCTTAAATTCGACCTGTAACGTTCTAGAGTAGTCAGCAGATATTGTGGAAAAAATATTTTCAGAGACATGGGGGCGCGCTTCAAGAGGAATGACCCCGTGCTTGTGCTTGTGAAGTCCTAAAAATTGTTAAAAATATTGATAAAAATTTATGTACAGGTGTCGCGTTTAAGTTTCGGATCTTCGGCACGACCCTTCCCCACAATTAGTTTTCGTTGGGGCAAAGGTGTAATTCCTCCAAGGGAATCTTGGTTGGTCCATCGTTATATGGTTTCAAACAATGACCATTCACTTTGAAACTTAAACCTTCGTGGTTATAAATTTCAATGGCACCATTTAGAAACACGTTTTTGATCGTATAAGGTCCAGACCAACGTGATTTCAGTTTTTCGGGAAATAAACGTAAACGAGAGTTATACAGTAAGACATGTTCTCCCACATGAAATCGTTTTGTGTTCTTTAATCGAGTGTCGTGGAATTTCCTTGTCTTTTCTTTATAAACCCTAGTGTTTTCGTACGCTTGTTCTCTCAATTCTTCCAATTCGTGAATTTGTTGGAATCGATTCTTTCCTGCAAGGTCTTGGTCCAGGTTTGTTGCTTTAAGTGCCCAAAAGGCCTTGTGCTCTAGTTCCAAAGGTAGATGACACGACTTCCCATAGACTAGTTTGAACGGTGTTGTGCCGATGGGAGTCTTATAGGCTGTTCGAAAAGCCCATATTGCATCATCTAACTTGGTAGACCAGTCCTTGTGGTTTTGACCTACAGTTTTCTAAAGGATTCGTTTGATGCCTCGGTTAGTGACTTCGGCTTGCCCATTCGCTTGTGGATGGTAAGCAGTTGTAAAGCGGTGGTGAACTCCATAACGCGCCATTGCTCGTCGACCTGATTGTTACAGAAATGAGTTCATCGGTCACTAACTAGAGCTTTGGGGGAACCAAAATGAGAGAATAGTTTCTTAAGGAATTTGACAACGTTTCTGGCATCATTAGTAGGCAGGGCTTGAGCTTTAACCCATTTTGAAATGTAATCAACTGCTACCAAGATGTAGCGATTGCCAAATGACACCGGGAATGGCCCGATGAAATCAATACCCCATATATCAAATAGCTCACATACTTGAGCTGGTTTCTGTGGCATCTCATCCCGTGTTGAGATATTGGTTGCTCTTTGACATGCATCACAGGTGCGTACCATGTTGTGAGCATCTTTGAAGATCGTGGGCCAGTAAAATCCAGAGTCAAATACTTTCTTGGCTGTTAAGGTTGCTCCATGGTGTCCTCCAGTGGGTCCTTCATGACAGTGCCTTAGGATTTGTTCTGCTTCACTTTCGTATACGCATCTTCGAATGAGTTGGTCAGCATCGATTCTGAATAGATACGGGTCCTCCTAATAGTAATGTTTGATATCAGTAAAGAATTTTTTCTTTTGCTGATAAGTCATTCCTTTGAGAAGCATTCCGCTTGCTAAATAATTTGCAAAATCGGCGAACCAAGGATGTTCATCGATTGAGGATTGAATGTGCATAAGGAATTCGTGAGGATAATTGTCATTTATTATGGCTTCCTCAGTTTGTGAAGGGCTTGAATCCTCAAGACACGAGAGATGATCAGCCGCTAGATTTTCCGTTCCTTTCTTATCACGAATTTCGATGTCAAATTCTTGAAGAAAAAGAATCCAACGAATCAATCTTGGCTTTGCATCTTGTTTGCTAAAAAAATAACAAAGGGCTGCATGATCGGTGTAAACAATTGTTTTTGAAAGGATTAGATACGCGTAGAATTTGTCAAATGGGAAAGCTACCGCAAGAAGTTCTTTTTCGGTAGTGGTGTAGTTTTCTTGTGCATCGTTTAGGGTTTTGCTCGCATAATGAATTGGGTGAAATTGCTTTTCTTTCCTCTGTCCTAATACGACTCCTACCATGAAATCGCTTGCGTCGCACATGAGTTCAAATGGTAGCGTCCAATCTGGGGAACACTATACTCGTAACCATCTATTGACGGTGTGGCATAGTGTATCATCTTCATTTCCTCGAATTGGTTAGCCATGTCTTCTTCGGATGGTGTACCTTCCAAAATGTCTTCTTCAATGACTGATGTTGCTTGTTGTGATCTTTTGCGCAATCTTTGACGGAAAAGTCGTTCGGTTTTCGAAAGAGGCGAAACAAGTTCAGGACTAGACGAGTCGGACATACACTAACTTAGAGAAGCATAAACTAACTAAGGCTTAAAATGAATGAGACAAATCTAGCTAAACTAACTAAGACAAACTATCTGAAAAAATAAAATGAAGTTTGAACAAAGATATATTAACAAGTTATATACAAGATAGTCAAAAATTTAGTTTGTCTTTCAAACTGCCGTGTGTCCCCGACAACGGTGCCAAAAACTTGATGGATGCAGATAGTATATATATTTTGATTAATATTTTACGTACAGATTCAGTTTTAATTGGTTATTACGAATACTAAACTACACACACAAAAGGCAAGTGTACCTGTCGTGTGGTAATATAGTGTTGGTAAGAACCGAGTATCAATCCGTGGACACACCTAGCCTACTCAACAAACTTGACGTTTGACTATCAGATTTGGTTTTTGTTAAAGAAAATGATAAGTTGCATTGGAAAGATTTTTAGGGTTCAAAAACAATGATAAAATTAAAGTAAACTAAGATTTGAAGCGTTTGGATTTAAAACCAGGGAATAAAAGTTATCATCCTAATTAGACTCCACTTATGTAATGTGATGAACTGATGGTGTGATTTAAAGATATGGATTAATATAATTATGTTAATGTTTATAAAGATGAGCTGGCGTGATTTCTCTTCTATCCTGCTGCCATAGTGACTAGATCCTATCAGGCTGAGTTTTATTGCTCAGATCAAAGCCTTAGTAATGTAGGTAAATCTTTTGTGACCTATTTGACATACAATTTCTGAAAACATAACTTAATGTTAAAAAGAGAGTTTATCAGGTTCCTTCCTAACATATCATTAATTTTAGAAAATCATAATAATTACTAAAGATTTCTCAAACTAATAAAAGGGAACCCGCAAATGATCAAAAAGTTAAGGTGATATGATTTCTAATAACCATTTCTAGTTCATTAGCCATGGATTTATTATGAAGACCGGTTTCGCGAATGAAAGTTAATCATACGGTTTTCAACCTTGTATGACAATCACAATCACAAACCATAAATTTATAACTTCCCGTTCAAATGTAGATGCTACCCATCAATAGTTTTCCCAAGACCACCATAACATTAACATAATTTTTATCACCCCATTAGTTCATCACAAACATAAGTTTCATCCGATTAGGATGATAAAAAGGAGTTTAGCTCAAAATGAGCTTGAACATAACAACAGATAACAAAGAAGATAGATATGTAATCATTAGTGAAATGGAACAATCAAACTAATAATCCACAATCAATGACGTTTAGACGATCCCGAGCTTCTTCCAAGTGTTGTATGCACCTCCCGAGCCTCCAAATGACCTTGAAGTCTTGATTCCCGAGAGAATTCTACAGAGTAACTCTCCCACCAAAGCTTGCCAAAAATGGTAAACTTAGGCTTCTAGTTATATGCTTTCTGGATTGTTTAAGCATGGCCCCGTGCTAGTACAATGCTTACGAAAGTTGGTCGGCTCGTACATGTAGGTTGTGTCGGGCACGACCCTGTGCTAAATGGGGCACGACCCCGTGTTGGAGGTGGGGCACGACCCCGTGTCTACTTTTAGGGGACTGTACTTTTTGTCCTGTCAAATGTCCAAACATGAGGGTGTGTTAATTTAGCATGGGGGTGTGTTAATGTAGCATGGGGGTGTGTTAATTTAGCACGGGGGTGTGTTTCTTGCAAGGCATGGGGGCGTGCTTAATGAGGCACGACCCTATGCTTAGACTCCAAAGCTCGGATTACTTCAATTTCTTGCTAAATATGCTTCTTTTGTCCATCTTGCCCTTTTAAACACTTGAAAACACAATTTAACATTTTAAGTACATTTTCATTATTTTAAGGAAGATATTAAGGAATAATTGATGTGCTTTTAATAGGATTTTTATGTATAATTTGGAGCACATCAGCGGCAGAGGTGGTTCGGGGTGGCAGTGGTGTCCGACGGTTGTTGGTAAACATGTATAAAAAACCGGTTCGGGTAAAATAATAGGAACCGCGGTTAGGCCTAAACCAGCTTGACCCAAACCGGTTCTAATTTGGCCCAAACGACCAGTTTGTGGGTGGTTCCTAGACATGAAGATCTAAACCAGTTTCTAAACCGTTCCGGTTTAAAACCGATTTAAAATCGGTCCCCAAACCGGTAGACCAAACCGGTTTTAAAAATGTAGACATTGGGTAACGGCTATATAACCGTTATTTGTCTCTTTTTGATGGTTGTTTTACCATTATACCCCAATTAGGTTAGTATATATGTATTGGACGTTTTGGTAGAATCACAAGAACTTAAAATAAAATATTAGTTCTTAGGAGCTCTTAGAGTATATATTAGTTCTTAGAAAGTATTTATGCAGGTTATAATAAATTCACAATGTTGAACAATTTACTAATAGTATCTCCGAAACTTATGGATGCAGTATGTATTGCTAGAAGTTTGATTCCTTTAAAGGTTAGGTTACTGTCAGAGGTTTTCTTATCGTTTCTAGATGATGCTTGTTCGTAGTGTATGGTCTAGAAAACAAGTATTTAACAGTTACACTCTTTGATGATGCTTGTTTGTGGCTTAGGGTTTAGAAAATAAGTATTTAGAAGTTACGTTACTTAAGGTTTGGTTGCCCCATAAGCTTTTTGTATGATTTGTAGATTATGCTTCTTTAAAGAATTTAATTCAAAACCATGATAATTTAAGTGTGTCTAAGTACTTTTAGATTGAAACTTTTTGGAGTTCAAACTAATTATTCAATCGGATAAAACTTAGATTAAAAAACATAGCATGATTTTGTATTTTTGTTTGTTTTCATACGAAATGTTTTTAGATTGAAACTATTTGGGGTTTACACTGAATGTATTCAAAGTCAAGAATAAAGTATGTTTTATGTGTTTTGATGAAGCGGATCAAGAAGATGAATTTTAGAGAAAGTGACTGCAAAGAACAGAAATCAATTTTGCAAGAGACAAGGGCCCAAATCTATCATTAGGAAGTTTAAAATTTAATTGAAATACTACTAGATGGCGCAATGTTCCCACTCTAATTACACATGTGAAATTTTAGAAAATAAATTTTAATGTATTTCTAATAAAGTTATTTCTACCAAAAAATATTTTTTTACTAGCTGACATGGATCAAAGACGAGCTCTGCCCCTTAGATCCTGCCAGACGATGCCACCCTTGAACCCGTCTCCCAGAGGAGTTACTCCCGTGGAACCCCCGCTGCTTAAGTGTTTTGCCCCTAAGAAATTACGAGGTTCTAATATCAAGTATCACAATAAATTTAAACATGTGTGAATACCGCACCTCCTAATCCTAAGTTGTTTGATGGATTTTACAATCACACTAGTCGTTAGTCAATCCAATTACACTATAATATTTAACAACTTCTCTATACCTTATGGTCTGGACAATGTGCCATTTGAAGTTAGGTTTTATTAGATATTTTAGTGTAATTGGATTGACTAATGATCAATATGATCATAATATCCATCAAACAAGTTAGGAGGTGCGGAGTGCTCGCTTTTTGAGTGTATTACGATCTTTGATATTGAAAACCTTTTTAGGGGTGAAGCCACTAAGAAATGAGGGTTCCAAGGGGGCAACACCCCCTTGGCAAGGGTCCGGAGCCAGCACCCCTGGTAGCGAGGTGCAAGGGGCGGTAGCCCCTGGCGGAGTCCAAGGGGCAGAGCCCCTGGCTGGGGTCGAGAGCAAGAAAAGCCAAGTCTTTTGGTGATGATTTTCAAATTTATTTAGTTAAAGGATCAAGGAATGAGATTAGATCTCAATATTAATATTATTTTAATATTAAGGAGGATCCAAAGACTTACAGTGAAGCTATGGCTTCTAGAGGTGTTGCATTTTGGAAGGAAGCAATCCAAGATGAGATGGATTCCATTATGCAAAATAATACTTGGAAGTTGACTTATTTTCCTCCTGTATGTAAACCATTAGGGTGTAAATAGATATTTAAAATAAAATGAAGGTGGATGATAGCATAGATAAGTTTAAAGCTGGATTAGTTATCCAAGGCTTTAGACAAAAAGAAGGTTTTGATTTCTTCGACACTTATGCTCCTATTGCTAGAATTTCTACTATTAGATTTTTATTAGCACTTGCAACTATACACAATTTTTTAATTCACCAAATGGATGTGAAAACTACATTTTTAAATTGTAAATTGGATGAGGAGATTTACATGAAACAACCTGAAGGTTTTGTTATGGTGGGTAATGAGAATAAAGTTTGTAAGTTGATAAAATCTTTATATTTTTTGAAGCAAGCACCAAAATAATGGCATCAAAAATTTGATGATATTGTGTTGTCTAATGGTTTTGTTATTAACCAAGCAGACAAGTGTGTATATAGCAAGTTTGACACTTCTAGTAAAGGAGTTAGAATTTGCTTATATGTAGATGACATGTTAATATTTGGTACTGACCATAGTCAACTTGATAAAACTAAAAAATTCTTGTCATCTAAGTTTGCTATGAACGACATGGGGGAGACTGAAGTGATCCTTGGTATAAAGATCAAACTTGGAAACAATGATATTTCAGTTTCTTAATCTCATTATATTGAGAAGATTTTGAAGAAATTTAACTTCAAAGATTGTTATCCTATAAGCACTCCAATAGATCCTAATCTTAAACTTCTACCTAATAAAGGTATTGTTGTATCTCAACTTGAATACTCGAAAGCTATTAGAAGTCTCATGTATGCCATGATTAGCACTAGGCCTGATATAGCCTATGCTGTTGAAAAACTTAGTAGATTTACTAGTAACCCTAGTTCACATCACTGGAAAGCTATTAATCGAGTATTTAAGTACTTGAAAGGAACAATGAACTATTGTTTAACATATTCTAGGTTTCCTTCTGTTATTGAAGGTTACTCAAATGCGTGTTGGATTACAAATATGGAAGATCATTCTTTCCACAAGTGGATGGACATTCTTGCTTTAGGAGGTGCTATCTCTTGGGTATTGAAGAAACAACTTTGTATCACTAACTCAATAATGGAATCTGAGTTTGTGGCATTAACAACAGCTGGAAAAGAAGCTGAATGGCTAAAAAACTTGATTTATGAAATTCTATTGTGGTCTAAACCGATATCACCTATCTTTATTAGATGTGATAATGAAGCCACTTTGGCTAAGGCTTATAGTCAAGTGTACAATGGCAAATCTAGACACTTAGGTGTTAGACATAGCATGATTCGTGAGCTCATCATGCATGGTGTGATATCTGTGTAGTTTGTGAGAACTCCACATAATTTAGCCGATCATCTAACTAAAGGGTTAAATAGAGATCTTGTGTGCAAATTGGCTTTAGGGATGGGATTGAAGTCCAATTAAATCCTCTCATGTTAAGATACCCAATTCCCATCTATTATAACATTAGATGTTGAATCAATGTGGAAAGCTTAACATCTAGAGATTTTAACACATTAATAGCAACATCCCAAGGTATGTGTTAAGACCTGCAAGTTGAGGAGGTTAAAATTTAACTTCTTAATAATTTTTTTGAAAAATTGCACATGCAGGTGCAAGAGAAAAAGAGCTACCTATATGAGCATGAAGTTTAGTTGCCTTAAGAAGCTTGGACTTGGCTTTGATATGCTTATGAAGGATAAGGACACAAGACGAGTAAAATATAGTGTCAAGTAAGAACATATAAGTATATAAACTTTTATGTATATTATCTTCATGTATTCACTATGAATATCAAGTGTTCAATCCTAAGTGACACCCTAATATTCGAATATTTGGAATGTGTAATATACTAAGATGAAATTCAATCGTCACGATATTTCATTCATGCATAAGTTTGTAGTTTGTGTGAGTTTGTTTTAGTTAATCAAGGATTACACTAAAATGGGAGATGAATGTTAGATATTTTAGTGTAATTGGATTGACTAATGACCAATGTGATCATAATATCCATCAAACAAATTAGGAGGTGCGGAGTGCATGCTTGTTTGAGTGTATTATGATCTTCGATATTGAAAACCTTTTTAGGGACTGCAATGAGGGTTCCAAAGAGGTAGCACCCCCTTGGCAGGGGTCCGGGGGCAGCGCCCCTAGTAGCGGGGACCAAGGGGCGACAGCCCCTGGCGGGGTCCAAGGGGCAGAGCCCCTGGCTGGGGTCGAAAGCAAGAAAAGCCAAGTCTTTTGGCGATGATTTTCAACTTTATTTAGTTGAAGGATAAAGGAATGATATTAGATCTCAATATCAATATTGTTTTAATATTGCGGAGGATCCAAAGACTTACAGCGAAGCTATGGCTTCTATAGATGTTGCATTTTGGAAGGAAACAATCCAAGATGAGATGGATTCTATTATGCAAAATAATACTTGGAAGTTGGCTGATTTACCTCCTAGATGTAAACTGTTGTTAAAAACAGCTTCAATTTAAAATGCATTTCAATTTTCCATAATTTCACATGTGAAATTCATGTGGAAAATATGTATTTTTTAATGTTTATTTAAAATAAAAATAGTAACTAATTAAACTGGCAAATGGCGGTTTTTCCCACCAAAATCGAATGGCAATAGGCATATTGGTCACTTCTTTTCGAATTCTTCTGGTTCACGAAAAATTCATATAACAAAACATACGAATTCTTGATTTCATCTGAGTTGTATCCGATTGATTTATTTGGGTGAACCACCAAATAATTTCGATCTGAAAGTAATCTTCACGACTCTCAGATTATCCAAGTTTGATTTCAAGTAAACTAGAAAGATCGAAATTATCTACTGTTGAAGATGACGGACGGAGATTCTATGAAAGACATGACAAGCAAATTCGTAAAACTGGACAAGTTTGAAGGACAAGACTTTCGAAGATGGCAGAAGAAGATGCATTTCCTGTTGACCACTCAGAAGGTTGTGTATGTTCTAAGTACCCCCATACCAGAATTGATGGAAAACGAGACTCTGGAACAGACTAGGAGGCAATGCAAGTGGGAGAACGATGACTACATCTGTCGTGGTCACATCTTAAACGGTATGTCTAATTCCTCATTTGATATCTATTAAAATGTTGAATCTGCAAAAGAACTATGTGATTCCCTTGAATCCAAATATATGGCAGAAGATTCTTCAATTAAGAAATTTCTAGTTACTAATTTTATAATTTACAAGATGGTAGATTCAAGTCCTGTCATGGAACAATATAATAAACTATTAAGGATTCTGGGACAGTTTGTTCAACATGATATCTGTCACACCCCCGCTAAGAGCAGAAACACGGGGGCGTAACGAGACGGGAATCGTCATAACACATGGTAAGCGATAGAGATGCAATAATAATAATGATGACAAGCGTGTCATGAAAACACCCGACAACAAGGGGACTTGTGTCGTGTTTAGTCAGTATTCACGACAACATAGCCATAAGCATAAACATGACACATAAATCATAATACATAGATGATAACATTGTATGCAATTCCCACAACCCGGGAACAAGTTACAAAGTATAACGTTGTTTGAAATAGATGCATCAATTGTTTTCAAAATGACAAGTTTGGCCCGAAAATGCATCCTAGGGTCTCCACTAAGGCAGCACACCTAGAACCTCAGCTAGCATGATCACCTGAAAAGATATGCTCAAAAATGGTCAACAAAATTGTTGGTGAGTTCGTAGGTTTAAAGTAAATAGGTAATTGATGCTGTATAAAGTTGTTGCAGAATACCGTGCATACAGTTATAAGTAAGCAAAATCACATGACAAGAGCTTTACAACCAAACCTAATGACGTACACAAAGAATCTTGTCGGAATATATTCACCCAAGGCCCGTACCTGGCTATTGTTGGTACTAATTAGTATACCAACACGAGGGTGGGGGTGTCAACCCAGTAGTACTACCAATACCTAACCATCGGTTCCACACTGGAATTAAATGGTTGTAAGAAAGAACCACAAAGCAGACTCAAGCATGTATCAGATAAGTACCCACAAAACAGTAGCACGTTGATTCCAAGTATGTAAATTGTATGTATGTTGTACAGCATAGAAAACAGGCGAGCATACTTTTCCCCCATGTTTGTAAATGTTTGTAAAGTAGTATAAGCACAAAAAGGGGCCACGAAACTCACATGTTAAGTGGTAAGTATGAAAGATCGAGATTCCCAACAGTTGTATGCAGAGAACAGTCAACACCTATTGACAGTTATTGTTAAGCATTAATGACCTGTACAAAGCGTATAGTAATGTTTGGTCGGTTCGGGTTGTATCGTTTCGGTCGTGGGTAGCACACACACACAAGCGGACACACGTATCGGATCTTATGTAGATCCAAGTACTACGAGTAGTTGTCATTGCTTATGACATCCGTGAAATGATCTCGTGGTTATGAAAGATAGCACTTGTTAAGTATTTGGAGTTCCAATTGGATTGTCGATAACTGTAAAATGTTAGGTTGTTTTCAATTGAAATAGTATGCGCATGTTGATAGCGTTGACTTTAATCTTTGTGGTCAAGCAATGACACTTTTACTGATGTTACCTTATCATCATCAGACGTTCAAGGGGAAATTCACATTCAACATCATCAGTCACACAACAGAACCAGACGCTCGACTCAACGCTCCATCCTTACGAATCAACCTTCAATCGTACGAATCAGCTTCATTCATACGATTGAGTCTTCATTCGCATGGATGGCATTCAGTCGTACCACACAACACACATTCGCACGATCAAACCTCCATGCGCACGAATCAACCCTCAATCGTGCGAATTAGCTACTTTCGTGCGATTGAACCTTCATTCGTGCGATTGGACTCCAGTCGTGCGAAACACGCACAATCGCATACATTCAGTCGGTCACCTGACTCAATCGCACACAATCATTCATACGCATGAATCAATCACATACACTCATTCGCACGCATGACTCAATCGCATACAAACTCATAATCGCACGACTCAGTCGCACGACATGCCTAGTCGCACAACTCAGTCGCACGATCGACTTAGACGCAAGATTCAATCGCACGACTCACTCAGTCGCACGGCTCAATCGCCTGACAGACTCAGTCGCCTGAACTGCAAAATCGTGACTGTGGTTGGGCTGAGCAGCCCCCGAGCTGCTCTAAACGCGAGTTTTCCACCACAAGGACTTCCAGAAACACTCTACAAACATACACAAACATGAAACACAAGCAGAAAGACCTCACACGCACCCACACGACCTCATGTGTTTGAGTTGAACCCGAACACCCAAAACCCTAGTTTGGACAGCCGTGAATAAGGAAGGAAAAAGGACAACCAAGGTCGTCTACCTGCTAGAATGGAGTAGACTAGGCCGTAGGTGGAGTCTAGACAACAAGAACAAGACCAAGCGGGTTGGATTTGGTGCTAGAATGAAGAAAATATGTGTGTAGGGAGTGAAGAGGTGAAGAAGATGAAGTGAATGAGAAATGTGGCTGGGAATGGGGTTTATATACCCAGTCCAAGTTTGCAAAATTACAAGTTTAGTCCCTGCACTTAACCCTCGAGTTCCCCAAAATTTGTTTCGGTTGATTACGGCCTTAAAATGTTCGTTATATTAAGGTTAAAAGCGTGTTTCATGGCATTTGATAGTCTAAAATGGTTTTATTAATGACAATGGTCGAAATTAAAAATGATATATTTGGTGGTAATGGTGATAAAATTTATAAAAGGTTTATGCTTAACACACGTTCTCGGAGGAAGTACAGGCACAAGGGAATATAAAGCAGACATGATTCCTTAAAGAAGGAGTTCATGAAGAAAAGGAAGAATAATTAAAATATTTCTATGCTTATTTATGTCGTTTGACGGACCTTAAGGTGACGGATGTCACAGTATCCCCCAGTTGAGAGAATTTCGTCCCGAAATTCAGCTGGAGTTAGGTCCAAGAGTGTCATCCACGAATAGGTGTGGGTATTTGAGTTTCATTTGATCTTCCCGTTCTCATGTAAACTCTGGCCCTTGTTTTGAATTCCACCTTACGCGAACAATTGGTATTCTGTTGCGCTTCAACTGTTTGACCTTACGATCCATGACTTCAATGGGTTCCTCAATAAAATGAAGCTTTTCGTCGATTTTGATATCGTCAATGGGTACGTGAAGTGATTTTTCAGCCAAACACTTCTTGAGGTTCGACACATGGAAAGTATCATGCACACTGTTGAGTTCTTGTGGTAACCTTAATCGGTAAGCCACTGGACCAATTCTTTCCGTAATCTCGAATGGTCCAACGTATCTTGGGGCTAACTTCCCTTTCTTTCCAAACCGAAAAACTCCTTTCCAAGGAGAGACTTTGAGTAGAACTCGGTCCCCAACGTTGAATTCTAGAGGTTTTCGACGATTGTCGGCGTAGCTCTTTTGGCGATCTCTAGCGGCTTTCAGCCTATCTTTGATTTGGAAGATCTTGTCGGTTGTTTCCTGGATGATCTCTGGGCCTGTTAACTGACTTTCACCAATCTTGGCCCAACAAACGGGTGATCTACACTTCCTTCCGTACAACGCTTCGAACGGAGCACACCCAATGCTGGTGTGGTAGCTGTTGTTGTAAGAGAACTCAATCAATGGCAAATGAGTATCCTACTACCACCAAAGTCGATTACACACGCTCTCAGCATGCCTTCTAGCGTTTGTATGGTTCGTTCACTTTGGCCATCCGTTTGAGGGTGATAGGCGGTACTCATGTCTAATCGAGTGCCCATTGCTTTCTGTAGTGTTTGCCAAAATCGTGAAGTGAATCGGCTGTCACGGTCGGATATGATTGACACTGGCACTCCGTGTCTTGTCACGACCTCTTTTATGTACAATCTCGCCAACTTGTCCATTTTGTAGTCTTCTCGGATTGACAAGAAGTGTGCTGATTTCGTCATTCGATCCACTACGACCCATATCGAATCATGCCCGTTGCTCGCTCAAGGAGTTTGGTAATGAAGTCCATGGCTATGTTCTCTCATTTCCATCTGAGAATCTCAGGTTGCTGTAACAGTCCCGATGGTTTCTGATGTTCAGCTTTAACTTTCGAGCATGTCATGCATCTGCTGACGTACGTGGCAATGTCTTTCTTTAGGCCTGGCCACCAGTACAGATCTTTGAGATCGTGGTACATCTTGTCAGCGCCAGGATGAATAGAATATCGTGTCTTGTGTGCTTCATCCATGACAAAGGTACGTACACCTCCCCACTTGGGTACCCATATACGGTCCACGAAATACTGCACACCATCGTCCTTGCACATCAGTTGTTTATCCAACCCTCGGAATTCTTCTCCCGCAAGGTTTTCTTCTTTCAACGCCTCACTTTGTGCAATTTGGATCTGAGATTTCAAATTTGTTTGAATGATCAATACCAAAGCTCGAGCACGTAGTGGTTTCACGCGTTCCTTGCGGCTTAGAGCATCAACCACCACATTAGCTTTCCCCGGATGATACCGGATTTCATAATCGTAGTCACTAAGAAGCTCCACCCAACGTCGCTTTCGCATATTGAGTTCCTTCTGATCCAGAATATGTTGAAGGCTTTTATGATCTGTGTATACGATGCATTTGGTTCCATACAGGTAATGCCTCCATATTTTAAGTGCGAATATTACAGCGCCCAACTCAAGATCATGAGTCGTGTAGTTCTTCTCGTGCACCTTAAGTTGTCGCGAAGCGTAGGCGATCACCTTATCTTTCGGCATTAGTACACATCCCAACCCTTGATGCGAAGCATCACAGTACACCACAAAATCATTAGTTCCGTCTGGGAGGGACTGCATTGCACAACTTATCTTTCAGCGTTTGGAACGCCCGTTCTTGCGCATCTCCCCAATCAAACTTCTTGTCTTTCTGAGTCAGCAACATCAACGGTTGAGCGGTCTTTGAAAAGTTCTCAATGAAACGATGATAGTATCCGGCTAATCCTAAGAACTGTCGTATCTCTGAAGGTGTCTGGGGTGTATTCCATTTCTTTACCGCTTCGATCTTGCCGGGATCTACATGAACCCCGTCTTTGTTAACCACATGACCCAAAAACTTCACCTCTCGCAGCTAGAATTCACACTTTGAGAACTTGGCAAAAAGTTTCTCTTCTCTTAACCGTTCTAGTATAGCCCGAAGGTGTTCTTCATGGTCCTCCTTCGATCGAGAGTAGATAAGTATGTCGTCAATGAATACGATCACAAACTTATCCAAGTAAGGTTTGCACACCCGATTCATCAAGTCCATGAACACAGCTGGTGCGTTAGTCAATCCGAACGGCATGACCAAGAACTCATAGTGCCCATAACGAGTTCTAAATGCTGCCTTCGGTATGTCCTCCTCGAAAACTCTTAGTTGGTGATATCCAGATCGAAGGTCGATCTTGGAAAAATACGAAGCACCTTGTAACTGATCAAACAGGTCGTCGATCCTGGGGAGAGGATACCGATTCTTCACAGTTAATTTGTTCAACTCACGGTAGTCGATGCACATACGGAATGACCCATCCTTCTTCTTGACAAATAACACTGGTGCTCCCCAAGGCGAGTGACTCGGCCGAATAAAACCCTTCTCCAGTAGTTCCTGTAACTGGCTAGACAACTCTTGCATTTCAGACGGTGCCAACCGATACGGTGTCTTTGCTACCGGTGTAGCTCCAGGAACCAACTCAATACGAAATTCCACCTGTCGTGGAGGAGGCAAACCAGGCAAGTCATCAGGAAATACATCTGGGTAATCCCGCACTACAGGGATATTTTCCAATTTCTGTTCCTCTTCCTTCTTTTCCACCACGTGAGCTAGAAAAGAGTAGCATTGTTTTCGTAAACTCCGGCGTGCTTTCATGCAGGAAATAAGCTTTAAGTTTCTCCCCGGTCATTCTCCTTGAATTCTGAGTACTCCCCCGTCTGACATAGGGATTCGCACTACCTTGTCTCGACAGACAATCTCGGCCCCGTGTTTCGACAACAATCCATTCCCACAATCACATCAAAACTTCCTAGCTCAAGGGTATCAAGTCTATATCGAAGGTGTGGTTCTCTAATATTATCGAGCACTTTCTAATAATCCCGTTGGCCTAAACAACCCTACTATTGGCCATCTCTACAGAGTAGCTAGTTTCTAGCCTACTAGGACTCAAATCGAGCAATTGCATAAATTCAGAAGATATAAAGCTATTGTCTGCTCCAGTGTCAATAATACAGATGCAAAGTGATTATTGAGTAAGTGCGTACCCGTGACGACATTTGGATCCTGACGGGCTTCATTGGCTCCAATGGCAAAAGCGCGTCCCCGAGCCACGTTCCCCTGGTTTGTCGGGCCTTGATTTCCAGCTATAGCCATAGTCTGATGCTGGTTGTTCCCTTTTTGGCTCGACGCCTGATTCAGTTTGGGGCACATGTTTCGGTAGTGATCAGGGCTTCCACACTCATAGCAGCCCTTGGCGTTCCCAGCGGGGTTAACCGCGTTGACTGGTGCGACCATATTCGGCGCTGTTCTGCAGTCTCTTGCTAAATGTCCCGGGCGTCTACAGTTAGCGCACACCCGGCACGCATAGCTGGGGGATGATGAAAGTTGCACCTATCGCATCGGGGGTGCGGACCCACATATTCTCGCCTGCCCTGAGTCACGACCACAAAATTTCTGGTTGTCTTGGCCCTTTTCTCGAATTTCCCGGCACTCGACCGGCTCGTTTCCCCAACTTCTTTCCTTTTCTCTGCTCCCCTGCCCAATACCCCCGTTCTCACCATTTCATCAGTTAGAGCGCCAGCCTTCAGAATCGCGCTCTGAATAGTAGGAGGAGCAGTAGCGGTTACCATTGCCCAGATTTCAGGCGCAAGTCCCCAAATGTACCTCTCTATCCTTTTTGATTCTGGGGTGACTAGATGTGGAACCAACCTTGCTAGCTCGTGAAAACGATCGGTGTAAGCTGCGTGCCCAGCCCCCACCATGGCATGATTGCAGAACTCATGCTCAAGTTTTTGCATCTCATTGAGAGGACAGTACTCCTCGGTGATTAGGGCCTTGAACTCATCCCACAACATTTGCATCGCGGATTCTCTTCCCCTAGCCTGAATCTGAGTGTTCCACCACGTTAGTGCCTTGCCTTGTAGTGAGCAAGTGGCGTACTTAATCCTTTGACTGTCGAGGCATTCGCTGATGTCGATTACGGCCTCCATCTTTTCAAGCCATCTGGTCAGAGCTATGGCTCCACCTTTGCCATCAAACTCTCGTGGTTTACAAGCCACAAATTCCTTGTACGAACATCCCCGTCTAGCATTCACAACCCCCGATCATTAACAATTCCAGTTTCGTTACCGGCTGTACCACCATTTCGGTCTCCTGATTGCTTTCGTTCCCAGTTGGGTTACCGTTATCCTCATTATCATTGCCACCGTCCCCATGGGGGTGAGAATTCTGAAGAGCATCGCTCACTTGGGCCACGATAGTCGGAATTAGTGCGGCCAACTGTTGAGCGATCAGGGCTGCCACATCTGCGTTCCCTGTTCCTTGATTGTTACTGGCAGGAGCATCACTTGTTCTTGGGGTCTTCCTTCCCCTGCCTCTGCCCCTTGGGGCTTCAATTCCGCTACTATTACTGCGAGTAGATCTTCGAGGCGGCATGTCTTATTCATAAAAGAGGTAACATATAAGCTTTAGTCACCATAAGATACACAAGTATTCCACTTATCAAGTTCCAATGTTCATGTTCCGGTCGGTCGAGATCACCATGCAGCCCATTTCAAGCATATTCTTGCTATACCGGTGATGTTTATATATAGGGTTCCCCACAGCGTTCCCACCACACCCACGATGTACCGAGAATGATGCCAGATCCGGTTACATGACATCCGACTTTCCTTTTCATCATAACCATAATAATCTGTCAAGTCAACTGAGAGCCCAAGCATGTAATCACGTATAGTCTGGTGGAGGTTGCCTATCTCACATCCTTAAAGGACTTAGACATAGCCTCCCCGGGTCGGTCTCAGTATCCAAGGTTAAGCGTAGTATATGATCTGTGAAGATCTCTTCGGGTCTCAATACCCAAATTTGGTTATGATAACTTGGCGCGCAGAGGGAACGGAAGATCTAATAGGAGCATCCCATAAAAGAGTGAGCACAAGGGCTCTCTCATAGGGTGAAAAGATCACGAAATAGATGGATAAACGAACAAGTAATGAGGAACACGTATGAGATACAAAATGCACACAACCTTGGCATGCATCTACATGAAGGTTCCTAGGTTATAGTATAGGTCAAGCGTATTGCCTAATTCTCTATAACCAATAGCTCTGATACCAGTCTGTCACACCCCCGTTAAGAGCGGAAACACGGGGGCGTAACGAGACGGGAATCGTCATAACACATGGTAAGCGATAGAGACGCAATAATAATAATGATGACAAGCGTGTCATGACAACACCCGGCAACAAGGGGACTTGTGTCGTGTTTAGTCAGTATTCACGACAACATAGCCATACGCATAAACATACACATAAATCAAATACATAGATGATAACATTGTATGCAATTCCCACAACCCGGGAACAAGTTACAAAGTATAACGTTGTTTGAAATAGATGCATCAATTGTTTTCAAAATGACAAGTTTGGCCCGAAAATGCATCCTAGGGTCTCCACTAAGGCAGCACACCTAGAACCTCAGCTAGCATGATCACCTGAAAAGATATGCTCAAAAATGGTCAACAAAATTGTTGGTGAGTTCGTAGGTTTAAAGTAAATAGGTAATTGATGTTGTATAAAGTTGTTGCAGAATACCGTGCATACAGTTATAAGTAAGCAAAATCACATGACAAGAGCTTTACAACCAAACCTAATGACGTACACAAAGAATCTTGTCGGAATATATTCACCCAAGGCCCGTACCTGGCTATTGTTGGT
Source organism: Flaveria trinervia (assembly GCA_025506515.1). NCBI lineage: Eukaryota > Viridiplantae > Streptophyta > Magnoliopsida > Asterales > Asteraceae > Flaveria > Flaveria trinervia. Next base: position 79,274,401 of record CM046452.1, on the reverse strand, counting down.
ACTAACTAGTATACCACACGAGGGTGGGGGTGTCAACCCAGTAGTACTACCAATACCTAACCGTCGGTTCCACACTGGAATTAAATGGTTGTAAGAAAGAACCACAAAGCAGACTCAAGCATGTATCAGATAAGTACCCACAAAACAGTAGCACGTTGATTCCAAGTATGTAAATTGTATGTATGTTGTACAGCATAGAAAACGGGCGAGCATACTTTTCCCCCATGTTTGTAAATGTTTGTAAAGTAGTATAAGCACAAAAAGGGGCCACGAAACTCACATGTTAAGTGGTAAGTATGAAAGATCGAGATTCCCAACAGTTGTATGCAGAGAACAGTCAACACCTATTGACAGTTATTGTTAAGCATTAATGACCTGTACAAAGCGTATAGTAATGTTTGGTCGGTTCGGGTTGTATCGTTTCGGTCGTGGGTAGCACACACACACAAGCGGACACACGTATCGATCTTATGTAGATCCAAGTACTACGAGTAGTTGTCATTGCTTATGACATCCGTGAAATGATCTCGTGGTTATGAAAGATAGCACTTGTTAAGTATTTGGAGTTCTAATTGGATTGTTGATAACTGTAAAATGTTAGGTTGTTTTCAATTGAAATAGTATGTGCATGTTGATAGCGTTGACTTTAATCTTTGTGGTCAAGCAATGACACTTTTACTGATGTTACCTTATCATCATCAGACGTTCAAGGGGAAATTCACATCAACATCATCAGTCACACAACAGGACCAGACGCTCGACTCAACGCTCCATCCTAACGAATCAACCTTCAATCGTACGAATCAGCTTCATTCGTACGATTGAGTCTTCATTCGCATGGCTGGCATTCAGTCGTACCACACACACACACATCGCACGATCAAACCTCCATGCGCACGAATCAACCCTCAATCGTGCGAATTAGCTACTTTCGTGCGATTGAACCTTCATTCGTGCGATTGGACTCCAGTCGTGCGAAACACGCACAATCGCATACATTCAGTCGTCACCTGACTCAATCGCACACAATCATTCATACGCATGACTCAATCACATACACTCATTCGCACGCATGACTCAATCGCATACAAACTCATAGTCGCACAACTCAGTCGCACGACATGCTAGTCTCACAACTCAGTCGCACGATTGACTTAGACGCAAGATTCAGTCGCACAACTCACTCAGTCGCATGGCTCAATCGCCTGACAGACCCAGTCGCTTGAACTGCAGAATCGCGACTGTGGTCGGGCTGAGCAGCCCCCGAGCTGCTCTAAACGCGAGTTTTACACCACAAGGACTTCCAGAAACACTCTACAAACATACATAAACATGAAACACAAGCAGAAAGACCTCACACGCACCCACACGACCTCATGTGTTCGAGTTGAACCCGAACACCCGAAACCCTAGTTTTGACAGCCGTGAATAGGAAGGAAAAGGACAACCAAGGTCGTCTACTTGCTAGAATGGAGTAGACTAGGCCGTAGGTGGAGTCTAGACAACAAGAACAAGACCAAGCGGGTTGGATTTGGTGCTAGAATGAAGAAAATGTGTGTGTAGGGAGTGAAGAGTGAGAAGATGAATGAATGAGAATGTGGCTGGGAATGGGGCTTATATACCCAGTCCAAGTTTGCAAAATTACAAGTTTAGTCCCTGCACTTAACCCTCGAGTTCCCCAAAATTTGTTTCGGTTGATTACGACCTTAAAATGTTCGTTATATTAAGTTAAAAGCGTGTTTAATGGAATTTGATAGTCTAAAATGGTTTTATTAATGACAATGGTTGAAATTAAAAATGATATATTTGGTGGTAATGGTGATGAAATTTATAAAAGGTTTATGCTTAACACATGTTCTCGGAGAAAGTACAGGCACAAGAGAAAATAAAGCAGACATGATTCCTTAAAGCATGAGTTCATAAAGAAAAGGAAGAATAATTAAAATATTTCTATTCTTATTTACGTCGTTCGACGGACCTTAAGGTGACGGATGTCACAATATCAATATGGATAAATCCATCTCAGTTTCTAGCAGTGTTGTAAAAGTCGACCTACTCGACCAAGTACTCGGGGAGTACTCGGGAATCGGCCATCTACTAAAGCGATTATGTCAAAGAAATCGGATTCGGTCAACCTTGGTTCTAGTCGGTCAACAACGGCCAACTCGGTCAACATCGCGCCCAACTCGGTCAACGGGTCAATGGCGGACTTTGACCTTAAAAATAAAAAAAAACTAATTTTCCCATTATACTTCGTTTGAGAACAAAAAAACCTAATTTTTCCTAAAACATCGACTTCTCTAAACTAAAACATCGAACCATTCAATCTTCATACATCGCATGCAAAATCGCAGCCATAATTCTTCATTCGGTGCAGCCTTGAATCTTCATTCATTGTGGATTCGACCATCATAGCAAAGCAAAATCATTCATCGTAGCCTCACAGGTACGTGAATGTAGAAGGTTGCGTTAAGGAAGTTGGTCCCGAAAATGTTATTCAAATTGTAACCGATAATGCTTCAAATAACATGGGAGCGGCAAAGTTGTTAAATGAGAAAAGACCAACTATTAATCTTATGCTTGAAGGTATTATTTTATTTTGGTAAAGTAATATTTTTTTATTTTTTGAGATATTGTTATTTATGATTGGAAAATATAACATGTTACTGCTTGTTCAATGGTGAGAAACCATGATTTAACTTTTCTTATGCTTGAAGGTATTATTGTATTAACATGTTTATTTTTATTTTGATGTATAAGGTATAGGTGGGCTACCTAGGTATAAAAAAATTCTCTCTAGAGCGAAAACACTAACCGTGTTCATTTATGCCCATCATAAAACTTTGGCTTTGATGAGACACTTCACCAAAAAAGAGATATTGTGAGACTGGGAGTCACGAGATTTGCTTCCTCATTTCTCACTTTGCAAAGTCTGGCCGATAAAAGAGCCCAACTAAAACAAATGTTTACTAGCGATGAATGGGAGAAGTGTAAGTTTTCCAACACGGCAAAAGGGAAATTAGCATATGATACTGTGGTGAATACCGCATTTTGGTCTAGTGTTGCATTATGTTTAAAAGTTTTTGCCCCTTTGGTTAAAGTTCTAAGAATGGTTGATGCGGATTGAAAGCCATCCATGGGGTTTATCTATGGAGAGATTAAAAGTGCCAAAAAAGAAATCAAAAATGTTTTGGGAAATAATAAAAAGGATTATCAACCGGTTTCGGATATTATCTAAAAAAGATGAGAAACGGGCTTGATACGAAGTTACATCTGACGGCCTATCTTCCAAACCCATATTATCTTTATGACAATCCTGAAATGCAAATGATCTTGAAGTGTCGGATGCGATCATTGATTTTGTTGATACAAATATCTGGGAGATCACAATTTGCAAAACCATATTGTGACGGTTGAGTTGCCGATATATAAGGGTAAACAAGAGAAGTTTAGTCAGGAAATGGCAATTAAAGGATGCAAGGTGAATGATGACAAATTTGATCCGAGTAATATATTTATTATTTTTAATTTTTATATATAATATAAAAATCAAATTTATTAATTTATTAAGTGTTGTTTTTACTTTATAGAAAATGGTGGGGAGCTTATGGTGCCTCAACTCCTGAATTAAAAAAGATTGCTATGAGGATATTTTCATTGACAATAAGTTCGTCTGGATGTAAAAAAATTGGAGCACTTTTGAAGGGGTTAGTAATATATGAAAATAGTCAAATACGAGTCAAAGTTAATTATTATTTATTAAACCATTTGTTGATTGATTTTAATTTTTTAGGTACATACAAAGAAAAGAAATAGATTAGAGGCGAACAAATTGAACAATCTTGTTTTGTTCAATTTAATGTAAATTTGATGGAAAAAAACAAAAAAAAGAAAGACTAGAGGCATGGAAGTATTATTAGCCATGATGCAAGTGAGGCTCAAGATTGGATTGTCGAAGGTGATGTAGATGAATTTGAGTTTGGAGTACCTTTAGAGGCGGCTAGTGAAGGCACGGGTAATGATGAATTTTTAGAAAACCGAAGAAGTTCTAGATTGAGAGAACTTTACGAGGAAGAATTTGTGTCCGAGGATGAAGATATTGAATGATGAGGTTGAATATGAATCGGATGGAGTTAACATCAACGAACAATACGGAGATACTTGGAAGATGACATCTAAATGTTTCATGTCTTAAATATTTTAGAATGATGTTAGTTTTTGAAATACTTTGATAATGAATATGGAATCTTTTTTATCTATTTTGATATCCACGTATTTTGTTATAAAATTAGTAAACTTATGATATCTACATAATTGACATGTATATAATCTCCAAAAATTAATTATTTTTACAATTTATCAAGTCCGAGTACTCCCCGCCTAGACCGAGTACTCGCAACTTCCCAATCGACTGACCTGGGAGCGCCTAGCGACTTCTGCAACATTGGTTTCTAGTATAATTGACAAACTACCTCCTTCTTGGAAAGATTTCAAACATACTTTGAAACATAAAAAAAGGAATTGAATCTGGTCTAACTTGGTAGTTATTCTGAATTGAAGAGTCTCTAAGTGCTCAAGAGGGTGACAAACACTACTAGAAAATATATCTTTAATGACACACAATCCGTGTAATAAAAGGGTATAGATGACACACAAAAGCATGTCAAAAAAAGCCTCTATCAAAATGAAGATGACACACATTTGTGTGTCATTTGTTTATGACACTCATTCTTGACACACGTTTGATCGATGTCAAAATACCTATCAAATATAATGTTAAAATGTATGTTTCGATTCACCTTAAACTCGTTAGGGTAAATAGGGTTGTCAATTCTCATAGAATTAGTGTTCGCTGTATTGTAACTTGATTTATAATAAACAATTAACTAAGTTATCAAATTACTTAAACTATTGCCTCTTGGCTATAAAAACTGGATTTTGGTAATAATTAAGAAATTAACTAAGAAAACAAATTACAAATGAATAAACTTGATTAAGAAGACAATTATAAGAAAGAGTAATCCACTTCAAGGTTAAGGTTTGGTTTTCAGTAATCTTTTAGTTCAACTTGGTCGAAAATCCTTAACGGGAATTCTATACGTGTAATGATTAATGATATCAAGACTTAACAAGTCTTAATACACAATACCAATTCAATTAGTAGCCAAAACTCTACAACCATACGATTCGCGCAAGATCATACGACATTCAAATAAAGGTCAACCACCATAATTGTTTAAATAATCAAATCACAAGTTAAACTTATAAAAGAACTTAAAGGGTTCTAAAGTTCAATTCCAACACAAGTCTAACAAAAACGAGAACCCAATCACACAAAACCCATTACCCGAAGTACATCACGAGAAGTTTAGCTGTTCATTATTCTTGAATGATTTTCAAAATCATTGTTGAATTGCATCCCGGATGATTGAATGGTGTTAGAACGATGTAGAATGGTGAATCACAGGTCTAGAAACACCCAAATTCGTCTCAAATCGTCTCGGTCGAATGGGGGCAAGTGGTTCTCAAAACCTGAAAAAACACGATTTTATAGGTGATTTCCGGAGGCTCTGGCGTAGGCTACGCCAGCCAGCGTAGCCTACGCTAGGGGCTATTCTGCTGTTTTTTTTGCTGATGCTGGCGTTGCTTACGGTGGCTGTAGTAGGCTACGGTGGAAACTTTTCTGCTACATTTTTAATCTTTGTTTCTTGACCCCCCAACGCCTTGTTTCACCATGAAAGCTTCCAACTTGGTTATTTTACCTATAAAATCACTTCAAACTCCTAGTTAACCTATTTAACATGATCAAATACATAAATACGAATAATCAAACTTAATATTTAACATTTAAACACTTAAAATAACATTTCAACACTCACTCATGGATAGAGCAACTGCAAGGGTATACATATGCACAGGCTTTGTTTGGCCAATTCTAGACATCCATCATGTGCGTGTAAATCTATTTAAGGACTCTTCAAATGATCAAAAGCTAAAAATGGTATTGGATGCAATGGTATAAATGCTATCATAAGTAAATGGGTAATTTGGATTAAACAAGTATAACAGGTCAAAAGTCATCATAGTTGTTTAAGTCTGTATGCTGCTTATCACAGTAACAATGGAGTGTTATGGTCATATAAAAATGATTTAACCCACTACCTGACCCATCCACCTGCTAATTCTTGACTCTAGTGAAAAAAATAAACATAAATGGTTTGTAAACTGACCATAGAAGCTTGCTAATGACCCAGTATAAACAAGCTGTAAAATACTAATTACAAAATGGTTAAAATCACGATGTAAAGCGACAAGTGGTACTACAACTTACAAAACATAAACGGGATATGTTTTACGGTGTCATTTAGAAGCACACTATAAATTTGTTGACAAAATCTCTAAGTATACAGTATAAATGCATACAAAAAACATCTACAATCAAAATAAGTTCCGTCAAAACCAAGGTATATAATCTCTTGAAATCCAGCTAAAAGATGGTTTAATTGATAAGAAACTATTTTCAACTGACTTAGTATAAATGAATGTTGCATCAACATACTACTTATGACATTTCTTAGAAAATTAGTTTATAATTTAGTTTTCAACCGACTCACTATTAATTTTATATGACTGCATATCAATCTTGCTCATTGACCATGCATATTTTGATATTTTTTCACTTTTCTTTTGAAGCTCTGCACAGATCTTTGTTGTTCTAAACACAAACCCTAAGATTCAACATGACTTCATCTTATTTTATTCAAACAGTAATTCCTTTCTTCAAACAGTAATATACAGTAGACTTGTAGGTATACATTATAATTGGGTTGACCCAATTCAAGACAAAAAACGGGTAACCATAACATGAAGTTTAGAAAATGGGTAATCATACCAATATATACCATCAAGTTGCAAGCATGATAAATATTTTCCTTGTTGTCTATATTCAAATCAATCACACAAAAATTGAAGTGAAATAGCTTTTATAATATAACAGTAAGCACGGGAATTTTATGAAGAATAAAAATAATGAGCAACAACATTCAAAGGTAAAAATAGTGTACTTTAATATTAATAAAGGGACAAATAACACAAACCGTTTGCACCAACTGGTGTTGTTGTTCCTGTTTTTGTTTTAGCATCATACAACAATCTTGCTTGAAGAAAAATATCCATCAAAACATATCAAAATCTGAAATAGCAAACAGTAATATCATGAAACATATAAATCAAATTAAAGAAAGAAATCGTTCTAACCTTTCACAACGTTGTTCAGGTGTCGATCCATCGCCCTTTCATAGCGTTGTTAAGGGTTTTAGGGTTCGATTATGGTTTGGGGGTTTGGGATTTTGAATGTGGTGGTGGTGGTCAAATGTGGTGGTGCAGGTTAAATATGGTCTTGCGAGGGCTTCAAACATGGTATTGAGGCTTGAAATGGTGGTGATGGTCAAATCTAAACGAGGAAGGGTATGGACAGGCTGGTGGTCGCATGTGATCAAATATGGGGGGAGGTGTAGTGGTGGTGAGCGGTAGCTAGGGCAAGAAGAAAGCAGTGATGGGGTGTTAATCGATGGAAGGGTTGTTCCACGCAGAGATATATAAAGGAGCTAGTGTTTAAAAATTAAAATATGACAAGATAAGATGACACACGTTTAAATAAAAGCATTGCCTGTGTTTTTTCTACTGTTTATGACAATAAAATGATGACACGCAAGAATACGTGTAATCATTCGTTTAGTTTTTAGTAGGGATGACAATATTTTTATGACACACAGTTTTACGCGTCATTAAAGCATCGCGTGCCAAAAATCGTGTGTCATTAAATGTATATTTCTAGTAGTGAAAGTTAAGGACAAAAACATGGATGGACCTTCACAAGTGAACATGGTGGGAGAAGGTGAATCATCAAAGAATGCCAACAAGTTTAAAGGCAAACGAAAGTTTAAAGGTAACAACGACAAAGGCCCCAACAAGAAGCCAAAGCATGTTGGAAGTGTGGCAAACGTGGTCATTTCAAAAAGGATTGCCGGGTTGGTAAAGGCAAGAATGATGCCGGTCCAAGTGGATCTAAGGATCCGGTAAAGCAATAAGATCGGAATTTAATTCCAAATTATAATTCGGGTAAGAATTATGTATCACTAATTTCTGAATCATTTTATGTGTAGGATGATGATGTTGCTTGGTGGGTTGATTCGGGAGCAACTAGTCATGTGTGTAAAGATCTTCATTGGTTCAAGGACTTTCAACCAATTGAAGATGGATCATTATTAAAAATGGGCAATGTTGCAACCGAACTAATGAAGGGATTAGGAAATGTAAAGCTTGTGTTTACTTCTGGAAAATGTTTAGTATTAAATAAACTGTTATATGTTATAAGGATTCGAAAGAAAAATTGTATGGTATTGTATTAAATAATTATGGTTGCAAACAAATGTTGAAAAGTAACAAGTATATCTTGTCAAGACATGGTACTATTATTGGATTTTATTATTTATGTAATGGTATGTTTACGTTGAATTTAAATATTTATTTTGGTAATGATTATGTGTGTATGGCTTCAACTAGTTCCAGTAATAATATAAATAATTGGAATTATGACATGCTAGACTAGGACATGTTCATTATAAAAGGCTAAAAGATATGTTTAAAATGAGTTTAATCCCTACTTTCGATATGAATAATGAAAAATACAAGACATGTATGTTGACTAAGATAATTAGACAACCTTTTAAAGATGTTATTAGGAAAAATAAAGTTTTAGACCTCATACATAGTGATTTAATGATTTACCTGCTACACCATCATTAGGTAATAAAAAGTATGTTATTACGTTTATTAATGATGCATCTGGATATTATTAAAATTATTTATTGCATGCTAAGGATGAATCTCTTGATAAATTTAAAATTTATAAACAAGATGTAGAGCTTCATCAAAATAAGTTGATTAAAACTCTCCGAACTGATAGAGGATGTGAGTTTATGATCCAGTGTATTTCCAATCCACTGGTATAATACATCAAACTATAGCTCCTTATACAGCACATGCAAAATGGTGTAGCAGAACGAAAGAATAGAACGTTGAAAGAAATGGTTAATTCTATGTTGTCTTATTCGGGTTTAAGTGAAGGATTTTGGGGCGAGGCAATGTTAACAATGTGTTATCTATTGAATAGAATTCCTAATAAAAAGAATAAGAACCCATATGAATTTTTGCACAAAAAGCCCTTAAACTTGAATTATATTAAATTTGGGGATGTAGAGCCGTTGCGAGGCTTACCGAACCAAAAGGAAAACTTTAGGTGAAAGAGGTATAGATTGCATCTTTGTTGGATATGCTCAGCATTCTAAGGCTTATAGGTTCTATGTCTTAGAACCTAATGATTATATATCTGTAAACTCGGTCATAGAGTCAAGAGATGTAATATTTGATGAAGAAAGATTTACTTCTATACCTAGACCAAAGGATGTGATTTCCAACGTTTCTCAAACTGACAATACATTTGGTAGTAATTCAGTTAACAACAAAGATGTACCTTTTGCTAGAACGGAACCAAGAAAAAGTACAAGAGCAAGAAAAACCAAGTCTGTTGGTGATTATTTTGAATTTTATTTAGTTGAAGGATCTAGGAATGAGATTAGATCTCAATATAAATATTATTTTAATATTTAGGAGGATCCAAAGACTTACATAGCTTCTATAGATGTTGCATTTTGGACAAAAAACAATTTAGAATAAGATGGATTCCATTATGCAAAATAATACTTGGAAGTTGGCTGATTTACCTTCTGGATGTAAACCATTGTTAAAAATGGCTTCATTAAAAAATGCATTTCGAATCAATTTTCCATAATTTCACATCTGAAATTCGAGTGGAGAATACGTATTTTTTAATGTTTATTTAAAATAAAAATAGAAACTAATTAAACTGCCAAATGGCATTTTTTCCGATTTTTCCCTCTAAAATCGAATGGCATTAGGCATGTTGGTCACTTCTTTCGAATTATTCTTCTGGTTCACGAAAAATTCACATAACAAAACATATGAATTCTTGATTTCGTCTGAGTTGTATCTGATTGATTTCTTTGGGTGAACCACCGAATAATTTCGATCTTAAAATGATCTTCATGATTCTCGGATTATCCAAGTTTGATTTCAAGTAAACTACAGGTTTATTTAAGCATGAGTTGGTTACTGCAAGAGATTATCATACGATTTCTAGGCGGGGTGATGTTTATCATACCTTATCATCCGGGCAATGTGTACATGGAAGTACGTTATAGTCTGTTTGCAAAAGTTATCTCTCATTAACAATGAATTGCATAAGTAAATAAATAAGTTTGAAATTTTTATAAATTTGAAATCAAATAAAAAAACTATGAAAAATATCTATACAAATTATATATTATATTACGAGCGATGAGTGTAACCGCTGGTAAAATGTATTACAACCGTTGGATTTGATTGAGATTAAATCTCAGCCGTGTAAATTAGGTGGTTACAGCAATTTCAAACAAGTTACAAGCAGTTACCTTTCTCTCGACGGTTCCTTCTTCTCCAGTTCTTCTTTCCTTTTCTTCTCCACACGTCTTCAATAACCTCCACGGGTATGCATATAAATAGAACATATACACACAAATCATTCTTCACTGATCTTTTGGTGAACAACACCATTATCGTATTCAAGGTTTGCCTTTGAAGCTCCAACCAGGAGGATGTGAGCAAGTACAATAATGGTGATTGCTTCTCCAATTTGTTTCATATAGATCTATACACACATGTTTATATATCTATACAACTCTGTAATTGCATCTTTCTCTGTTTTAACTTATTTCCTGAGAGAATTGAAGGTCATAAATCATTAATTTGACCTAAATCTACATTCTTGTATTGCCCGTTGCAGGTTTCGTAACTAGATGTTGTTGGTATCATCACACAATGGCTTCGGATAATGAATTACCAATTAAGAATCGTTACCCACATGATGAAGACGTCCCCTGATTTTTCATACGGTTAGGGTTCTTTAAGATGATTTATGATGGTTTAACATTTTTTATGATCAATGATCAATTGATGTTTGAAACAATTTTCAATGATGTTTGTCATTTCTTATTGATTGGATCTTTAATTGTGTGCATAGGAAATGAAGATTAAACAACTTATTCATCATCGTCTTCTTCCTTTGCATACACTACACTGTCGATAGCTTATTTCAATACTTTGCAAGGACGTCATTCCCACATGGTATGTTAATTTCAAGTCATCTATCTAGGAAGTTAATATATGTTATGTTTTCTGTTGTATATAGTCACCTGCTTATCAAAGGATCAAAGCAAAAATGATACTTTAGTTTCTGCAACCGATAAGTTAATGTTATTAATAATAAAATGTACTTAAATATGCTATTGCAGCTTGCTATGATAAATGCTATCAACCTTATGAAAGCTTAATCTGCTTCAAGTGTATATTGTGAATCACTTAATAGAATAATCTCTTTGCATAAACTTATATCTATGAATAATCCTTCAATGATATTTCCATTATTAAATACTGTGCCTTTCGTGATAATTGTTATATTATGAAATTGTGGATAGGGTAGACTTTAGGAGAGGTGGTTTTGGTTGAAAAAGATAAAAGATATTATTCATATTTCCATCAAGATGACAATGATCATAATAATTTTAAATATAATAAGTTTAAATAATAAAGTTTGTCCATTAGAAGAGTTTACGACAAATGATTTCTTAATCAGAATTATGGCCAAATAAAAAACCTGATATAATTTTACTTCGTTTACTACATATGTTAGGCTGGTTTGCTACAAGCAAGTTTAATGGCATTTGTATACCCTTGTCTTTTAGCTATAGCTTTTGTCATTGGTAGCGATACAAGAACAAACAATTAGCATAGACTCAGGATGAAAAAGGTTTAACTTGACAAAGATGCCCCATTGAGAAGGCATAGGCTGCAAAACAATTGGTTAATAAAGTAATCAGTCAGGTATGTGTATATATACTAGGAGACAACCTGTGCTTGGTTTCAGAACCACATGTTGCATTTCATTTGCTTTTTAGTAGTGTTTATTCATTTGTGAATATAAGGGTAATTTTAATCTTACTTGCATGTATCATATTTTGCACTGGTTATTCTAATATGACACTTATACGAATCTTTTGTTGCATTCTAATCCATAAATGATCTTTTAATGTTGTTAGAAAAACATATCCAAGCTGATTAATTTGTATATATTTGTTTCTCTATGGATTAATAGAATTAGGTTAATTGTTAAATTGATTCATCATCTAATAGCCGTTGAATTACATTATCTGTTTGGCTGCATATGCATTTCCAGCTCATGCTTGTGAATGCATGTTTCTTATGTCTCTTTTGAATGTTATTTGAAAGAAATATAGGATTACATTAAGGTAATTCTCATTACAATTTATGGATGATGATTTATTATTTCTTTTTGAAATTGACAGGATTAGTTTTGGTAGAAGGATAAGTATGATGAAGAGGAAAGTTATGCCTAATCTAGGTTCATTAATCATTAGTTGGTGTTTAATTCAGGTATGTTCTTAACTTACATCCAGTTTGTTTTTTTCTTGAAGCGATTATATTAAGTTCATGGATAATCTTTGGATTTTAATTATATTAATACATGTTTTGAATTTAACCAAACATGGGTGTAAGCCCCCGTTCCCGGGACGCTTACAGCTGGTAAACTATTGTACATAAAACATATAATTACATTTATCTTAAATAAATGCTACAACGGAAACATTCAAAAACGACATTTCATTTCATTATAAAGGTTTTTGCAAAACAATACATCGTTATCCAGTTACAAAATATATGTTGTATTACATCACAAAAGCATTATAAAAATGGATGTCATCCCAAAAGAGCCGAGTAGCCACCTCGTTCCATCTTCAGCAATCATTACCTGCCAACTGCAAACACATAAAAATCAGCGTTGCTGAGTGAGTTCTAGTTTTAAAATAAAACATACTTTTCTTTTTTTAAAACCGTTCTTTACTTTCCTACGCGATCACACAACATACGTACACATAGATAATACTATTATTATCTTCATCATTCATTCGTTAACTTCTGTTCATTCATCGTGTGTCATTAACTTTTACATTCTTTCATCATTACATCTTTTCTTTCCATCAAACCGTAAACTTTACTCTTCAGTTTCCTGGTACTGGGCCTAGGCCTATCATAGACCTTCTATAATGGTGCTCCACACCTCTGGCCATAGTACTTAGGGTAGAGTTTAGGTGTACAATTGCCATGTGCAATATCCTTCTGTTTCCAGGTACTGGGCCTAGACCTATCATAGACCTTCTATGACAGTGCTCCACACCTCTGGACATAGTACTTAGGGTAGAGTTTAGGTGTACAATTGCCATGTGCAATATCCTTCTGTTTCCTGGTACTGGACCTAGGCCTATCATAGACCTTCTATAACGGTGCTTCGCACCTCTGGTCATAGCACCTAAGGTATGCAGCAATGGTTCTATAAAAATGGTCAATCACACAGAATGACCCCGATGTGCATCCTCCCGGGATAGCAAACCCACATACCGTTGGGCTAGCACCTTACAATGGTGTGTCCTGACATACAAGGCTTGCAAGATTTTCTTTACTTTCATCATTCATTAATGCATGCATTCATTCATCATGTTCCTCTTTTCATTATCTTCCACTTTACGTTACATAATACTTTCATTTCATTCATTAACAGTCAACGTAATGCCACGGGAAAGATAAACATACATCATAATAAGGAACATCATCACACACAGTCATCATCGTCATACATGGCATCATACATACATACATAGCATACATCATGCATAAACATACAACTTCATTCATCAACATCATGCCTATCATAGCGTTTATGACCTCAAAAGTCAACTTATATGAACTCCAGGAACCTTCCATATCCAAACTTACATCTGCATTTTCCCCCGAAAGTCAGTAAATACACTACGCTTTTCCCCGAGTGCACAAGCCCTACTTGGGCGTATGGGCATCCTTCAGTTGCATAGCCCTCCAGGCGACTGAGCATCATGAGAATGGACAATATGCGATTGAACACCTATGTGAATGAACCAATGTGGATGAACACTCGTGCGAAGGGACCTAATGTGGATGGAACTAGGCGTATGGGCCTCAGTCGCATGACTCCCCATGCGAATGACCTCAGTCGCACGACTGGCAGGCGTATGGGCCTCAGTCGTACGTCTCACATGCGATTGAACCTCAATCACACGACTGGCATGCCATTCGGTCGCATAGCCCTAACTGTGCAAAATACAGCTCACTCCCGAACCTAATCTGCCATTTTCGACTTCCAAGCTCTTCCAAAATTCTAAGCCCAAATTAACCATCCTAAACCATAGGAATGCATACCACAACACCATTCAAGCACACACAAGCTCAAAAGCAAGAGTCAAACGAGTCATACACATACACACACATACGTAAACAGGTCAAACACACACACACTTCAAAAACGATTTTCAGATGCGTTCCAGCCCCAAAATCATTGAAAACGTGTAAAAGAGGGGTCCTAGAACTCACACAAACGATCACAACGAGAAGAGCTTCGATTAGACCGCTACTCTTTGATTTCCACGCTCGAATCCACTCGAACCAAGCTCGAAACCCCTTTTTCTCCCTTTTCTCCTTCTCTTCTCTCTTTTGGCTGATTTTGTGGGTGTGGGGAAAGGGTGTGGGCTGCCCTCTTCCCTTAAATACCCCCCACTCACCCAACTTTCTCTCGTTGGCAAGTTTGGCCCCTCGACTTTGGACTTTATTTATATTTCTTCTTTCGTCGGCTTTAAAAAAATAAATAACCGGGTGTTATAAGTCCACCTCTCTTAAATAGGTTTCGTCTCGAAACCTGTTATTCCTCGAATAAACGTGGGTAATGCCACCTCATTTCTTCTTCAGTCTCCCACGTTGACTCAGATCCCTTCCTGTGCTTCCACTGTACACGCATAAGAGGAACCGCTTTATTTCTCAGCCTTTTCTCTTTTTGATCGATGATCGCCACTGGTTGATCCACATAATTGAGTCGTTCATCTACTTCGATATCCTCTAGTGGAACAATCATATCTTCATCTGCCAAGCACTTTCTCAGATGAGATACATGGAATGTAGGGTGAATTCCACTTAGCTCATCTGGTAACTCCAGTCTATAGGCCACCTCTCCTATTCGAGCAATGATTCGGAAAGGCCCTATATACCTTGGGCTCAACTTGCCCCGCTTCCTGAATCAGATGATCCCCTTCCAAGGTGAGACCTTCAACATAACCCGGTCAGCCACCTTAAACTCAATCGGTTTGCGTCGTTTATCAGCATACACTTCTGTCTATCTTTGGCTGTATTCATGAAGGCCTTGATCTTTTCAAGCTTCTCAGTCATAGCCTCAATCACCTTAACACTCCCTAACTCCTTCTGACCAATGTCACCCCAACAGACGGGTGTTCTGCATCTCCTACCATATAGCATCTCATAAGGTGGCATACCAATGCAGGCATGATAATTGTTGTTGTATGAGAACTCAGCTAACGGTAAGTGGTCATCCTAACTTCCCCCAAAATCAATAACACATGCCCGAAGCATGTTCTCCAATGTCTGAATAGTCCTTTCGGACTGGCCATCAGTCTGGGGATGATAAGCCGTGCTAATATGTAACCTCGTCCCCATAGCATCGTGTAATTTCTTCCAAAATTTAGATGTAAACTGGGTGTCACGATCAGACACAATAGACACCGGCACACTGTGACAAGTTACAATCTCTTTGATGAAAAGATCCGCTAACCTCTCAGATGAATATGACTCGCAAATCAGTAGGAAGTGAGCGCTCTTCGTCAAACGGTCAACAATCACCCATATAGCATGATACCCTTTCGGAATACGTGGCAGCTTCGTAATAAAATCCATGGTGATGTGCTCCCACTTCTATTCCGGTATATCCAAAGTTTGGATCTTCCCATATGGCTTCTGATTCTCGGCCTTTACCTGTAGAGAAGTAAGGCATTTACTTACATACTCCACCACGTCACGTTTCATACCGGCCACCAATAATCCTTCTTCATGTCTTGATACATCTTGGTGGCACCGGGATGAATAAAGTATCGAGTCTTGTGAGCTTCATCCATAATCTTCACTCGTAGATCCCCAAAACGAGGAATCCACACTCGTCCAAATCGGGTTTTAACACCAAGTGTGTTTTCACCCAATTCCACAACCAGACCTCTCATTCTTTCTGAGTTAAGATGATCTTCCTTCAGTGCCTCATCTTGAAACTCTTTAACTTGTTTCATCATGTTAGAGGTCATGATTAGCTGATATGCTTTCACCCGAATCGGCTCGGGTCTCTCTTTCCGACTAAGGGCATCCACCACACGTTGGCATTGCCTGGATGGTAATGGATCTCGCAGTCATAATCTTTTATGAGCTCTAACCATCGTCTTTGTCTCATGTTCAGGTCCTTCTGCTCAAAGAAGTACTTCAGACTCTTGTGGTCAGTGAATATGGTGCACTTGGTACCGTATAGGTAGTGCCTCCTGTAGATACATATGTATCTAGTTTATACGCTTAATGTAAAATGTCTTTCATGTCTTACATATATGTAACAGAATGGGTTTGAATGAAATATAATGTGTGGTTTATGCTTATAATGTTTAATATTTCATTGATTATTGTGTGTTAATGCTTATTGAACTAACTATATAGGTTTGTGGTTGTTTACATAGTTCTTAGTCAACAATGATTGAGAAACGTGCTTAAACATTATCGTGTGAAGTTCTCATGCGAATGGACTATTCGCATGAACAACTTCATGCTAATGAACCAGTCGCATGAATGAACTAGGAGACTGGATCAGTTACATGATTGTGACATAAGATTGACTCAGTCGCACGACTGAAGCCTCAGTCGTGCGGATGGAACAATCGTATGACTCAGTCGCATGACTGAACCATACTAATGGTTCAGTCGCATGTATGAGAAACCTAACCTATAATACCACTTAATTCGTGGAAAAACATAACATTTCGAATACCTACACACTAAATCACACCCTAGCCATCCAGAGACCCTAGAACACCTATTCCAAGTTCATAGATTGCGGTAAATCGTCCTACTATCATTCTTCATGTTTAGTTTCATTCTTGGATTGATTTTACGTGCGTTCTCACCGATTGGATCGCCAATCAAATAGGATTCCACACTATTTGAGTTGATATACATGTAAATAAGTTAGTACTCCGTACCGAAATCGGTCCTAACAAGTGGTATCAGAGCCTTGGCTCTTGATTTACGTGTGATTAAATCGATTTTGATATAAAAATCGTGTTTTTCACTCAAAAACGCAATCTTTTTGTGTCAAAGAGTGTTTTAGACGTCTCCAGGTCAAAAAGTTAATGTTTTTCCGGCATACGGCAATTAGGGTTCGTGAGAAATTCGTGTTTTTGCATCAAAATACCTTAAACCTTCGAATTCTCAAAATTCAGCAGCTTCAGCCGCACGATTGACTCAATCGCACGACTGAATCCATCCGCATTCCTCATACGCACGATTGGTCTAAGTCGTTCATCCATTCGTACGACTGAACTGCCTATTCGCAGTGTTCATCCGCATCTGCTCATTCGGACGATTGAGCCATCCGCACTAGTTCATTCACAGGTCTGAGCCAACCGCATTGTTCAATCGCATGAAGTGTCCAATCGAATTCCTTCAGTCGCACAAGTACACCAGCTTGTTCTAAAGTCTAAAGTCGATAGTAATGGAGGATCAATATTTAGCGTTCACCGCAGGGAGGGATTCAAGGATCCAGAATCTATTGCTTCTGGAAAATGAAGTGGGAAATCATAACAAGCCCCCTAAGATGATAACGTTAGATGATTACCCACAATGGAAGCAAAGATTCGAGATCTACTTAAATGGAGTAGATCCTAATCTCTGGGAATCGATAGAGACGGGGTATAGCATGCCAGTAGGTGCAGATGGAGTCAAACTTACCTTAGGAGGCATGACTGATGGCCAAAAGGTAAAGTACAATGCTAAGAAGAAAGTATATGCATTGCTAACTCAGTCAATTCCTAAGGACATCTTCCATCAATTTTCTGAGAACAAGCAAGCAAAGAAGATGTGGGATGCATTGGAAAAACGGTATGACGGAAATGCCTCATTAAAAGCTCTAAAGGCTAAAGCATTGAAGAAGGAGTTCGACAACTTCTCGTCAATGGGTAAGGAGAGCTTGGATGACGTCATCGATCGGTTCTACCACTTGATGAGTGAGCTGCACACTCATGGAGTTACAACGTCTATGGAAGACAAAGTTTCAAACTTTGCAGATGGGTTGCTAGAGAAGTGGGTCTCTTTTATATCCAACCTCAGACAGAATGATATGCTGGCGAAGTTAGATATCAACAACTTCATTCTGAAGCTGAGAAAGGAAGAGTTGAGGATGAAGTACAGGGCTCAAAAGTCTTCATAAGATGAGAACCCGTCACTATACAACTCAACTCCACAAACCAAAACGTCTGGAGCACCACTTCAAACGACATTCATGTCGAGTTCAGCTGCTCCATCTCAAGCTACTACTTCAGGATCTGACACGTCAGGGTCCTCTTGCACCCAATACATAGCACCTAAAGCGAATGCTACAAAATTAAAGACCGAGAATCTCGGGAATGTGACTGTAGAGGTAGCAAAAGAGCATATGGATCTCTTAGCAGTTGTCATTCACTCCTATGACGGACTAGTTGCTAGGAAGATTGGGAACTGCCATTTGGCAGATGAGGACTACGAGCAGGTAGACGAGACAGAGCTGGAGAGAATGGACATCATGTGGGCCTTAGCAAGTGCTGTCCGGAGAGCTAAGAAGCTTATCAAGAAGACCGGATAGAACCTGATTGCCACTAAGGACACAACTTTTGGTTTTGACAAAACCAAAGTTACCTGCTTCAATTGTGGAGAGAAGGGGCACTTCAAACGTGAATGTGTGAAGCCAAGAAGACAGGAAATGGGAATCCATTCTCATCTTTCAATCGTCAAGATAAACCCACAAGTAGTCCTACTTCATCAAGAAAGGATCCTAAGGCCTTGACCGCTCAGGATGACGAAGGACAAGATTGGAGCTTTCGGTTTGTTTCTCCGGGAGAATCCAACATTGCTAGTGTTGAGGATTTAGATGACGACTCAGCAAGCGAAGGTGATATTGCAGTGGAACTCGCGATGTCAAATATTGAAGAAACTGCAACTATGGTTGATCACCTGCCTGAAGAAAGGACAACTTCAACAAGTTTAGAATCACAAGAACCAGAAAAGTCAGACTCTGCTTTGATGGCTGATTCAACCGCACCCTCTCAGGTAAGTACTACAGATCAATTATTTAATAATCATGCTTGTGTTGAATGTAATAAAGTTAGAGAAAGCATTGATTTGAAATTTTCTAGGTTATTAGATCATAATGATAGCTTAGTAAAGGACTTGCAACTGTGCATAGAAGCAAATAGAATTTTAAAACAAAATGAGCACATATATAAAGAAAAGAGAGAACTTTTGAATAAACAACTTAGGGAAACCGAAGTTTTAGCTTTAAACCAAGCAAATGACATCAAGTTCTATTTAAACTCCCTTGAAGACACTAAGAAACAAAAAACAGTTTTGGAAGTCGAAGTAAATTCATTAAAACAAAAACTGCATAGTTGGACAAGTTCTTCTCACATTGTCCAACACTTAGTGAGAGAACGCAACAATGGGGAGGGATTGGGTTATAAAGTGGTCCCACCACCACATGAAACTTGTTGAATGCCAAAAGCAAACCAATAAATAACAACCCAATCAAGGATCATGTGGTGTCCACTCCTCTTGTAAGTGATCCAGATTCCACATGGCAAACCATTGAATCTGTCACTAAACAAAAGGAGACCACTTTAAAGGCAAAAGGTAAGATGCCTATTGTGAATCTGGATGAACAATTTGAAAAGGTTAATATAAAGTCGACTTCAACCACGTCTAATTCTGAACCTAAAAGACCATACATGTTAACCAAACACGTACATCATGTCTAAGTCCAGGTAAACACAAGAGTAAAGATGTTAACAAGGTTCAAACAATTAATTTTGTTAAACAAGTTAAAATATCAAAAAAATAAGTCTCTAAACCCAAACTGAATAAAGTCACACGTGTGTCACACACTTCTCCACAGATGCAGGTACTCCATCATGTCGAAAGTAGATCATGCTACAACTGTGGAAAGTATGGACATATCGCGTCTACTTGTCCTTATTATCAGACTCCAAGGCAGAAAATTGAACTTTATGACACTCAACCTAGCTCTTCAAAAAGGAGATCCATGACTCCACCAAAAAGAGTCGGTGAACCTAAAGTTCAACCCATTAGCCAATCGTCTGTTTATCACAAACAAGCCTTACACAAAGCTGGCTCATGGAAAGAAAAGTCTAGTTCAATGTCTGGTAATGAGAACAAGAAGACGAATGAGCTTCTCTCACCCTCTAATGGACAATGGGTGGAATTTATGATGTGTGATGTCTCTAGGACACCCAAGCCGGTTAAGGCTTGGGTCCCTAACCTTAACTAATGTTTTCAATTGAATGTGCAGGGTGTTCGCTATAGTGCTGAAACAAACACTTGGATTGTAGATAGCGGAGCATCTAGGCACATGACTGGGAACCGGGCACTCCTGTCAAATGCCAAACAAATAAAAGGAGGTCATGTTTCATTTACTGGAAACAAAGGAGGTTATATCACAGCTTAAGGGGAAGTGGGGAATAAGAAAGTGAAGTTTGAGAAGGTAAACTATGTTCAATAACTTCAAAATAATTTGCTTTCTGTTTCCCAAATATGTGACAAAGGATTTAAGGTAGTTTTAGACAATAAGAAGTGCTATGTCCTGAAAAAGGACTATGTTATCCCGGAGGACCAAGTCTTAATGTCAGCCTCAAGATATAATGACTTTTACGTCTTAGATCTATCAAAGGCATCCATAATGGATCATCAAGTTCAGTGCTTCTTTTCAAAAGCTACTAAGAAGGATTCTATCTCCTGGCATAGGAGAATGGGGCACATCAATCCACAGAAGATGAACCACTTGATCCAGAATGATCTAGTGCGAGGAGTACATGTCAAAAACTTCCAGCTACCAGATTTTTGTGTCGCCAGCAAGAAAGGCAAACAGACTAAGAAGTCTCATAAGGCAAAGAAAGTTCATTCCATAGAACTGCCTCTTGAGCTTCTTCACATGGATCTGTTTGGTCCAATCAGTACAAGGAGCATCGCCGACGACTTGTACTGCTATGTAGTTACAGATGACTACTCAAGATTCTCTTTGGTAATGTTTCTAAAATCTAAATCTGAGACATTTGAGTCATTCAAAGAGTTAGTAACTACGTTAGAATCTCTCTACAAGCTAAAGGTAAGACAAGTCCGCTCAGACAACGGAACAAAGTTCAAGAATCAATGGATGGAGGCATTCTGCAAAGAAAAAGGAATTGTACATCAGTTCACATCTGCCTATACTCCATAGATGAACGGGGTTACTGAAAGGAAGAATAGAAGCTTGATAGAGACTGCCAAGATGATGCTAGCAGACTCGAAACTTCCTATCCAATTCTAGAATGAGGCAGTGGCAAATGCATGTTACACCTTGAATCGAGTCTTGGTGGTTAAGCGACATGGAAAAACATGTTACGAGTTGCTACAACGATGTAAACCTAATTTGGAGTACCTCGAACCGTTTGGAGCACCATGTACGTTGCTGAAGAAAACGCAGGAAGGCAAGTTTAGCGAGAAGGCTGAAGAGGAAATCTTTCTAGTATACAACATACCGAATAAGAGAGTTTACAACAACTCAACGGGTCAAGTAGAAGTGTGGTGTAACGTCGACGTTCAGAGATACACCACCCCTCCTGCTGGAAAAGGACCCGCATTCTTTTTCGACTATGATGGATTCTTCAAGTCCTTCAACATTCCTCTCTCCACTTCGGATGATGACTTAGCAATCAAAATGATGTATGATGTCTTAAACACACCAACACAAGACTCTACAACATCTGGTTCACAAGGTGAGTTGCCTAGTCAATCAGGGGGAGCACTCAAGGTAAATGACTCCTCCTCTGATGATAAAGCCGTGGAGAATGATTAGAACGATCAGGCGGAACAGGTTCCTACTACTACAAGTCCACAAGCATCTGACGTTGATGCCTCTGAGTCTTCGGAACCTCACACTCCTACTGTCTCAGATACGGAACCAAACGTTCATAATCTTGATTCTGAGATAGTTGTACCCACCACTCCTGGATCACGCCTCAATGTCTATCATCCTCTAGACAATGTCAATAGGGATGTCAGATCAGGAGTTCAGACGAGAAATCAGCTATATTCAGCTGATTATGCCTCGGTAATGGAAAAAGGATACCTTCACGATAGTGCATATCGTTGTTTTGTGTCTCAGTTTGAGCCAAAACACGTCAGTGAAGCCCTAAATGCTGAGGCATGGGTGAGTACCATACAAGAAGAACTTCTTCAGTTCAAGAAGTTAGGTGTATGGACACTGGTGGATAGACCTAAAGGTGCTAAGGCCATTGGCACCAAATGGGTCTTGAAATGCAAGAAAGGTGACCAAGGGGTCATAATCAGGAACAAGACTCGACTTGTAGTTCAAGGATTTCGACAAGTTGAGGAAATTGATTACAATGAAGTATTTGCATCTGTGGCGAGAATGAACGCCATCCGTATCTTCCTAGCCTATGCCTCTTACACAAAAATTAAAGTCTATCAACTGGATGTAAAGAGTGCATTTCTTCATGGTAAAATCTAGGAAACAGTGTATGTCAGTCAACCTGAAGGATTTGAGGATCCATATCATCGGGATAGAGTTGACAAACTGGATAAGGCTCTCTACAGGCTTCACCAAGCCTCGAGAGCATGGTATGAAAAACTTTCAACTCACCTTGTGAAACAGGGATTTCGCAGAGGTGTAATTGACTGTACATTGTTCATCAAAGAAAAGGATGGTGATCTACTACTTGTTCAGATTTATGTTGATGACATAATTTTTGGTTCTAAGAACGAAGGCTTATGTAAAGAATTTGAAGTAGTAATGAAGGCAGAATTTGAAATGAGTGCCATGGGAGAGATGAAGTTCTTTCTCGGCTTACAGGTGGATCAAACACCAAAGGGGATGTTTCTACATCAGACCAAGTATGTAGGGGATATTCTCAGTCGGTTTGACATGGAGAATGCTTCCGCAGCTAGGACTCCACTTGCTACAAACAATGATGTAGCAGCCGACGAGAATGGTGATCTGGTTGATGCCACCATGTACCGAGGAATGATCGGATCCCTCATGTACCTCACAGCCTCATGACCTGATATCGTGTACACGACATGTCTATGCTAAAGATTTTAGGCGAAACCGAAAGTCAACCATCTTATTAGGGTTAAAAGGATATTTCGTTATCTGAAGGGTACGCCAACACTAGGATTATGGTATCCTCATGATGATGACTTCGAGCTTACAACGTATAGTGACTCGGATTACGGCAGTGGCAAAATGAACTACAAGTCCACATCAGCAAGATGTCAATTCTTTAGGAGGAGATTAGTGACCTGGCAGTGTAAGAAGCAGACCTCGGTTGCTCTGTCAACCTGTGAAGCCGAATATGTTGTTACTGCAAGTTGCTGTTCACAAATCATCTAGATTCAATAGCAAATGCGGGACTACGGTTTGCAATTCCCTAATACTCCTATATTTGTTGATAATTCTACTGCAATAGCCGTAACTAAAAATCCGGTCCAACATCTTAAAACCAAACACATCGGGATTAAATATCATTTTATACATGATTGCTTTGAAAAACATTTAATCGATTTGGTTAAAATTAATACGGATTTCTAACGCGCTGACCTATACACAAAAGCCTTTGATAAACCACATTTTCTATATCTGTTAGAGGTCAACGGTGTTAAAAAGAAAGGTGATGTCATTCCAGAAGATGAACATGTTTAGTCCGATGTGTCGAGTCCATTTTTCTTATATTTTATTTTCGTTTATTTAATTAGTTTTAGTGTTTTATTTGTTCGCCAATTAAAATCCTAAAAAGCGAAACCAGTTTCGGTTTTAAAATTTTAGGGGGAGAATAGGTTAAGTTAAGAAGAAAAAAAGGAGAGGGAGGAGAACATGCAAGCTAAAAGAAATGAGATCGTATCTGAGATATCGATTCAACGACTATGGAAAATGATAGTACACAGGAACAAAGAATTTGGGACTTTAAAAGATTTAAATTGAATTAGATGCGAAATTCAAAGTATCAGTCTGAGAAGTCTAAGCAATATAATAGGAAAAATGATAGTAAAACTGGCTACTACTAAGGTAACACAAAGAAAGTACATCTAGAGGGTTTTAGACCACTACATGATATGTCAGTAGATTCAACACAATAGATGATTAGACCTTATTGGTGATTCCAAGTTCAAACTAAGTTGTTCAACTAGTTGTGGGTTATCACCTTATCCCTAGTTAACACAATCAATGAAGTTCCAATAAGGGGTGACGAGCAAAATAAACGCCACAAATGTGTGCGGATGACCTTAATATGAGCAAAGCACATGATGAAAAATGCCAAAAGTAATCTAGCTAATAACATATGTTGTTGGTGTGATCTGTGCAAAAAGAATAAAATTGCTCAAACAAGAAGATAGGTTGTGTGCCTCTCTGATGTGCGGTGGCACTGACCTGAGGATAAACACAACCTGATATTCTAGAATTCATTGTTGTTTGCCGCCTCTCTACTGTGTGGTGGCACTGACTTGAGGCTTGGCTTCTCTTTGAAATCTCTAAGAATAGTCTCTTCTTGTCAAAATACCTGTAGATCGCTCAAAAATCTCCTGAGGAATGTTGATTATCATATAAGCGTGGGATCCACAAATGCTGGTTGAAATAATTTAACCTAATGTATCACCAATCTGTGTCAAAAGTCTGTGTATGTATTTAAGTGGACAAGTATACTTATAACCATCATGGCTGCAATTCTTGAAAGTCCAAATCAATGTGTGCATCTTATAGTACTAGTATTATTTCCTAAATTTGCTAATGACTCTCGATGA
This sequence comes from Flaveria trinervia, assembly GCA_025506515.1. NCBI lineage: Eukaryota > Viridiplantae > Streptophyta > Magnoliopsida > Asterales > Asteraceae > Flaveria > Flaveria trinervia. Next base: position 79,249,240 of record CM046452.1, on the reverse strand, counting down.
AAACAAGAATCTAGCATCAAAAGAGTTTGGTAACACGTCCTGAATGATTTGATTACCTATATGATTCCATAATGATTCGTTCCAGTTATGGTTAAAATAACTTGAAGCTGACTATTCTAGAAATAAATCTGTTAGATATCTATCTTAGGGTTTCCACCTCTCACAAAACCTACAAAAATAAGTTGTACTTCTGCTTTTCAGTTCTAGTAGTTTCATTTGTTTAATATTGCCAGTTTAGTTGTTAAAAGTCGGACTACGTATTGGAATTCTGTCTGGGATCTAATCACTTAAAAGGGTCACGTCTGAGGTGACCAAACTAGTTTTCAAATGTTAAATGGGTCACGTCAGAGGTGACAAAATGTTTTACTGCTAAATGGGTCACGTCTGAGGTGACAAAAGGTTTACTGGTAAAAGGATCACGTCTGAGGTGATCAAAGGCTTCCAAAGTTAAAAACGATCATGTCTGAGATGATCAAATGCTTGTAATGTTTTACCAAGGGTAAAGTGTCAAATGGTCATAAAGTTTAAATCATAAGTATGAGACAGTCGCACGACTGGACCATAAGTATGGACCAGCCGTACGATTGAACCAGACGAATGAGCCCAATTGGACGACTGAGCCACACGTATGGCCCAGACATGCGATTAGACCATCAACATGAGTCAATCCAGACGATTGGATCATAAGAATGAACCAATCGCATGAAGGAGAGTGACCGATTGACTCAGTCGCACGACTGACTTCTAGTCGCACGAGTGATGATGACCGATTAAGTCAGTCGCACGACTGAGTCTTAATCGCATGAACCAGCTGTGTGAGTAGGTTCAGTTGCATGACTGAAGGAAACCCTAGTGTAAATAGAGGGGAATTCGGTCGCAAACCCTATTCACCCCCAATCGCTCATTTATTCGCACGACTTACCGATACTCTTCCCAAATTTCGTTTGATTGTTCTTGGACTGTGATTATTACATTCTAACGATTTACAGTGACTCTACAGGTAATGTGCAACTATTTCCAGTCAAATGTCAATCGAGTGGTCCTCAAAAGATCGAAATTTAAGCCCTAAAACTTAACCGAGACTAACTGGACCAATAAACTGATAAAACCAAGCAAAATGTTAAAATAAAGGTTATTAGGTGCTATGTCGGGTGTTTGCGAGACTAATGAGCTATTTCACGATGTCTAACATTACGATTTGCTCAAACTTTGAATTTGAATGACCCAACAGTCTGTCATGCGAATGGCGCCCTGATGAACTTCAATCGCACGACTGAGCCAGGTGAATGGCTCAATCATACGACTGAGATCGCATGACTGGTTCAACCACTTGGGATAGCATACGACTAAGCCAAGTCGCATGTTCAGTCGTACGTATGAGGTCAATCGCACGACTAAACCTCAGTCGCAGAGTTCATTCGCACGACAGAACAGAAAGATTCAAATTAAGAACTTCATATGGCTATTCTCTTACACATACTAACATTTATCTATATTGTGTAATAGATGGCGAGTCGCTGGACCATGAGTACTAAGGACAACATATGTGCTCACCTGGATCTCACCTCCAGGAATGCTGCAGATTTCTCTGGCATCATTACTTTTCTACGGAGATCGAGGATCTTCCGTGCCATTTCGACACCTTGCACACCATACCGATCCCTTCAGCAGACCTTCTAGGAAGGCGTGGTTGTCGATAGGACCGCAGAGCCCCACTGTATTAGGAGTTCTATCTTCGGTCATGCCATAGAGATCACAGAGGAGGATCTCAGGACATTATTAGAGTTTGGAGATGATGCAGATTGTCCGACCCGCTTGCACCCACTAACAGTGCGCGGTTGCTTTCTACGAGCCAAGTACTCGGGGGACATCACCGCAGGTGTGCTCAACAAGAGCAACCTGTGCCCCCAATTCAAGTACTTGGCACATGTACTGCTTAAGTGCATTGCCTCCAGGAAAGGAGGCTTCAATGAGCTGTCTGACCAGATACCAGAACGCCTACATGGCGTTGGTGTTGAACCACCCGTTCAACTTCTCCCCGATGATCTTCACCTACTTGGTGGAGAACATCGAGGCGAAGGGGAAGGAAGGATTCTGTGTGTATCCTCGCTTCATGCAGATGATCATTGATCAGAAGCTCCATCAGCTACCTAAGGAGAAGGAGGACACTGTAGTACTTGAGGTGATGGATGACACCACATTGGGCTGAATGAAGGTGTACAGGGGGAAGCAAGTTACGCCCCTTGCGAGGAGATTATTCGGGCACCTGGCCCGGGAGGATTATATGGCGCCCAAGAGGAAGAAGTGGCGCCACGAGGATAGTGATACTGATACAGAGTAGATTGTACTCCCCACCGATGACTCAGTGGATGATGACAATGGCGATGGTGGAGACACAGGCCCCACTCCATCTAGGGCCACCACTACTAATGTCACACCTACACCACCTACTCATGGAGATGTTGACATAGCTGGTTTCCATCAGGATTTCAGGCTTGATGAGGAGGAGGAGAGTGATGATGAGCCGTTGACCAGAATGGTGGGCAGTAGGGTGGTTGCCACCGAACATGGGATAAAGACGGTTGGAGGACACCAAGCTACGTCTCGGGAGACTACTAAAGGTCCTACTTATACCCAGACCAGCTCAGCATCCCAGCGGAGCATCCTCCTCGAGGGGTTCGAGAAAGAAGAGGATGGCTCAGCCCCTTGGGATGAAGCCGAAAAGATGGAGATTCACGCTGATTCCTACCTCCACCACCACTTCCACCATATCTACCACCACCACTCACCCACCCACTACCACGGCTACCACCACCACTACTACCACCTCACCCACCATCACTACCATAGCCACTCCACCACCTATCTACATTACTTCCACCACCACTACAGCCTACCCATCACCACCCACATATATACCACCACCTCAATTCACCACAGCCACTACCACTACCACCAGCCACCAGCCCAGACCATCGTCCCAGCAGCCATTCATTACAGGATCCTACCTACCTTCTGTTGGGGTAGAGGGTCAGCTGGCAGCACTGAACATGATGGTGCTAAAACTGTGGCTGCTGATGAGGAAAGAGCTGCGCAGATAAGACAGCTTGTGGAGCAGAACGCTGCCCAAGCACAGTAGATCGCTCAACAGGCACAGCTAATAGAGGATCAGGCTTAGCAGATGGCAGTTCAAAGTCAAGAGATTGCCCAACTCCAAGAGCATAAAGTTCTATCCACTAAGAAGATTGAGGAGTTGGAGGATGCCAAAGGACCATCATACTCTAACTCAAAGGCATAAAGGATGAGCCTCTGAAGATACGTGAGGGTGATGATGATGGTGATGACAGTGATGATGAGGATGATGATGAAGAGGATGATGATAAGGATGAGACCGAAGGAGGAGATGATGAGGATGCAGGAGATAATGAAGAAGGTGGGGATGCATCTGCATCGGGTGCCACAAGCAAGAGATAGGCGGACCAAGAAAAATCAAGATCAAGGTGCCTCAACATCACCCCCGACTGCAGAAGAGCATATGATTCAAGACAAACGTAATGATTAGATATTTATGTAATTTTAAATCATGTGTAATTGAATCATGTATTAAACTTGTGTACATAATGTTTATATTTATTTAATGTCTTACTGTCTTGATTATTGACTAATGGTTGATGTGTTTATATGTTTAAATCAAGCAGATCATTCATCTCAGCAAGATGAGTATGATGTTGCTCCCCTTCAGCAGATCAAGTCTCAACTCACAATGATACTTGATCTGCAAGGGATCGTCAGGAGGTCTATGAGTTACACTCCTAAACAAGGAGAAATAATTCACGACCTTACTGATGAGCAACTGGCTGAGATGTTTCGACTGAATCCAGATGAGCTTGTGAAGGATGCTCCTACTGTTGACATGGATAGTGACGATGAGCTTAACGATGTGGATGAGATTAAGATTAAGACGTCACAACATAACATTATCCAGAGTATGCTGACAACGAGGGAAATGTAGTCCCCAATCTGGGTGACACGCTTGTCATGATACATTTGAAACACCGGATAAGATGGAGCAGGAGTCGGAGAAGAATACGGATCAAGCCCAAGCCTCGGACGCCGATGTGATCATCAAAAAGGCTGAATGGGCGGCATGTTTTGCAGAGATCAGAGCCCAATGAAGTGCTCCAAAGCCTAGTACCTACACCAAGATTTACAAAGTAAAGAAGCATCTGAAGGTGTCAAGAAAAATCATAGCGTGGGCATATTTTGATGATCTAAATGTTTATGCTATTAAGAGAGAGAAGGGAATCGAGTACTTCGAATTCCCACACGATCTGAAGACTCTACCCGGTTAACCAGCTGGCCAAATTGAAGCTGTTATGCTGACCCTCGAAAGATGTCAGGCTGGTTTGAAGCTGCTTTGAAAAGAGAGTACCACACCAGGTGGGTCAACTTCAAACCTTAACAACCAACAAGGTATATCAGAAGATCTGAAGTTGATGCCATTACTGGAAAGCCAAAGATTATGCTGAAGTGGAGCCCTCCGCACACAATGTCGAGAATCCCTATAGGGGAAATATCTCAGGGTTTCACTCCACACTTTAAATGGTGGTACTATGACTGGAGAACAGGTAAGGCGGTCATAGTTCTGAACATAAATGGAAATATGGAAACTATCAGGGTATTTGACCCGATGTGGCTAACTAACTTGTCTTCTGACGATGTCTACACTTTATACAAGTGGCTACTGTTCTATAATGCGCAAGACATTGTACAAGTCCTCTAGTTCCAAAACATGATAAAACTCTGCTTTGCATTCAAAATACATGTAGGAGTTACAAGGGAGGAAAAGTACAAGAAATATGAAGAGCTGATGAAGAATGTTAGACAATAGAGTAAACTAGGTCCAAGGGGGAGTTTGTAGATACATATGTACCTAGTTTATAAGCTTAATATAAAATGTCTTTCATGTCTTACATATATGTAACAGAATGGGTTTGAATGATATACAATGTATGGTTTATGCTTATAATGTTTAATATTTCATTGATTATTATGTGTTAACGCTTATTGAAGTAACTATATAGGTTTGTGGTTGTTTACATAGTTCTTAGTCAATAATGATTGAGAAACGTGCTTAAACTTAATCGTGTGAAGTTCTCATGTGAATGGACCATGCTAATGGACCATACGCATGAATAACTTCATGCTAATGAACCAATCGCACGACTGAACTAGGAGACTGGATCAGTCGCATGATTGTGACATGAGATTGACTTAGTCGCACGAATGAAGCCTCAGTCGTGCGGATGGAACAATCGTATGACTCAGTCGCACGACTGAACCATACTAATTGTTCAGTCGCACGAATGAGAAAACCTAACCTATAAATACCACTTAATTCGTGGAAAAACATAACATTTCGAATACCTACGCACTAAATCGCACCCTAGCCATCCAGAGACCCTAGAACACCTGTTCCAAGTTCATAGATCGCGGTAAATCGTCCTACTATCGTTCTTCAGTTTTAGTTTCATTCTTGGCTTGATTTTACGTGCGTTCTCACTGATTGGATCGCCGATCAAATAGGATTCCGCACAATTTGAGTTGGTATACACGTAAATCAGTTAGTACTTCGTACCGAAATCGGTCCTAACACCTCCAAATCTTTAACGCGAAGACCACAGCTGCTAGCTCCAGGTCACGAGTAGGATAATTGACCTCGTGAACCGTCAACTGTCGAGATGCATAGGCTATAACCTTCTCCTTCTGTATTAACACACACCCCAACCCCGAGTAGGAAGCATTAGAATAACCACCAGATCTTCACTTCCATCGGGTAATGACAGAATAGGAGCTTGAGTCAATCTCGCCTTCAATTCTTCGAACGCCTTATTTTGAGCCTGAACCCATACAAATTTCACATCCTTCCGGGTCAATTTAGTTAGCGGAGAAGAGATCTTAGAGAAGTCTTGAATGAATCTTCTGTAGTAGCCCGCCAATCCCAAGAAACTACGAATCTCGGATGGCGTCTTTGGAGACTTCCATTGCATCACCGCCTCACCTTTGCTGGGTTCACCATAATCCCATCAGGATTCACCACATGACCCATGAATTGAACTTTGTGCAACTAGAACGCGCACTTAGAGAACTTGGCATACAGCTTCTCCCTTCTCAGCGTCTCCAGAACCTCTCGAATGTGACCGGCATGCTCTATCTCGCTCTTCGAATAAATCAAGATATCATCAATAAACACAATCACTGATTTATCCAACATCGGCTGACACACTCGGTTCATCAGATCCATAAAAGCAGTTGGCGCATTGGTCAAACCAAAGGACATGACAAGAAACTTGTAGTGACCGTAACGTATGTGAAAAGCTGTTTTAGGGATGTCCTGCTCCTTCACCTTCAACTGATAGTAACCAGATCGAAGGTCTATCCTCGAGAACCAACTGGCACTTGAAGCTGATCGAACAAATCATGTATTCTCGGTAAGGGGTACCGGTTCTTCACCGTCAACTTATTCAGCTCACGGTAGTCAATACACATCCTCATACTACCGTCTTTCTTCTTCACAAACAGGACCGAAGCACCCCAAGGAGAGATACTCGGTCTAATGAACCCCTTATCAAGCAGCTCTTGCAACTGCTCCATCAGCTCCTTCATCTCCGTCGGAGCCAACCGATACGGTGCCTTGGCAACATGTTAGGCACCTGGTATCGGATCAATCTGAAACTCAATCTCTCTGTTAGGTGGCACTCCTGGTAAATCTTCTGGGAACACATCTGGAAAGTCACACATAACCGGTACATCAGACAGTTGTGGTCCTGGCGTATCCACATACTTTACATAGGCCAAGGAGGCACTACATCCACACCTGATACATTTTCCTGCCACCGCCATTGAGATTACTTATGGGATCGTCATGACCCGATCCCCATAAACCGTCACCTTACTCCCGTCAGGCGCTATCAGACGAATCATTTTCTTGCGACACATAATGTTCGCCTCGTAATCCGCTAACCAATCCATCCCAAGAACCAAATTGAAACCACCTAAGGTCATCACAAACGGTCTAACAGGAAACCTATGACCTTTCAATTCCACATCACAACCCTCTATTACCTCTGAAATACTGGTAGACTTACCTATGGCGGTTTCTACATCAAAGGGCGCATCAACACATCTACTACTAAGTGGCAGTTCTTCTACAACAGCCTCCTTTACTGAGGCTCTCAGGTTGGCACTCTCATCTCCGTCCTCTAGATGTGGGGTCTCGGGTTCCTCATGAACCACCTTTTCAACTCTAGGTCTTCCCCTTTTGGGTCGCGGTTCAGCACCATGACCTCCCCCACGAGAGGCTTCCGAAGATCTACCACCGGCCATTCACACGCACACTGAAAGATTCAAACACCAATACGGTCATTCAAGGGAACAACTTAGTTTATGTCAAGTATAGTAAGTCCGTAATTATAGTGGCCAGTTGTGATTAGCCACTTACTTTACTCTTCATACCCCAAGCATTACCTATCCTGACTACATCAGTATATAAATCTATAACAACACATAAACCACATAACATGCGCACGTAATACCGATTATCATTATGAAAATACCTGATGGCACGTAGCTACTCAGACTGGCATCCCTTTCCTTTTCCGTCCCATTCTCAGTTTAAGTTAAGGTTTATTTTGAAAATTTACCCGTTTCACTTAAACTTTGGCTCTGATACCAACTTGTAGGGCCCCCAGCCCGGGATGCTTACAGCTGGTAAATCATTGCACATAAAACATATAATTACATTTATCTTAAATAAATGTTGCAACGGAAACATTCAAAAATGACATTTCATTTCATTATAAAGGCTTTTGCAAAATAATACATTGTTATCCAGTTACAAAATATATGTTGCATTACATCACAAAAGCATTATAAAAATGGATGTCATCCCAAAAGAGCTTAGTAGCCACCTCGTGCCATCTTCAGCAATCATTACCTAGCAATTGGAAACACATAAAAATCAGCATTGCTGAGTGAGTTCTAGTTTTAAAATAAAACATACTTTTCTTTCGTTAAAACCGTTCTTTACTTTCCTACGCGATCACACAACATACGCACACATAGATAATATCATTATTATCTTCATCATTCATTCGTTAACTTCTGTTCATTCATCGTGCGTCATTAACTTTTACATTCTTTCATCATTACATCTTTTCTTTCTATCAAACCATAAACTTTACCCTTCAGTTTCCTGGTACTGGGCCTAGGCCTATCATAGACCTTCTATAACAGTGCTCCGCACCTCTTGCCATAGTACCTAGGGTAGAGTTTAGGTGTACCATTGCCATGTGCAATAGCCTTTTGTTTCCTGGTACTGGACCTAGGCCTATCATAGACCTTCTATAATGGTGCTCCCCACCTCTGGTCACAGCACCTAAGGTATGTAGCAATGGTTCTATACAAATGGTCAATCACAAAGAAAGACTCCGATGTGCATCCTCCCAGGGTAGCGAAACCACACACTGTTGTGCTAACACCTTACAATGGCGTGTCCCGACATACAAGGCTTGCAAGACTTTCTTTACTTTCATCATTCATTAATGCATGCATTCATTCATCATGTTCCTCTTTTCATTATCTTCCACTTTATGTTACATAATACTTTCATTTCATTCATTAACATTCAACGTAAAGCCACGGGAAAGATAAACATACATCATAATAAGGAACATCATCACTCACAGTCATCATCATCATACAGGGCATCATAAATACATACATAGCATACATCATGCATAAACATACAACATCATTCATCAACATCATGCCCATCATAGTGTCTATGACCTCAAAAGTCAACTTATATGAACTCCGGGGAACTTTCCATATCCAAACTTACATCTGCATTTCCCCCGAAATTCAGTAAATACACTACGCTTTCCCCCAAGTGCACAAGCCCTACTTGGGCGTATGGGAACCCTTCAGTCGCATAGCCCTATAGGAGACTGAACATCATGCGAATGGACAATATGCGATTGAACACCCATGCAAATGGACCAATGTGGATGAACACTCATGCGAAGGAACCTAATGTGGATGGAACTAGGCGTATGGGCCTCAGTCGCATGACTCCCCATGCATATGACCCTCAGTCACACGACTGATAGGCGTATGGGCCTCAGTCGTACGTCTCACATGCGATTGAACCTCAATCGTATGACTGGCATGCGTGTGGAATTCAATCGCACGACTGGCATGTGTGTGGACTTCAGTCGCACGACTGGCATGCCATTCGGTCGCATAGCCCTAACTGTGAAGAATACAGCTCACTCCCGAACCCAATCTGCCATTTTCGACTTCCAAGCTCTTCCAAACCCATTCTAAGCCCAAATTAACAATCCTAAACCATAGGAATGCATACCACAACACTATTCAAGCACACACAAGCTTAAAATCAAGAGCCAAACGAGTCATACACATACACACAAATACGCAAACGGGTCAACTACACACACTTCAAAAACGATTTTCAAATGTGTTCCAGCCCCAAAATCATTCAAAATGTGTAAAAGAGGGGGTCCTAGAACTCACACAAACGACCACAATGAGAAGAGCTTCGATTAGACCCGCTACTCTTTGATTTCCACGCTCGAATCCACTCGAACCAAGCTCGAAACCCCTTTTTCTCCCTTTTCTCCTTCTCTTCTCTCTTTTGGCTGATTTTGTGGGTGTGGGGAGAGGGTGTGAGCTGCCCTCTCCCTTTAAATACCCCCCACTCACCCAACTTTCTCTCGTTGGCGAGTTTGGTCCCTCGACTTTGGACTTTATTTATTTTTCTTCTTTCGTCGGCTTTAAGAAAATAAATAACCGGATGTTATAATGGGATTTCTTCATTGATTGTTCTTTTTACACTTCATGGATTGGGTGAGTCAGGATAGCAATATTTGAAAAAAAATGATTCTCATGTGTACTTTTTTAAATGATACATGTGGTGTGATATTGTTCTTCACTAGGATTTCATTATTGATTGATATCTTTGCATTTGTTGATGATCATCTTACATTTGAAGAATATGGATGTTTTAGCATGTTATTTTGATTTGTTATAAGAACTTAATAACTAACTATTAACTAATGCTTCCCCACCGATTGATCCTTTTACACAATTTGATAATTATTTTACATGTTTGAGTAACTAGAACTTACAGACTCAAGATTGCAACTATTATGTACCCTTTTGAGTTATTAATGGTTTATTTTATCATCTTTAGGTTATTATTAACTTGGGTTTCTTCAATCCTCATTGATTTGGTTTTTCCCATCTAAGCCCCTTTGAAGCTAATGCCTTAGAAGCTTTAGGACATAAAAGCAAGGCAACAAGTGACCTTGTATTTTTAGGGTAAGAATATGAATATACAACATGTTTCGCTACTTGGATAACTCAAATAATGTATTTGCTGAACACATATTAATTAAAAAACATAGATGATGACGAGTTTGTTAATTGTTATGTCTTGTGAACACAAAACATAATCTTCATTGATTAGTTTTTCTTGTAGATGCCCATAGAAGTGCACAAACAATTAGAAGGGCTTTGGATATAATAGACTGCGTTAAGATAATTAAAGGTTAGTAACTGTATTCGATAATCACTTCATTATGCCTTTTATTTTAAATATAATTTACGTGTCAGTTTCTAAGTTTATGCTTCATATGCTTGACCTTAATGATCTTCAATAGGATATCAGCTAGCAATAGGAAATAACGCATGACATTTTGGAATAAGGATCAACATGTATTCTTCATTTGCATTATTGTGATAGAACATAGATGAATCGATTGTTGCCTTCTCCTGTGAGTTGGTAAAACAAGGTGCATGATGGATTTGTTGGCGTCTTCCCTTGCATTTAGATAACACCATTTAAGGTTTTTATAGCTTCTGTAAGTTGACTCACTTTCAATCAATTTATGTAGAAAGTAGGGAGCATCAGGAGACTTGGATGATGATGAATTCTTCTCAAGAAGGACTAGCAAGACCTATTCCTAAGATGCTTGGTCTCATAGGGATTCAATTCCCACACAACGACAAAAAAACAAATAACCATGATCATGTGTTTGAAATACTTAGCCTTATGATTGATGCGGTCGATCGTGAAGATTATATCTATCAGGCTGGAGTGCAGTTGTTAGTATAGATAAAAAAAATTAATTAGTTCATTATGACATTAGCATACCCGACCACCGAACGGGTATAAAAATAATTATACTATACTTTAAACATAAAACTTGAACTTATGATACAATCCTATGATGCTGAGAATTCTCTATAATGTTTTTGTCTTGGACCGCACATTTATGTCATGATTAGTTCACCTGATGCTTAAATATTTTTGACTTTTTATTTGATTTAAAATATACTATTTAAATATTATAATTATTTCTAATTTTAATTTGTTTTTATAACTTTAGTGTATAATGTTTTTATAATTTTTGAATATATTAGTATGACATGCTTATATTTATTTACGTGCAGATATAAATTTCATCCAAAACGAACTTATGCCTAATAATGTACACAATTGTTAATACTATTTCAAAGTTTTAAGTTTTTTTACGTTTTATTTCCTATTGTAAGCTTTTTACAAAACTGAGTCGTCACAATAATTTTCTTTTAATTCGCAAAGTGAATACTATTATACAAATAGTCAAAAACAAGCTTTACTAATTTCTATATCCCACCGCATCATGTGAGAAAGTATAGTCATTAAAATTACTTATTGGTTTTTAGTAAATTACAATCATACCGTTGTGATGTTCTTATATTTATTTGGGTCCCAACATAAAATTTATTTAGACAGACTTTATAGATTTGCATCCATATCAATTTAAATTATGTTTCAAGGATTATTTTCACAACTATTTGATTCCAAACATGTCGTTATACCATGCTTCTTTTTTCTAGGTTTTGATGTTTTACATTTTCTTTTTCCTTTTTTACTACCCTTAAAATTGTGATTTTTATAATTCAAATTTGTAGGCGTTTAATTTTATCAACGTCAATATTTTTTTAATTTATTGTTTCTTTAAGTTTAGAACTTGCTATTTTTATTAACTTTCTAATGTGAATTTATTAAGTAATATTTTTATAATAATTTCCGAATATCATCAAAGTTCTCGCTGCAACGTACGGGTTTGTAATTGTTTTATTTTTTATATATTTTTTCAAATGTTATCAACAATGTACCGGTTACATTTTCCTTACCTATAACACCCAAGGGTCATGGCAACGTTTCGCGTTAGTTTTTTTACGCTTTTGGGTCCCTGCCGCATCGCAAGTGTTTTGATAGTATACTAGTTTGGTTTAGCAATTGGAAATGTATGCATATGTAATCGTAACACTAGTTCAAAAGCATGTCCATAATATAATCCATTTTTCTAGATTAAACGGTCTAATAATATCTTAGCACGCATATGATAAAACATAATAGGATTCGATTTGTTGCAAAGAATGGAATTTGAAAATTGGTTGTATATTGTTAAACATAGCTAATTAGTGTTGGGTTTGTGAAGGCTTTGGGTTTGAGTTCATGTTTAGTTTTCTTATTTATTAAATTATTAACCATAATTAGTCTCTATATATACTTTGTCATGTCTTTGTAATTTTTATACTAAGCAAATAAAAAAACCTAGTTGCAGCTTGTAGTCGTAGGTCACACCGACTAAACCACGTTAAATCTTTGTGTCGTTTATAGTTCTATTTTCGTGTGATAATCGTTTGTGCACGCTCGTATGTTAGTTCCGTTGCGCCGCTTGATTACTAACAAGTGGTATCAGAGCTTTGGCTCGTTGAATACACGATGTTGCACTGATAAACGATTCACAAATAGGTTTGATTGCTGGCGTCTTTTTTTTGGTGTTCACGTTTGACAAGAATGTAATATCAAGTATTTTTTTGGGTTTGCTTAAAAAATAGATATATAGCCGCTACCTACCGTCAAGATTAAAAGAAGACTTTCTTGGTATTATTGGAGTTTGCGCAAGAACAATAAAAGGGAAGGCAACCAATTTTGTCTTGGGTTCAGAAAAAAAAAACAATTAATTTGTTTTCTTTTGGTTTCTTTTATTGTTGTTGGTGAATAACGCAGGCATAAACAAAAAAAAGGTATGGTATTTAAAAAAGAAGATCAAGTTTGGTGATCAAGATCAAGTATCGAGTTGAAACTCTTTGAAGCTGTCAATTAGGGTTTTGTGAGTAACTCTTGAATTCGGATGAAGGTTAGGGTTTTACATTTTCAAGTATCAATTTGTTTTGACAAGATATTATTAACTTTTTGGGGAACCTTGTTTAGTGAGAGAAAAGTATATTCGGGTTTAGATTTGTCTGCAAAGGTTTTTTTGTAGGAGCAAATCAGTCTATTCAGTGTTCAGTAGAACGACCGTCAAGTTCAGGCCCGTGCCATTGCTATATCTGTTCACTGTTTTCGATTTACTTGTTTGCTGTTTAATATAGTTGAAGATGGGAAGGTTGTGATCGAGAAGTTTAACGGTTTTGATTTTAGTAGGTGGAAAATGCAAATAGAAGCATTGTTATGTCAAAAGATTTGGATATGGTACTAAAAGAAAAACCTGTGAAACTAGAACAAGTTGACTGGGAATCAAAGGACAAGAAGGCTCGTGCGGTTATTACATTGGATTTGACGAAAAATGTTGCTTTTAACGTCATTAAGGAGACCACGGCTCGTGGTATGATGACTACTTTGCCAAATATGTATGAGAAACCATGTGCGGTGAATAAGGTGTTCTTGATTCAAGAGCTGGTGAACACAAGGATGAAAAAAGGAAGCTCAATGGTTGCTCACACTAACAATCTAAATTCAATCTTAACAAGATTTTTATCAGTTGGAATTAAGTTAAATGATGAAGTTTAGACTCTACTATTGTTGTCATCTCTGCCTGATAGTTGGTCTGAAACTGTGATAACAGTTTCAAGTTCTGTGGGGACTAAGGGTTTCACTCTTAATGGCATTCGAGATCTAATTACGGGTGAAGAAGTCAGAAGAAAAAACGCGGGTGAATCAATAAATAGTGAACTGTTGAATGTTGGCAGGGGTCGGGGTAATAATATGAACAGTGGGAGTTGGGGAAAGAGTTCATCTAAACCTAGGAAAAATATGAAGTGTTGGAGCTGTAACGAGGTGGGACATGTTAAGAGTCAATGTCCGAATTAGAAAGAATTGAACATTGCTGCTGGGGTTGTTTCTGATGATGCATTGATACTCAATATGGAAAACAGTGTGCACTCTTGGGTCATGGATTCAGGGGCTTCGTTTCACGCCATGGACAATGGAGAAACGATGGTGAATATGAAACATGGTGATTTTGGAAAAGTATGATTAGCTAATGACAAGATACTTGAGGTAACAAGCATGGGTGATATTGATCTGGTTACTTCACCAGGTACTAAATGGAACATAAAGAATGTCAGAGTGATTCCAGGGCTGAAGAAGAAACTGATTTCAGTTGGTCAGCTGGATGAACAAAGACTAGAAGTGAGGTTTGGTGGTGGTAAATGGAGAGTGATCAATGGTAATCTAGTTATTGCTCGTGGTATGAAGCGTGAATCATTATATATGGTTTAGGTACCTACTGAGGGATGAATGATCGTTTCTTTTAAGCACGACAAAATCCGGTTCGCTAAATTTGGTGTTAAGAGAGTTCATTTTGCAAATGAGAAGTCTGGAGCAGGGATGTTAGGTGAACGAGATCAGAAGTCTAAACCATTCAAGTGATTCGGTGATAGTGGGAGCACAGGACGTGTTTTGGGTATAATTACAAAGAACCGTTGGGTTTTAAAGGCTACGACTGAAAACTTCTCTCCTGGTGATTGTTTGCTAAATTTGGAGAGTGATGGTGATCCTCGGTGTATCTTTGAATCCGGTGGAATGTCTAAACCGGTTAAGATGAAGGATGAGTCGTTGGCAGGACTAGCCATGACTAAGTTAGAGCGCGGGGAAGAAGCTTCATCTGTCCCTTCTGGTACTTGATGATGAGGATCGCTGCAACTAGAAGATATCATAAAGTCTTAGGGGCTGTTTGATAAAATTGACTCAGTAAGTTCTGACTGTTCAGAAGCTGACCCAATAAGAAGTTCTGACTGAGTCCGCATCTGATTGAAACTTGGTTGTTTGGTTTAGTATCTGACTAACTCTACTGGACGAGAAAAATAAACTAACTAATCTTCTTTAACTTTCCAAACATTCTTTGAAACACACAAAATAGAATGTAAATAATGATCTAGCTATGAATACTTTATGCTATTATATTTCCAAACATTCTTTCAACCTTCACCAAGTAATTCCCATGGTTGAAAACAGTGAAGCAACCAAACACGAAGTGAAACAAGATATGCCAGAGAAGAAAGAACCAGAATCGAGGCCTGTTATAGGTGTTTCTTTATCTACACCAAAATCTACAACAACCACTCCTGTTCCTGATCTCAAACCTGATTCAAAACCTAACCATTCTCTTATTCCTGGTTCCAAACCTGCCATCTCACCCACTGCCACCCCAGCTCCAAAGCCGGCTCCAACTCGCCCTGCGGGTCTTGGCAGTGGTGCATCACTGCTGGAATCAGCACACCGAGGGGGCTCGACCGAACTTGAGTTGCGTAGGGAGGGGGTCGGCCGAAACCTGGGTCGCGTAGGGGAGGGGGGATCGACGCAGGGGTGGGGTGGGTCAGCATTATGATAATTTAGGTTCGTGTCAGATGTTTTGACCCGGTCAGCTCGGGTTTTACGCACATCAAACAGGCTGACTGGCTGACCGAGTCAGCCGGTCAGCAGAAATCAAACACCCCCTTAGCTTGTTCTTTGGGAACCGGAGGCTTGGAAGACTTGTTTAAAGATTTCCGAAGTTACTAGGCGATTGGGTTGCTTTGTACTTGAAAGACGTGCTAAAAATTATCGCAAAGCCTTCAAGTGGGAGATTGTTGGGTTTGTGAAGGCTTTGGGCTTGGGCCCATGTTTAGATTCTTATTCAATTAGCTATTAACCCTAATTAGTCTCTATATATACCATGCCATATATTTGTAATATATT
This sequence comes from Flaveria trinervia, assembly GCA_025506515.1. Taxonomy (NCBI): domain Eukaryota; kingdom Viridiplantae; phylum Streptophyta; class Magnoliopsida; order Asterales; family Asteraceae; genus Flaveria; species Flaveria trinervia. Next base: position 79,233,141 of record CM046452.1, on the reverse strand, counting down.
GTATTGAGCAAATAAACAAAACCCTAGTTGCAGCCCGTGGACGTAGGTCACACCTACCGAACCACGTTAAATCCTTATGTCATTTATAGTTCTATTTCCGCGTGATAATCTTTTGTGCACGTTTGTGTATTGCTTCCGCTATGCTGTTTGAGTCCTAACAATTAGTTGAATTAGTTCTATTAGTTTTTTCATAACACAGCGTGATTTTATATTGCTAGCTAGTATTTCGTTTAATATAATGATCAGATAATTGGTACTAGAGGTGTGATTTTATATCGCTGCTAATATTGTTATTCCTACTATTTCCCCTACTACCCTTTTTCCCATCGCTCCTGCTCTAGCCACTCGTACCCTTAACTCTATTCCTATGTTATTGCTACTATTACTCATGTTCTTTCTAATGCTTCTATTAATGTTACTTCTGCTACTACTACAACTACTGCTATCTCTACTAACGCTTTCCACTGCAACTCTTGTTGTTTCTGCTAATGCTACTATTACTACTACTCATGCTTCTACAATTCCTGCTCCTACAATTATTGCTCCTCCTGTTGTTAATACTATTACTTCTACTCAGTACTCCTCTTCCTTATGTTCCTATTATTTGAATGACAATTGCTTCTGCTCTTGCTACGGTCTCCGTTACTCCTCTTTTGCTATTGTTCTACTTCTGCTACAGTACATAATTAAATGACTATATGATACATCAGAAAGGAAGTCCATAATTAACGAGTTAGCATTTAAAAATACACCTACTTGATTGTAATGATACCTTGGGTGTGGTAATGGTCATAAACTGATAGACTTAAAATGATTAGTCTTGAGATTTATTATCTTTGAATTTGACTTGTGAAAATAAATATATATGGTTTTACAAAATTTTCTTTTAGTAAATGATTAAGTAAAACTAGTTGAATTCGTCTACGCGCGTTGCGCGTGTAATGGATACGATTAAACAATGCTAAGATAAACGATCATAGTCGTAGATGATGATGAATATATACGATTTCACACGTTTCGTATCAATACCTAGAACCGAATGGATCATGTTACAAGTTGAAACCGGGACGACCGGGCACACCATAAATGGTAATAAATCTTAATTAAAAACAATTTTAGCAATCTTTTGAAGAAATTAATAAATTTTAATAAAAAATGTTATTATCACTACCATCTTTGGAGCGGTTTGCCCCTGAAACAAAAATAATGAACTTTAATTATAGTTTAAAAATAATTATTATTGATATGAATGCAATAAAAAATTATTGTTATTACTTTTTCTCTTTTCTCGTATTAGTGTATGTATAATAAATCACTAATTCAAAAGTTGATTTTCATGAGCCTCGTAAGATTGTTAGAGGTGTACTTATGAAATAACCAAAAGGTTGAAGCCATTGAATGGAACGATTTGGAGGACTCGCCTTGAGTTAGGCATAAATTTTTGGTTATATATAAGAAAATCGTACTTGATTATATATATGAGCACGTTATATAAATTTGATTTTATTGATATTATTTATAAGAAAATCGTACTTAAGTTAGGTATAAATTTTTGGTGACTTGGGTATAAGCAAATCGATACCCGCTAGTTTATGGAGTTGAGATGTTGTGATCAAGTATTGGATATGAGTCAACGAATGTCACGACACCTAACATACTTAAGTTTTGAAGGACCGTACCCGAGATGGACCGATAAAGTTTAGATTTATATAGGTTTTAATAATTTGTTGTTATTTTGGTGAATTTTATTTATAAATGGTTTATTTCCATAAGGATTAATTATCTTAACGACTGGGACATGCCAAAAAAAATTCTAAACAAGAGATAGGTCACCATACTGCTTTAGACTTTTATTTTGTTACATTAGATTCTTGCCGGTGTAAGATAATAAGGTAGCGTTTGGTTTGTATGAATGAGGAGCGGAATTAAATGAATAATTAAGTGTGAGTAAATAAAGACATGTTTGGTTGGTGGAGGTAATGAAATGAACCATTACTAGTTGATTTCATTCTCACAAATTCCATCCACTCTCCTTCTTTTTTTCATTCCACACATTCTTTCATCATTAGTCACCAACACCACCTGTCATAACAACCACCACCGACCATCAAGATCGCTCATCACCAGCAACCATCACGGCCACCACTGTGGCCGCCTACCACTACCCTGGAAACACCATTGTCGGACACCGCCGCCGCCACCGGAAACTACTGAAGGCCACGGCCGGTGCGGAAACTACCGCCAGCCACCGTCGCCACCGGAAACCACCGAAGGCAACCACCACCATCGGCCACGGCCGGCGCCGAAAACCACCGCTGGCCACCATTGCCGTCGGAAAGTACCGAAGGCCACCACCACCAGCCACGGCCGGCGCGGGAAACCACCGCCCGCCACCGCCGCCACGGGAAACCACCGCCGATGACAATGGAAACCATCGCCGAAGGCCACCACCGCCACCAGGAACCACCACCGCAACAAACCACCTCCGAAGGCCACCACCGCCACCGGGAACTGCCACCATAAGAAACTACCTGTAAAGCCCCTTTTCCGGGACACTCACAGTTGATCTATCATCGCACATAAAACATACATTTATATTAACACAGAAGCTAGAGTCTGGTTTACTAGAAACGTACCTGACACAACATCAGGGTTCGTCCTAGCCTCTTCCTGTGTCATCGTGAACGCTTTGGCGCTCACCCTCTATCCATTAGTCTCGGCCGCCTTCTTCCCCGCACCGGAACTTTCAGCCCTCGGCTTCTTGCATTCCCTGCTCATGTCGCCCTCCCCGCCACAGTTGAAACACCTCCCTGCCTTGCATTCTCTCACCATATGGCCAGACTTCTCACACTTGAAGCACACATTCAGTCCCCACCTACACTCGCCGGTGTGCTCCCTTCCACACTTACCATATCTCTTTACCCGCACACCAAATGTGACCACACGTCGGTCTTCCACCTGTGCACCTTTGCTATTTGGGCGGCCCCACCACGTCCAACTCGCTTCCCGTTCCAGTTTCGATCACCACCACCACCTTTCTTGCTCACCTTCACCGCGACCGCCTCATGCTCATCATACATTCTTCCCGACAAATTAACCGCCGACCTGAACGTGCTCGGCCGGGCGACAATCATGTGCCTACAGATATTCACCGGCTACCTTTCGATGTATCTCTTGATCTTTCGTGACAAGGCATCACTTGTTCCGGCACCAGCCGTGCCATCTTGTTGAACTTCATGGTGTATTGCTGGTGTGTCATTGTCCCCGCCTCTAGCTACAGGAACTCTCTCTCAACCTTGTCCATCTCTCGGTGAGGACAAAACTCCTCAATCACCAGCTTCTTCAACTCCAGCCACCTCGTTCTCCCGATAGCCCTGCTACCCTTGGCTTGGACAATATTGACCCACCAACACAATGCCAAGTCTACGAATGAGTGGGTGGCAAACTTCACTTTCTGATCTTCCCGGCACTTGCTGATATCAAGAACAGCTTCTATCTCTCTCACCCACCGGTGAGCAGCAGTTGTAGTGCCATTACCATCAAAGGTCAGGGGCTTGCATCTTTGAAATGCCCGGTAGTTATAGTCTTGTGTTGCCTCCTGCACAGGCTCTTCTTCCTCCTCCTCATCATTGGAGAGAACCGTCTTAGTTTTCGGTTGCTCCCGTCCTCCCGAGGACCTGTTCCTCTCCCTCCGTTCTCCTTCCCGCACAACCTTTATCACTTCAGTCACCACAGATGGCAAGATTGTCAGCATGACCTGATGCACCTACTCAACAACTGTAACATATCCTATTTTTGTTAATTAAAAGTTATCTTCGTTTATTCTTGTAAGGGATAGTGTTGTCAATCGTGAAACATATGGTTATTTTATGCTAAATTCTTGGTTGTCATTGAAATTAATGTATGAAAGTTAAAATTTTAATATTAAAATGTACAATAGTAATAATTACAATAATATAATTAGTAATAATAATAGTACCAATAAAAAGTTATAATAATTATATTACTAGTAATAATAACTAAGATAGTAATACTAATGATAATAATAATAATATTACTACTAATAATAGCAGTTTATACAAATTATGAAACTTAAAGTTGTTGAATTAAAACTAATTAAGTTAGGGTGGGGGGTTGATTATGCCATTTTGGAAACTTTAAAAGAAAATATTTACATGAAATGATAAACAAATCAAACTATAAGGGGTGAACGTGTAAAATTTAATAAAAACCCAATTCTTTCCATTCTTTAGCCCGATTTTCTGGCCAACTACCGGCCAATCTCCAGCGGCCTCCGACCAACTCTAAAACTCCCAAATTGGATCGATTCATGACCCCAAACCATTTCACATCCCTTCTAGCACATGTTTCGAACCTGTAAACAACAAGTATGCACATTTAAACATCGGTTACAAAGCTCAATCGAGAGCAAAACCGAAGCCTTAAATCCCATGGCCGTTCCAACATTAAACCTTAGTAATAACCCAATTAACTCAACCTAATAAATCATCTATCTATTCCTAAACTTGTAATCAACATAATTTTACTTGAAACACACACAAACGTTGCATTCGATCAACACCCCTGTCGTGACTTGCAACCTATTCGAAGGCCCTATTCTGAGCTCTCTTAACTTCAATTGACAGAGGGATTTCAATCATCAAGTTCCTTGGAAGCTTCCTATGTCACGAATTTGAATATCATCAACCATTGCATCGCGAACAGAACGAGGTTTCGGTCGCAACTATTCTTCAGGTGATGACATCGAAATCAAACCAATACCGGGTAATTGAACATACCTATATACTCGAAATTACACGGGGAATCAAAGCCCTATGTCATTTTCTGTAAAACATATTCGATTTGGTGTTTGATTTGGATCAAGAGCAAACTAGAGTTCATAGGATTTGGAGGAAATCTTATTGGTTATGTTTTATCATTTAAAAATGGTTACCAATCGCGGCTAAGGCCTTTGGTTTGCTGGTAAGTGTGTGGGTAGTGTGGGTTGAGCTCCCGGGTTCGAACCCAGGGACCCTCAGTCCATTTTTCAATGTTTTTCAAGTGTTTTAGGATATATAAAATTTTTAAAAATTATAAAAATCAGTTTTATAAACTTTAGTTATTTTAAAAGTTATCTAATTATTTTCTGTAATATTTCTTTAAACACCTTAACAATTTTCATATAAAATATTAATAACAAATGTTATAATTAGTTATTTTTTTATAAAAATAAACTTTAAATAGTGGAAATCACTAAGTTATTACTAGTCATTACATTATCTTTAATTATAGGTTAATTATGAGTTATTTACATTTTACAAATCAATTGAGGATTTAATTTCTTTTAATTTCACAAACCATTATAAAAGGATTAATTAAGTTTCCTTCGTTGTAATAAAATATATATTTATGTTTTCAATAATTGGTCTTGTTTATATAATCCCCAAATTCTTATTGAAACTCTAGTTTGCGTTTAATCTTTATCCTATTATTAACCTTAAATCTTGTAATATATACGTTTAGGTACCTTGTAAAAGAATTCGTTGGAAGATCGTTTAATTCGTATTATCATCTTATACACATATACGTCATGTGCATTTCCTTGCCCTTTTTTATATTATTTCACACCGTTTTGGGGTGAAACATGTTAATCTTATCAACATGCACTTTTAAACGTTTAAATCTTGTAAAGTACTTGCAATTCATACTTTTATTTGTCATGGTTATTTGTGATATAGTAAGTATTATATGAGATACATATTTTATTTACAATCATTAACTATTGCTAGCTTGGTGACGTCTTAGATCTTTGGGCCTGACAAGCCTATTTGGTGCTAAAGCCGATGTATTGCCGGCTCCTGATGATGTATGACTTGTTTATCATGGGAACCAAGTACACTTAGCCAATCATATAAACTTGTAATCAAGTCGAGGTTTGGTTGTAGCTATATGTCCTCTATAAACTTGCTAACTCGTAACCTATGACATGAATTGCTACTTGTAATATTTGATATATTATGTAAGTAAAACCATTGGAAACTCACCAACTTTATAGTTTAACATGTTTCAGGAAATGCATAAGTTTGAAGACATCATTTGAAACTTGCAATAAACTAGGATTTGGACCTAGTTAAATGAATAAAATGATTATGTTATGCTTTGTTTTGTTTGGAACTATTTCATGTTTGTGACATATGATTGTATTTTATTTGAAACTTATAATATTAATATTTATATTTAAATTTAGCATTATGTGGCTGTGAACAATCTTAACCCTCATATCTCGATGATTCCACCGTCAAGGTTGGGGTGTGACAGATTGGTATCAGAGCCAATAACTATAGGGATTTAGGTTAATAGAAATGGTGACCTAGACTATATTTTATGCATGAACCTTATAGAATAATATTTATATTCTTGTAAAAGTATATTGTTTGCATGCTACATAATGCTATGTGTCACACCCTCAAAATCCACTTGCGGAGTTTTACCGCGAGACGTGTGAACAAACCAGGATCATAGTCAATAGTTACTCAGAACGACTCTATATGCCATAATTTAAATGAAATCAATCCAAAGCGAATAAATAAGTTAAACAGTGTGGAAGCGTTTTGAAAACAACCCAAAGAGATAAAAGTATAAATTGTGGCAAAACACGCGCCAAACCCAAAAGAGAAATCATTAATTATTAAAATGGTAAAATTGTCTTGAAGACCGTGTCATAGAATGCAGTGGACCATGCAGTGCTCCTATGGCAAGAAAGCTAATGACCTGAGAATAGCATACTAAAAGTGTCAACACAATGGTTGGTGAGTTCAAGAGATATTCAAATATAAACAGTTTAATAATAGAGATGTACAAGTAGCGTATTGTAACAGATAGCTAGTCCATTAACAATAAATATTATTTCATAGTGATTTCGCAATTGAAGCTGACTGTGTTGCGTTGTTGCCTCCTGCCACGACTTAACAGGTCGTGACAATGTTCATTAGGACAACTTGCACCCGGTTGACCTCGAGTCACACAGGTGGGGCTCGACAGACCCAGTAGTACTACCCAAATTTCCCCACTAATCAATATTAACAATTCGAAAGTGTGAGGACTTTTCCATGATATCAACACTATATAATATTAAACACAACTTAAATACATAAAGCATTCGTGATTTACCAGTATGCTATCACCCCCAAAGAAAGTAAATAAAAGTGGGGCATGAACTCACCTGATACGCGTTTAAGTACACAAAGTTTGACTTGTCGAACGGAATAGACAGACAACCTTCAGAGATTACCTAGATCATATAAGTGCATGAGTACGTGTAATCAAAGAACATGTGAAACCCTATGTACACTACAACTGAGGACTCAAGATTTCAAACAAAACAGACAATGTTTGACCTAGTTGACCCGTTTGACCCGTTGGTGACTTTATGTGTTGTAAACCATTCAATTAATCATACACATGTATCATACATAGTCAACATTCAAACAGATCATCAGTATGGCATATTATCCAGGTGTAACACTTAGATCATCATACAATTAAGTATCATACAAGTCATGCGAATCTAGAACATTAACATATTCACTAGTTATACATAACTAATAAGTCACACAAAGATCAAACCACTCACTACATGCCATGTGAAGCCACTCACGACTTCACATCCTAAACCCTGCCAATCCTACTAAGTAGGGGCCTCAGATTCGCACGCGTGTATGATGATCATAACCATATTCATTAACCATATGGATTGCATTCAACAAACATCACAACAAACAATTTCCAGTCCCAAACATGATGTCCTAACTACTAATCAACACCAACATCATATATGACCACCAAAGTCCAAACATCATCCATAATTATCCAAAACATCCCATACCACTAATTCAACATGTTTCATCACCTTAGAATTCATTCATGATCATACTACATGCTCCTAATATCCCAAACATACTCAAGCTATCATTTTTCAAACGTTATGCAAATAAAGTTTCCCTTTTGGGAAAGTACATCCCAACATCCATCAACCATCCAATGTATCCATGAATTCAACATAATTATACCATCTCAAGCTCCATACAATATCTAGACATGATCAACAACACTTAAACACCATAATCTAACAATCTTCATAAACAAAAGTTTCTACTTTTGGCAAGCTATGATCAACAACATCAAATTAAAGATTTCTAGCATTCATAACAACAATCTAGCATCTAATCATCATCATGAATTCATCCATAACATCAATCCATCACTAGATCATCACTACATGCAAAATAAAGTTACTATTCTTAGTAACCTATGAACAATGCATCAAAATCCCAACTTTCTTGCATAATCAATGTATATAACATTCATACAACCTATTAATCATCAAACATTCATCAAACAATCATCCATCATGCATAATCACAACAATTTCAAATTAGGGTTGCTTCATAACCAAAGTTCATGATCAATCCACTAAAAACATAGAATTCTTGCATAATCGACGTTAACTAACATGTATACAATCTAACTAACATGTTAACATCATCAACCAACATCAATTTTGACTCCATGAAGGCCAATTCACGAATTAGGGTTCGGCCATAAACAAAAACTCACAAAAACATGAAAAATCTAACCTTTAAACGTGTATTGACTTGCAATTGATGATTCCTACGTGTTGTATGCCTTGTAATCGAATCAAATTGATGCTTTCTAACTTGTTCTTGGCTGATTTCGCAAAGGGAGAGGTGTTTGAAGAGTGTTTGCGGCCAAAGGGGGGTTGGCTAGGGTTTGGTTTTGTTTTATTAAATTTTAATTACATATTTACCCTTTTAACCCTTATAATTTGTATTTTATAAAAACTAAGCTTTAAACTCTTTGTAAAGTGTTTTTAACTTCATAATATAAAGATATAAACTTATGAAATTCATTATATATCTTATCTTTATAAAAACACAAGACATACGAATAAATAGGCACGTTTCCGCGTTACGCGATTAATTTTCTAATTAACCTTTCATAAATGTGTAAACACATAAACATAACCCAATACTCACATAATCACTTAGATTGACATCAAATTTACATTATTCATTATTATTAGGTCATCAACGTTAAACGAAAACTAGTGTGTGCTCACGACACGTGTATACAAGACTTAACGAAACTAACGGAGTTTGGTAACGAAAATTTACCGGATGTCACATTATCCCCATGTTGAAAGAATTTTCGTCCCGAAAATTGCGTTACATGGTGAGAGTGTTCCATCACTGGTCTACTGCATTGGCACACAGAAATCGAAATCGAGTAAGTTTTGGATGAGTTGTCACACTATGCCTTCTTATGTGCAACTTGATGCCTTAGCATATGATTTCCTTGTAAATGTTTAAACTTTGTTACTTGTCTCCCCTAAACTCATCTTTGACTCTTTAATTCTCCCCAACGAATGAAACTTTCCTAAACTTATTCTCGACGACATGTGGAATCTACACTTATTATCATGGGTTTAATTCCTTAGACTCTATGTCTAATCTATGAAAATCTCATCAAGGTTTTGATTTCATGAGCCTAAAAAATTTGTGTGGCACATAGACACCTGTATTCTGGTTTTCCTGGGAAAAGGCATTCGGGATAAGGTAAGCATTTCGCATAAATCCTACGGGACTAGTTATGCTTACCTGGGGATCTCTGGGATAGTGATAAACTATGGTCAACATACACAAATTTCTAAGGCAAATAGGTCAATTTACCTTGACGTGTCAACGTTTCCAAATGGTAATACGTTACCAAATGGAACCATTCCATGTGCTTTACAACGACTTACTCTTGTTTAAATTACTATCCTTTGTTATTCTTATTCCCGTGTCTAACTCATTTTGTATATCCAGCATGCCTCGTCACCATGGAAAGCGTTGAAGTTCCAACTGTAAGCTAGCTGCCATGATTGCTTGACAAATGGTTGCCGTCATCCTAACCATGGTTGTTGAACTCAATAGCACCTTGATGACTAATTCAAGCAATAATGGAAATGGTCAAGGTGAAAACAGCGCGAACCAAGAGCACAATAACCAAACCTGTACCTTCAAGCATTTTAGTTCTTGCAAGCCCACTAGTTATAGTGGCAAGGAAGGAGCCACTGGTCTTCTTGAGTGGTTCAAGAGCATGGAGAATACCTTTGTCAATTGTGAGTGTCCCGAGGCACTCAAAGTTCGTTATGCCACTAGTATGTTCCAACAAAGGGCACTTACCTGGTGGAATAGCGAGAAGAGAAATCAAGGAGCTGATGCTGTTTTGGCACTCTCTTGGGATGAGTTCAAGAACATCGTCATCGTGAAGTTCTGCCAAGGAGTGAACTACAAAAACTGGAGGAGGAATTTTGGAACTTGAAGCAAGATAGTGGTGATCATTTGACCTACTCAACTAGGCATCATGAGTTGAGTATACTGCTGCCCCATATGGTTGACATTGTCACTCGAAACATCAAGAAGTTCATCAAGGGTGTGGTACCATAGGAGCTTGAACTTGATTTGATTGTGGCATGTATAACAAGGGTAAGGATATGGCATTTGACCCTGAGGAACAAAATATGCAGGAGATTGTGGTTGAGGATGATGACTAGAATTGACAGGATGTTGCCCTCTGTGTTGTTGACCATTGCCAAGGAAAGTCACAAAAGGTGCAGAGGAATTAGATCCAGATGATCTGCATTCTCTAGCAAAGTGTCCAAGCCTGTGGCATTTGTGACACTTCAACTTGCTCTTGTCAAAACCAACTTTGGTTTTGCCAGAGAGTCCTGGGAACTTTCTTCCAGTTCTTTTGTAGAATTTCTGAGATCTGATATTTATCAAGGCCATTTGGCTCAAAATATCCATCTCTTCTAAGTCATCATCAGCAATCCCCTTGAGATCATCCATGATGAAGCATAGATTGTCATTATTACACCCAGTAGACAAACTATCAACACTTACAAATGCAGAATCAGAAGTGTTTGAAGAGAAATCAATATGCTCATCATACTGGCATTCAGATGAAGCATATTCTGACTCATGACCAACCAAGGCAGTGTTGCCTGGTACAAAGTCTTCAGTGAGCTTACCAGATGAAGACAGTTTTCTTTTCTGTTCTATCTCTCTCTCAAATGTGAGCAATTTCCCATGGAGTTGGGTGAGAGATAGTTTGTCTAAATTTGCACTGGAGCGTAGGACAATAGTATATGTGTCCCATCTCTCAGGCAGTGATCTGAGAAATCTGTTATTCATCTGGCTGTTGGTGTACTCATGTTTGACCATTTTTAATTCAGAGATCAAACAAGAGAACCGCTCAAACTGTTGAGTCAGTGTCTCACCCTTCCTATGTGAGAATGTCTCATATTGTTGGGCAAGGATTTCTCTGTTATTTGCCAAGACCTCATCTGTTCCTCCAAATTGTTCTTTCAAGGCATTCCAGAGGTCATGGGCAGTTTCATGATGCATTAGCCCAGAATAGATTTCATTGGGCAGTGCCATGGCCAGAATTCCATGGGCTTTTGCATCAATCTCAAATAGTTTCTTATCCTCATCTGAGTATTGCTCCCTCCTCTTCGGAACCATTTGATTGGTTTCCGGGTTATTCACCATAGGCTTGTGTGGACCATGTACCACTGATGTCCAACAACCTGAACTGTTAACAGACAGGTGATGGATCATTCGTCGTTGCCATATGTTATATTCAAGCTTTTAAAAGTTTTTACACAGACCACACCAGACTCAATGAACACCAAGAGAAAATCTTAGGATGAATGACCAGAAACACAGAAAATTCAATCTCTATAACCGTTTCTTGCAAAAATGCTAATTCAATCAAACTTGGATCTTGAATATCAGTTTCAATGATCAATTATTAGATCGATCAATGATTAACCTGCTCTGATACCATTTGACAGGATCAGTAATCACAAGTTTGATGTATTAGAGCGTAGCGCAGCGGAATAAGAACAAGAATTAGACAAATTGTCGCAAGAATTGGATATTTGTATTCATTAAGAGCAAATACGATTATAACGAGAGAATATATTTCTGTAACAAGGAATGTTTCAATAATAGCAAATATTTCTGATCAAATCATTCGATCTGTTACAATAGGATGACACTCCTTATATAGAGTGCACCCGCTGCTGTTATCACGGGAAAGTGACAACTGGCAGATCTATTACAAAAATAACTAACTCTTAACAAACTACTGACATGTTCACAACTACTGAGAACATATCAGAGTGCTAAGTACAAAATATGAAACTACTGAAACTAAACTACTGAAACTACAACGACTGAAGAACAAGCTCTTCAGTCGTTTTACAAAACTACTGAAAACATAAAACATAAAACTACTGAAAGGTAAACCGTCACAACTACTGAAGAAGTCCTCTTCAGCTGTTGTGACAACGATTGATACTTTGGTCTTTAGCACTTGTCTTCAGACTTTGTCTTCAGCACTTGTCTTCAGACTTTGTCTTCAGCACTTGTCTTCAGACTTTGTCTTCAGCACTTGTCTTCAGACTTTGTCTTCAGCACTTGTCTTCAGACTTTGTCTTCAGCACTTGTCTTCAGACTTTGTCTTCAGTACTTGTCTTCAGACTTTGTCTTCAGCACTTGTCTTCAGACTTTGTAATCAGCTATTGTCTTCAGCTGTTGTGGTCTTCAGTAGTTGTTGTGACGTCTGTGGGACTTAAAGGTTTTTCTGATCCGGCTCATTGGTTCTTTTGGTCCAACATATTATTATCATCTTATACACATATACGTCATGTGAGTTTCCTTGCCATTTTTTTACATTATTTCACACCGTTTTGGGGTGAAACATGTTAATCTTATCAACATGCACTTGTAAACGTTTAAATCTTGTAAAACACTTACAATTCATACTTTTATTTTTCATGGTTATTTGTGATATAGTAAGTCTTATATAAGATACATATTTTGTTTACAATCATTAACTATTGCTAGCCTGGCGACGTCTTAGATCTTTGGGCCTAACAAGCCTATTTGGTGCTAAAGCCGATCTATTGCCGGCTCCTGATGACGTATGACTTGTTCATCATGGGAACCAAGCACACTTAGCCAATCATATAAACTTGTAATCAAGTCGAGGTTCGGTTGTAGCTATATGTGTTCTATAAACTTGTTAACTCATAACCTATGACATGAATTGCTACTTGTAATCTTTGATATATTATGTAAGTAAAACCCTTGGAAACTCACCAACTTTATAGTTGACCCTTTATTTTTAACATGTTTCAGGAAATGCCCAAGTCTGAAGTCATCATTTGAAGTTTGCAATAAACGAGGATTTGGATATAGTTAAATCAATAAAATGATTATGTTATGCTTTGTTTTGTTTGTAACTATTTAATGATTGAGACATATGATTGTATTTTATTTGAAACTTATAATATTAATATTTACATTTAAATCTGGCTTTATGTGGTTGTGAACAATCTAAACCCTCACATCTCGACGATTCCGCCATCAAGGTTAGGGTATGACTACAACAGCCTCCTTCACTGAGGCTCTTAAGTTAGCACTTTCATCCCCAGCGTCCGGATGAGGGGTCTCGGGTTCTTTGTGAACCACCTCTTCAGCTCGAGGTCTTACTCTCATGACCTGTGGTCTAGCACCACGTCCACCACTACCTCCACCACGTGAAGCCTTTGATGATCTACCACCGTCCATCCTCTAAACACGCTATATGATTCAAACACTAACACGGTCATTGAAGGGAATATCTCAGTTTATGTCAAGTATAGTAAGTCCCTAATTATAGTGGTCAGTTGTGATTAGCCACTTACTTTACTTTTCATACTCCAAGTATTTCCTATCCTGACTACGTCAGTATCTAAATCTATTAAAGCATATAACTACATAACATGTGCCCATAACGCCGGTTAACATTAAAGAAAATACCTGATGGCACGCAACTACTAGGACTGGCATCCCTTCCCTTTCGTTCCATTTTCAGTTTAAGTTTAGGTTTCTTTTGAAAATTATACAAATTGGATGACATCCAAAACGAGCCAAGTAGCCGCCCCGTGCTATCCTCAACAACCATTACCTGCCACTTGAAAACACATAAAAGTTAGCGTTGGTGAGTGAGTTCTAGTTTTAAAATAAAATATACTTTACTTTCTTTCAAAACCATTCTTTACATTCTTACGCAATCAAGCATCATACGTACACATAGATAATATCATGATTATCTTCATCATTCGTTCATTAACTTTCGTTCATTCATAATACATTATCGTCATCATTCACTTTCATTCACTTTCTTACTTATCTTTCGTACGTTCATTACTTCCGATGACATGTACAGTACCCCCGAACATTATGCACGAAGTTGGTTACTGGGTTTGAGGTCTATTAAAGACCTCGAACATTATGCACGAAGTTGACTCTAGTACCTAGGGCAAGTACACTCATCACTATCATTTCTCTTTTATTCCGGACCAATACCATATGCTATACCCCGAACATTGTGCACGAAGCTGGTTACTAGGCCTGAGGTCTATCAAAGACCTTGAACATTATGCATGAAGCTAACTCCAGTACATGGGGCAAGCCGTAAGGATCCCATACATACGGTCAATCACAAGGATTAGACCCTAGTGTGCATCCTTACGAGGTAGCTAACCCGCATACAATTTAGCTAACACCCTTCATTGGGTGTGAACCTCCTTTTAGTGCTTGCAAGACTTTCTTAATTATCTTTCATTCATTAATGCATGCATTTTTTCATTAAGTTCCTCTTTTCATTATCTTCCACTTTATGTTACATAATACTTCTCATTTCATTCATAAACATTTAACGTAAAGCCATAGAAAATAAACGTACATAATAAGGAACATAAACATAAACATATAAAACATCACCATACAAGACACAATCATACATTGCATAAAAATCATCATACATACCATAACATACCCCATTCATCTTCAAAAGTCAACTTACTTTACCGCTGGGAACATCCCAAGACAAAGCCTACATTCAATATTTTCCCAAAAAATTCAAAAAATATTTTAAGTCTTAGGCGCATGGGCACTATGCAGGTGCATGGCCTTTCAGGTGCATGGGGAACAATTAGGCGCTTAGGGAACTTCTGGGCACATGGGCACTATTGGGGCGCATGGGCAACAGTTAGGCGTATGGGCACTATGCAGGCGCATGAGTGCCCGGGCGCATGGGCACTATGCAGGCGTATGAGTGCTTGGTCGCATGGGAATCTTGGGCGCATGGACACTTAGTTAACTTCAGCCTAATTCTAGGCGCATGGGAACTATTTCGGCGCATGAACTTTGGGGCGCATGGGGATACTTAGATAGTTTATACCGTTGGGCGCATGAGCCACTATTTGGGCGCATGGGCAGTCTAAGTCACACTTAAACAACTAAATTCAATCCCCAATCATCACCTAACATGTTCTAAGCTTAAATCTTACATTCTAAGCCATAGAAACACATTCATAGCATAAGCATAACCATAATAACACCCAAATCAAACTCCACCTACAACACATACACATTTACATACGAGTGAAAACCCATTTTAAATAAAACATTCATACATGCATTTTCAGTCCCACATTAGTTTAAAACAAGTAAAAGAGTTCTAGAACTCACCTTAGCAGCTCTTAGGTATGACTTCCTTCAAAACACATTTGCTACAAGTTCAACACCTAAAACCCACCAAAACGCATACAAACGAACACACAACACATATAAGCACACAACCGAGGCAAAGGCCAGTTAAGAACACCATAAAACCATAAATTCTAACATTGAATTCGATCTTTTTAGTTCTTCTCTCTAAAACCAAGAGTTTTCAGCTTCTCCTCTTTCTCTCTCTACAAAAATCCGAATTAGTGATGTGAGTAGGCAACATGGGCGGCCATGTTGCTTTATTCACCAACTTTTTCAAACATTTTGTCCTTTTGACACTTTTAACCCTTCAACTTGTGTTTTAATACATCTCTTCCCTTTTCTTCACTTTATTCTTTCCTTTGTGTCGTTAAAAATAACCAGGTGTTACAAGTCCACCCTCCTTATATAGGTTTCATCCTCGAAACTTGTTATTCCTTAAATCATTGTGGCTAATTTTGCCTCATCTCCTCTTCAGTCTCCCACATAGACTCAGATCCTTTCCTGTGCTTCCACTGTAAGCGCGCAAGAGGAACTACATTATTCCTTAACCTTTTCTCCTTACGATCAATGATCGCCACCGGTTGCTCCACATAATTGAGCCGTTCATCTACCTCGATATCTTCCACTGATACAACCATATCCTCGTCTGCTAAACATTTTTTCAGATGAGATACATGGAAAATTAGGTGAATTTCACTTAACTCATCTGGTATTTCCAACCTATAGGCCACCTCTCCTACTCAAGCAATGATTCGGAAAGGCCCTATGTACCTTGGGCTCAACTTGCCTTGTTTTCTGAATCGAATGATACCTTTCCAAGGTGAGACTTTCAACAAAAATCTATCACCCACTTGGAACTCAATCGGTCTATGTCTTTTGTTGGCATGCAACTTCTGTCTATCCTAGGCTGCCTTCATATAGGCTTTGATCTTTTCGAGCTTCTCAGTCGTAGACCGATCACCTCAATACTCCCTAACTCCTTCTGACCAATATCACCCCAATAGATGGTTGTTCTACATCTTATACCATATAGCATCTCATAAGGGGGCATACCAAAGCTGGCATGATAACTGTTGTTATATGAGAACTCAGCTAACGGTAAGTGGTCATCCCAACTCCCTCCAAAATCAATGACGCATGCTCGAAGAATATCTTCAGTGTCTGAATCATCCTTTCTGACTGACCATCCGTCTAAGGATGATAAGTCATGCTAATATGTAACCTCGTCCCCATCGCATCATGAAATTTCTTCCAAAATTTAGATGTAAACCGAGTGTCATGATCAGACATAATAAACACTGGCACACCATGACGAGTTACAATATCTTTGATGAATAGATCCACCAACCTCTCGAATGAATATGTCTCGCGGATCGGTAGGAAGTGAGCACTCTTCGTCAGACGATCAACTATCACCCATATGCCATCATACCCTTGCGCGATACGCAATAGCTTCGTAATAAAGTCCATGGTGATATGCTCCCACTTCCACTCCGATATATCCAATGGTTGGATCTTCCCATATGGCTTCTGATGCTCGGCCTTCACTTATAAACAAGTAAGGCACTTACTCACATACTCCGCTACATAGCGTCTCTTACCCGGCCACCAATAATCCTTCTTCATGTTTTGATACATCTTCGTAGCACCGGGATGAATGGAATATCGAGTCTTATGAGCTTCATCCATAATCTTCGCACATAGATCCCCAAAATAAGGAATCCACATCCGTTTGAATCGGGTTCTAACACCGAGTGTGTTTTCACCCAACTCCACGACTTGACCTCTCATTCTTTTAGAGTTGAGATGATCTTCCTTCTATGCTTCATCTTGAAACTCCTTGAATTGCTTCATCACATCAAAGGTCATAACCAATTGATAAGCCTTCACCCGAATTGACATGGGTAAGGGCATCCGCCACCATGTTGGCTTTGCCCGGATGGTAGTGGATCTCGCAATCATAATCCTTTATGGTCTCCAACCATCTCCTCTGCCTCATGTTCAAGTCCTTCTGCTCGATGAAGTACTTCAAGCTCTTGTGGTCAGTGAATATGGTGCACTTCGTCCCATACAGGTAGTGCTTCAAATCTTTAACGCGAAGATCACAGCTGCTAGATCCAAGTCATGAGTAGGATAATTAACTTCATGAAATTTCAACTGTCGGGATGCGTAGGCTATAATCTTCCCTCGCTGCATGAAGACACATCCTAACCCCGAGTAAGAAGCATCTGAATAAACCACTAAATCCTTGTTTCCTTCGGGTAATAACAACACATGAGCTTGAGTTAACCTCGCCTTCAACTCCTCAAAAGCCTTCTCTTGATCTTGACTCCATACAAACTTCACATCCTTTCCGGTCAACTTGGTTAGTGGAGAAGCTATCTTCGAGAAGTCTTGGATGAATCCTCGGTAATAGCCCGCCAAACCTAAGAACTACGAATCTCGGATGGCATCTTTGGAGACTTCCATTGCATCACCGCCTCCACCTTTGTCAGGTCTACCATAATCCCCTCGGGGTTCACTACAGGACCCAAAAACTATACTTCGCGCAACCAGAACGTGCACTTGGAGAACTTAGCATACAACTTCTCTTTCCTCAATGTCTCTAACACCTCTCGAATGTGACCGACATGCTCCTCCTTGCTCTTCGAATAAATTAGGATATCATCAATAAACACAATCACTTATTTATCCAAGATCGGCGACACACTCGATTCATCAAGTCCATAAAAACAGTTGGCGTGTTGTTAAACTAAAAGACATAACGAGTAACATTTAATGTCCATAGCGCGTGCGAAAAGCTGTTTTAGGAATATCCTGCTCCTTCACCTTCAACTGATGGTAACCAGATCGAAGGTCTATCCTCAAAACTCAACTGGCACCCTGGAGCTGATCAAACAGATCCTTAATCCTCGTAAGGGTATCGATTCCTCACTTTCAACTTATTTAGCTCACGGTATTCTATACACATCCTCATACTATTATCTTTCTTCTTCATAAACAGGACCGGAGCACCCCAAAGAGAGATATTCGGTCTGATGAACCCCTTATCAAGAAACTCTTGTAGTTGCTCCATTAACTCCTGTTGATGCATATGTTATGAGCTTAATATAAATGTCTGTCATGTCTTACACATATCTAATGAATGAGTTGAATGAAATACAACATGTGATTGATGCTTATATTGTTTAATGTATCATTGTTTATTGTGTCATAAAGTATAATGAACTAACTATATAGGTTTGAGGTTGTTGTGCATAGTTCTTAGTCAACAATGATTGAGAAATGTGTTCAAACTTAGTCATATGAGTCTTCATGCGAACGGACCATGCTAATGGACCATACGCATGAATATCTCATGCTAATGGACCAGTACATGACTGAACACTGGATCAGTCGCACGATTGAGACATAAGATTGACTCAGTCGCACGACTGAACCTTCAGTCGTATGTATGGATCAATCGTATGATTCAGTCGCATGACTGCACCATGCTAATGGTTCAGTCGTACGATTGGAAACCCATAACGTATAAATACCACCTAATTCATGGAAAAACGTAATACTTGAAGACTTTTGACACATACTCGTACCCTAGCCGTCCAGAGCGTCCAGAAAGCCTTTTCCAAGTTCATAGTTCGCATTTGATCTCGTTCTGCTCATTCTTAACGTTTCTTTAATCGTTAGATTGATCAGGATTGCGTTCTCACTGATTGGATCTCCAATCAAATAGGATTCCGTACTATTTGATCTGGTTTCACGCATTTTAGTTAGTACTTCGTACGTACACGGTCCTAACAAGTGGTATCAGAGCTTTGGCTCTTGATTTTGCATGTGATTCGATTAGTTTCGGTGTAAAAATCACCTTTTTCATTTAAAGGAGTCACCTTTTTGAGTAAAACAGTGTTTTCGACATCTCCAGGTCTCAATGTTTACGTTTTTCGACATACGACAGATTAGGGTTTTTAAAAATTCATGTTTTTGTTTCCAAGTTTCAAAAACCTTCAATTTTGCAAAAACAACAGCCTTCAGTCGCATGATTGGCTCAATCGCACGACTAAACTCAATCACACACCCCATTCGCATGATTGAACTCAGTTGCTTACTCATTCATACGACTGAACAACCCCATTCACTTGTTCCAATCGCACACTCCATACATACGACTAAATCCAATCGCACGATTGAATTCATTTGCACCTCTCATTCGCACGACTGAGTCATCCGCATTGACTCATCCGTATTGACTCATCCGTATTGACTCATCCGCATTTGTCCAATCGCAAGATTGACTCATCCGCATTTGTCCAATCGCACGATTGACTCATTCGCATCTGTCCATTTGTACAAGTGAACTAGTCGTGTTCTAAACTTCAAAGTTTAAAGAGATGGAAGATCAGTACTCTGCTTTTACTGCCGGTAAGGACTCTCGCATCCAGAACCTTTTTCTTCTGGAAAATGAAATTAGGAATCACAATAAACCACCTAAACTTATAACGTTAGATGATTACCCACAATGGAGTTGATCCTAATCTTTGGGAATCAACTGAGACAGGTTATAATATGCCATTCGGTGCTGATGGTGTTAAGTTAACTTTGGGAGGTATGACTAACAGTCAGAAAGCTAAGTACAATGCTGAAAAGAAGGTGTATGCCCTATTGACTCAGTCGATACCAAAAGATATCTTTCATCAGTTCTCTGAGAACATACAGGTGAAAATTTTGTGGAGGCTTTGAAGAAACGATACGATGGGAATGCAACGTTAAAGCATTGAAGGCAAAGGCTTTGAGAAAAGAGTTTGATAATTTCTCTTCAATAAGGAAAGAAAGCTTGGACGATATTATTGACAGATTCTACCATCTGATGAGTGAGCTACACACTCATGGGGTAACGACGTCTATGGAAGATAAAGTGTCAAGCTTTGCTGATGGGTTGTCGGAGAAATGGGTCTCGTTTGTGTCTAACTTGAGACAGAACAATATATTTGCAAAGTTAGACATAAATGACTTCATCCTGAAATTGAGGAGGGGGAACTAAGGATGAAGTACAGGTCACAGAAAGGATCCTACGACCAGAATGCTTCACTTTATAACTCATCTCCCACTCCAACCAGTTCAGGAGCACCACTTCAAACGGCCTTTGTGTCTAGTTCAGTAGCTCCTTCCTAAACCACCGCATCAGGACCAGAACGTCAGGGTCATCCATTATCCAATATATAGTGCTTGAAGCCAACACTACAAAGTTGAAGACCGAAAATCTCGGTAATATCACTGTGGAAGTAGCAAAGGAGCACATGGATATCCTAGCAGCTGTTGTCCATTCCTATGATGGTCTAGTTGCAGGAAGGATCAGAAATTGCCATCTTGTAGATGAAGATTACGAACAGGTGGACGAAAATGAACTAGAGAGAATGGATATAATGTGGGCTTTGGCTAGTGCTGTCAGAAGGGCAAAAAAGTTTGTGAAAAAGACAGGACAGAATTTGGTAGCCACAAAAGACACAACCTTTGGTTTTGACAAAACCAAAGTTACCTGCTTTAATTGTGGTGAAAAGGGGCATTTCAAACATGAATATTTAAAGCCCAAGAAGACAGGTAACGGAAATCCGTTCTCAACCTTCAACCTTCAAGACAAAGACAGGAGTGGATCTACCTCGTCAAGCAAAGAGACAAAGGCCTTGACTGCTCAAGGTGACGAAGGGCAGGATTGGACCTTCAGTTTTGTGTCTCTGGGTGAATCAAACATTCCTTGTGTTGAGGGTTTGGATGATGGCTCTGCGAGTGAAGGTTAAATCATAGTTGAACAAGTAACGTCAGATAATGAAGAAGTTGTGAATGTGGTCAGTAACATGATTGAAGAAGAACTTAGAATGACATGTTCAGAATCTCCAGCATCGAAGAGTCAAACTCTGCATTGATCGCTGGTTCAACAGATTCTTCACAGGTAAGTACAAAAGACCAACTCTTTGAAAATCATGCTTGTATTGAATGTAACAAATTTAGAGAAATCATTGATTTGAAATTTTCTAGGTTATTAGATCACAATGATAGCTTAGTAAATGATTTACAACTATGCACAGAAGCTAATCGGATTTTAAAACAAAATGAGTGCAGTTATAAAGAAAAAATAGAACTTTTAGGTAAACAACTAAGGGAAACTGAGGTTGTTGCTTTTAATCAAGCTAATGATATAAAGTTTTATTTAAATTCTTTGGAAGAAACAAAGAAAGAAAAAGTAGTTTTAGAAGTAGAAGTCAATTCTCTAAAACAAAAACTGCATATTTGGACCAGTTCTTCTCACATAGTTCAACACTTAGTGAAAGAACAAAATAATGAGGAAGGGTTGGGATACAAAGTAGTTCCACCACCACATGAGATTCTGTTAAATACTAAATATAGACCGGTAAATAACAACCCAATTAAGGATCATGTGGTGTCCACTCCTCTGGTTAGTGACCCTGATTCCACAGGTAAACCGATGGAATCTGTCACTAAACATAGGAGGCTACTTTTGTCACACCCCGACCGACGGCGGAATCATCGGGGCGGACGAATGGGAGACGATTGCTCATAGCATATGGAACTAATTAAGTTGGAAATATATTAAATGTCATTATTCATGAAACATTACAAGACAAATAAGCTCATACAATACAAAGAATCAAACAAAGGATAACATGTTAAATTAAACTAGGTCCAAGTCTTATATGAGCACGAAGAGAATCCACAAGCAGTAAACCTGAAACATGATAAAATTAAAAGGTCAACTAAAAAGTTGGTGAGTTTCCAAGGTTTTAATACATAATAAAACAAGGTTACAAGTAGCAATTCATGTCATAGGTTATAAGTTAGTAAGGTTATAGAACACATATCGTTACAACCAAACCTCAACTTGATTACAAGTATATAAGATTGGCTAAGTGTATTTGGTTCCCATGATGAACAAGCATACGTCATCAGGAGTCGGCAATACATCGAATTTAGCACCAAATAGGCTTGTCAGGCCCAAAGATCTAAGACGTCGCCAGGCTAGCAATAGTTAATGATTGTAAACAAACTATGTATCTCATATAATCACTTACAACACAAAAATAACCATGACAAAATATAAAGATGATTGCAAGTGCTTTACAAGTCTCAAACATTTATAAGTGTATGTCGTATAAGTATCATGTTTCACCCCAAAATAGTGTGAAATAAAGTAAAAAGGGGCAAGGAAAACTCACATTATATATATAAGATGATGATAAGAAAAACAACGATGCTTCAACGATTTCTCTTACAAATGCCTAAATGTATATGTTCCAAGATTAAGTTCAATAATAGGATTAACAATAAGACATGAACTAGGTTTCAATTGGAATTTGGGGGTTTAAAATAATTAAGTAAAATAATGACTTGTTTATGTTTTGGTTTAATAAAGACAATATAAATCAATAAAAAAATACCTCAACAATTTAAGTTATTGATTTAATAGAAATTAAGTATAATATGTGTAAAGAAATAATTAATTTAATAGTTAACTATTTAAAACTTGATAAAGATATTACATATTTAAATGACGTTGAAATTATTTAAAATCATTTTATAAAGTTTTGAGCTTTTAAAATGATTTATTATAAAGGTTTTATAATACAAAACCTTAGAAATAAAAATAAATATAATAGCACATTATATTATGTTATAAGTTTTAAGAATTTATGTTTCTAGTGGATTGATCATGAACTTTGGTGTTATGCAAACCCTAATTCGAAATTAGCATGATTACGAGAAGTTGATGATTGTTTGATGAATGTATGATGATTTGTAGGTTGTATGAATGTTAGGATACGTTGATCTTGCACGAATCGATGAATTGACTTGGGTGTTCATAGTTACTAAGAATAGTAACTTTATTTTGCATGTAATGTTGAATTATTGATGAATAGATGTTATGGATGTGTTCATGGTGATGATTAGATGTTAGATTGTTGTTGTGATCATTGAGAATTCAAGAACACATGTTATAGTTCATACATTACCAAAGATAGTAACTTTTTAGGATATGAATGATGAATTATGATGTTTGGATGTTGTTGATCATTCTTAGATGTTGATATGAACCTTAATTGGTATATTATAATGAATCATGAATGCATTGGATGTTTAATAGATTTTGGGATGTGCTTTCCCAAAAGGGAACTTTATTTTCACAAATTTGATGGATGATAGTTTGAACATGTTTAGGATGTTAGGAGCATGTTAGTAAGTTCATGGATGAATTCTAATGTGATAGAACATGTTAAATTAGTTGTATGGGATGTTTGGATAATCATGGGTGATGTTTGGACTTTGATGACCATGTATGATGTTGATGTTGACTAGTGTTAGGACATCATGTTTGGGACTGGAAATTAATTGTTGTGATGTTGTTGAATGCAATGTACATCGCTAATGAATATGATTATGATCATCATACACGCGTGCGAAACTGAGGCCCCTACTAGTAGGATTGGCAGGGTTTAGGATGTGAAGTCGTGAGTGGCTTCACATGGCATGTGGTGAGTGGTTTGATCTTTGTGTGACATGTTAGTTGTGTTATAACTAGTGGATATGTTAAGGTTCTAGATTAGCATGACTTGTATGATACTTGGTTGTATGATGATCTAAGTGATACACCTGGATAATATCGCATACATATGATCTATTTGAATGTTAACTATGTATGATATATGTGTATGATTACTTGAATGGTTTACAACACATAAAGTCACCAACAGGTCAAACGGGTCAACTGGGTCAAACATGTCTGTTTTTCTGAAATCTTGAGTCCTTGGTTGTAGTGTACTTAGGGTTTCACATGTTCTCTATTTACATGTACTCACGTACTTATATGATCTAGGTAACCACTAAAGGTTGTTTGTCCATTCTGTTTGTCAAGTAGAACTCTAAGTGTCTATTACGCGTATCAGGTGAGTTCATGCCCCACTCTTTATTTAATCTCTTTTGGGGGAGATAGCATACTGGTAAATCACAAACGCTTTATATATTCAAGTTGTGTATGATATTATATAGTGTTGATATCATGGAAAATTTCTCACACTTTCGAATTGTTAATATTGAATAGCGGGGAAATTGGGTAGTACTACTGGGTCTGTCGAGCCCCACCTGTGTGACTCGAGGTCAACCGGGTGCAATTTGTCCTATTGAACATTGTCACGACCTGTTAAGTCGTGACAGGAGGCAACAACGTAACACAGTCAGCTTCAATTGCGAAATCACTATGAATAATATTTATTGTTAATGGACTAGCTATCTGTTACAATGCACTACTTTTATATCTATGTTGTTACTGTTTATGTTTGATTATCACTCTTGAACTCACCAACCATTGTGTTGACATTTTAGTATGCTATTCTCAGGTCATTAGCTTGCTTGCCATAGGAGCACTACATGGTTCACTTGCATTCTAAGACTCGGTCTCCAAGACACTTTTTTTAGTGTTTTTACTAATGTTTACTCTTTTGGGTTGGCACATGTTTTGCCATAGTTACGCTTTTATTTCTTTGGGTTGTTTCTCAAAACGCTTCCGCACAGTTTAAAGTTTATGATTTGGTTGATATTATTTTTAATAGAGGCATATAGAGTCGTTCTAAGTAAGTATTGACTGTGATCCTGGTTTGTTCACACGCCTCGCGGTAAAACTCCGCACGTGGATTTTGAGGGTGTGATAGATTGGTATCAGAGCCATGGTTATAGGGAACTAGGTTGCACACACACTAGACTATAACCGCACACAGTTAATTAGTTACCTGTGCCTTATTCTCATCTACTGTATACTCATTGTCATACACATCACACCTCTGCAGCATGGCATCGTCATTGAGAGCTCCGGTAAGCGACCTGAATCACCTTCACGATCTGAATCCCCACCTCCCGCACCTGTACCTGACAATGGATTCGATTGGCCCTGACTGGCTTATCCTCGAGGGAGATTGACTTGGATCAACCTTTTGCATTGATGAAGCGTGACCCTCCACGAGACTGGAGTTTCTATCCTAGATTCGTTGATCATATCATGTTTAGGGAGTGCGTACCTGTCCCGAGGCCCAGGACTAGGAACAATGCCGACCAACCAATGCCTTCACTCCCATGGACGGTGCAGTCCAACGAGCAACTGATTGCTGCATTGGTGGCGGCACTGGACACTAAGCAGCATCGAGTCAGGCGGCTCACGGTTGATGTCTGTACACTACAGCAAGAGGTGTACAAACTGAGACATCAACTGGATGAACTCGAGGAACAACACGGAAAGACCCTAAACGGGTGTCATCATATGCAAGATGGTCTCATGGCACTCTGAGGGCGTGTGACTGCTCGTGAACAGCGGGACACCGTAGCCGATAATAGGATTGCCATTTTAGAAGCTCAACTAGCAGCACTTCAGATTGCTATAGCTCCTGCTCCTGCAGCAGACCCTGAGGATGAGGATCCCGAGGAGGGACCCGAGGAGGAGGAACCGGTGGAGATGGAGGATGACAGTGATGGGTCAGATTTTTCGATTGATTTTCTTTATATGACTTAGACTACGTAGTGTTTTTCTTTTTGAAACCTATGTAAGAAGGGTTGTTTCCCCACACGAATGACAAACTTAAATTTTGACATTGATAAATACATTGTGACTCATTACAATTATTTACTTTGGTTATTATTTTTGTTATGAATGTTGTGGTTGTGATGATTCATTATTTCTTTTATTTACTATTTACTGTGCTTCAATGAGATAAATGTGTTTGATGTTACTCATTATTGTATTTGTGAATGTAAAGTGAAAAGAATGGACGCCCGTGGACGTGGACGTGGACGTGGTCGTCGACGCGGACGTGGACGTGGCACTGGAGAACAGGGCGGTGGTGCTATTAACATGACCCCCGTAGAATTGGCTGCTCTAATTAATGAGCATGTTCAGGCGGCGGTGGCTGCTGCCCACGCGGGTCAGCCAGCAGGTAAACAATGATAGAAAGATAAATCTGATATGAGATAAATCTGATATCCTTCATAACTGTATGGGATGTCTGATTAATGTGTGTTATGTTAAAACAGGACCACCAGTGTGTACCTACAAGTCCTTTATGGACTGTAAACCACACACCTACAGTGGTACAGAGGGTTCTGTAGGGCTTGTACGATGGTTCGAGAAGACTGAGTCTGTCTTCTCCAAATGTAACTGTCCACCTACGGATCAAGTGAAGTATGCCAGCGGCACTTTGGAGGGTGCTGCTCTGTCTTGGTGGAACCCATAAGTCTAGATGCTAGGACAAGCGATGGCGAATGGACTTCCATGGGAAGAGTTCAAAGCAATGATGACTGATTAGTACTTTCCTCGCAATGAAGTGTAGAAATTATAGATGGAGTTCTGGCAATTGAAAATGCAGGGCTCAGAAATTGAGGCTTACACCACCAGAACCCATGAATTAGCAACTTTGTGCCCAGGAATGGTGAATGAGGTGCATAAAAGGGTAGAGCATTACATACGGGGATTGGTACCCGAAATCCAAAGTATGGTAACTGCTTCCAACCCAACCACAATTCAGCAAGCCATCCAGCTAGCTCATAGGCTAACTGACCAAGCCGTGGAGCAAGGACGCCTACCCAAACGGGCGCTTTGGCGAGCGTGGCCGACAACAAAAGAAAGTGGGATAATGCCAACAACACCAAAGCATCATCATCTTCTAGCGGTCAACCTCAACCTCAACCAACAACAACCAGTTCAGCAGCAGCGGAGGTTCGACAATAACCGCAACTTCAACCAAACGCCTGCAAATAATCAAGGACCTAGTGGTTATGGTGGTAGACATTCGAAGTGCACTCGGTGTAATTACCATCATGTGGGAAGGTGTGATACTTCAAGTGTCAACGTTGTGGAAAAATTGAACACGCTGTAAAGGATTGTCGTGGTGAACTGGTAAGGAGGCCACAACAACATCAAGAAACTCCCAAGGGTTGTTTTGAATGTGGGAAAGAAGGGCATTACAGGCTAAACTGCCCACAACTAAGGAGAAATGGTAATGACAACAACAACAACGGTAATAACACAACAATGGCAATGGTACTGGTAATGGCGGCAACAAAGATGGAGCCAAAGGGAGAGCCTTCGTCATTGGCTCAGGTGAGGCTCTAAATGATCCCACAACTGTTACTGGTAGGTTCTCTGTTAATGGTTGTTTTGCTACGGTACTATTTGATACTAGAGCCGATAGGAGTTTCGTGTCCTTAATGTTCTGTAGTCTTTTAAGTGATATACCCTGCTTTAGAATCTAAATACACTGTGGAATTAGCCGATGGTAAACAAATCCATGTAACGCATATCCTTAAAGACTGTAAATTAGAACTTGCTGGTCATACTTTCGCTATAGATCTTATGCCTGTTACGCTGGGGAGTTTTGATGTTGTGATAGGCATGGATTGGCTCTCTAACAAGCAAGCAGAAGTCATATGTCATGAGAAGAAATTAAGTGGATGAACAATTGCGTTTTATTGAAGAACCAGTTGGGTGATGGACCGTGAGGTGAAAACACTTAAGCAAAGCAAGATACCTATTGTTAAAATCCATTGGAATTCGCGACATGGACCGAATTCACATGGAACGGGAAGATCAAATGAAGCTTAAGTACCCTCAACTATTCGAAGGGACGATGCCAGCAGACGAAGGTATTGATTTAAATTTCGGGATGAAATTTCTTTCAACATGGGGATGATGTGACAACTCATCCAAAACTCACTCGATTTCGATTTCTGTGTGCCAATGCAGTAGACCAGTGATGGAACACTCTCACCATGTAACGCAATTTTCGGGACAAAAATCTTTCAACATGGGGATAATGTGACATCCGGTAAATTTCCGTTACCAAACTCCGTTAGTTCCGTAAGTCTTGTATACACGTGTCGTGAGCACACACTAGTTGTCGTTTAACGTTGGTGACCTAATAATAATGGATAATGTTAATTTGATGTGAATCTAATTGATTATGTGAGTATTCGGTTATGTTTATGTGTTTACACATTTTTAAAAGGTTAATTAGAAAATTAATCGCGTAACGCGGAAACGTGCCTATTTATTCGTATGTCTTGTGTTTTTATAAAGATAAGATATATAATGATTTTCATAAGTTTATATCTTTATATTATGAAGTTAAAAACACTTTACAAAGAGTTTAAAGCTTAGTTTTTATAAAATACAAATTACAAGGGTTAAAAAGGTAATTATGTAAATTAAAATTTAACAAAACAAAACCCTAGCCCCACACCCACCCCTTTCGGCCGCGACTTCCTTCCCCACACTCTCCCTTTGCGAAAATCAGCCTAGAACAAGCATCTAAACCTCGATTTCGTTCGATTACAAGGTGCACAACTTGTTGGAATCATCAATTGCAAGTTATAACACGTTTAAAGGTTAGATTTTTCTTGTTTTTGTGCGTTGTTGTTTAGGTCCGAACCCTAGTTCGTGAATTGGCCTTCATGGAGTCGAAATTGATGTTGGTTGATGATGTTAACATGTTAGTTAGATTGTATACATGTTAGTTAACGTCGATTATGCATGAATTCTATGTTTTTAGTGGATTGATCATGAACTTTGTGTATGAAACAAACCCTAGTTCGAAAATGTTATGATTATGCATGATGGATGATTGTTTGATGAATGTATGATGATTAGTAGGTTGTATGAATGTTAGCATACAATGATTTTGCAAGAAATTGGTGAATTGGAGTTGGTGTTCATAGGTTACTAATAATAGTAACTTTATTTTGCATGTAATGATGATCTAGTGATGGATTGATGTTATGGATGTGTTCATGATGATGATTAGATGCTAGATTGTTGTTATGAATGCTAGAAATCTTTGAATGGATGTTGTTGATTCATAGCTTGCCAAAAGTAGAAACTTTTGTTTATGAAGATTGTTAGATTATGGTGTTTAGGTGATGTTGATCATGTCTAGATATTGTAAGGAGCTTGAGATGGTATAATTATGATGAATTCATGAATACATTGGATGGTTGATAGATGTTGGGATGTACTTTCCCAAAAGGGAAACTTTATTTGCATAAAGTCTGAAAAATGATAGCTTGAACATGTTTGGTATGTTAGGAACATGTTAGTATGATCATGAATAGATTCTAATGTGGTAGAACATGGTAATTTGGTTGTATGTGATGCCGGGGTAATCATGAATGATACTTGGACATTATGATCATGTATGATTTGGATGTTAATTGTAGTAGGACATCATGTTTGGGATTGTTGTGATGCAATGCATATGGCTAATGATTATGGTTATGATCATCATACATGCGTGCGAATCTGAGGCCCCTACTTAGTAGGATTGGCAGGGTTTAGGATGTGAAGTCGTGAGTGGCTTCACATGGCATGTGGTGAGTGGTTTGATCTTTGTGTGACATGTTAGTTGTGTTATAACTAGTGGATATGTTAATGTTCTAGATTCGCATGACTTGTATGATACTTGGTTGTATGATGATCTAAGTGTTACACCTGGATGATATAGCATACATATGATCTATCTGAATGTTAACAATGCATGACATATGTGTATGATTACTTGAATGGTTTACAACACATAAAGTCACCAACGGGTCAAACGGGTCAACTAGGTCAAACATGACTGTTTTGTTTGAAATCTTGAGTCCTTGGTTGTAGTGTACTTAGGGTTTCACATGTTCTTTGATTACGCGTACTCATGTATTTATATGATCTAGGTAACCTCTGAAGGTTGTCTGTCTATTCTGTTTGACAAGTCAAACTCTGTGTATCTAAACGCATATCAGGTGAGTTCATGCCCCACTTTTTATTTACTCTCTTTGGGGGAGATAGCATACTGGTAAATCACGAACGCTTTATGTATTTAAGTTGTGTACAATATTATATAGTGTTGATATCATGGAAAAGTCCTCACACTTTCGAATTGTTAATATTGATTAGCGGGGAAATTTGGGTAGTACTACTGGGTCTGACGAGCCCCACCTATGTGACTCGAGGTCAACCGGGTGCAAGTTGTCCTAATGAACATTGTCACGACCTGTTAAGTCGTGGCAGGAGGCAACAACGTAACACAGTCAGCTTCAATTGTGAAATCACTATGAAATAATATTTATTGTTAATGGACTAGCTATCTGTTACAATACGTTACTTGTACATCTCTATTATTAAACTGTTTATATTTGATTATCTCTTGAACTCACCAACCATTGTGTTGACATTTTTAGTATATGCTATTCTCAGGTCATTAGCTTGCTTGCCATAGGAGCACTGCATGGTCCACTGCATTCTATGACACGGTCTTCAAGACAATTTTATCATTTTAATAAATAATGATTTATCTTTTGGGATTGGCACGTGTTTTGTCACAATTATACTTTTATTTCTTTGGGTTGTTTTCAAAACGCTTCCGCACTGTTTAATTTATTTCCTTTGGATTGATTTCATTTAAATTATGGCATATAGAGTCGTTCTGAGTAACTATTGACTGTGATCCTGGTTTGTTCACACGCCTCGCGGTAAAACTCCGCAAGTGGATTTTGAGGGTGTGACAGGAGCACCTGTTCTTTTTGTTAAGAAGAAGGATGGCACATTCCGGATGTGCATCAATTATAGAGAGTTAAACAAAGTAACAGTCAAGAACCGATACCCTTTACCTCGTATCGACGACTTGTTCGATCTGCTTCAAGGATCAAGCTATTATTCGAAGATTGACTTGAGATCTGGTTATCATCAACTTAGAGTTCGTGAAGAAGACATTCCCAAGACTGCGTTTCGTACTCATTATGGTCATTATGAGTTCTTGGTCATGCCTTTTGGGTTGACTAATGCACCTGCTGTGTTCATGGACCTCATGAACCGCGTGTGCAAACCTTATCTTGATCAGTTTGTCATTGTGTTCATTGATGATATACTGATATATTCTAGGACCAAGGAGGAGCATGAAGAGCACTTACGAATGATCTTGGAACTATTGAAAAATGAGCAGCTATATGCCAAATTCTCAAAGTGTGACTTTTGGATAAGAGAAGTGCAATTCCTATGTCATATTGTTAATGAGAAAGGGATACATGTTGATCCTGCCAAAATTGAGGCGATAAAGAATTGGACTACACCCAAAACACCGAGGGAGATAAGACAATTTCTGGGATTAGCAGGATATTACCGACGATTCATAGAAGGATTTTCTAAGATCGCACAACCTCTCACTGCCTTGACCCAAAGGAACGACATACAAATGGAGTGAGAGCCAAGAATCAGCTTTTCAATTGTTAAAACAAAAACTCTGACGAGCCAAGAACTACTAAATTACTATGATTGCGCTATTAAGTACCATCCGGGAAAGGCGAACGTAGATACCGATGCCCTAAGCAGGAAGGAAACAGCTAAACCCCGACGGGTGCGAGCTTTACAACTTACTATCAGTACCCAACTGCCCAAACAAGTTAAGGAGGTGCAGATAGAAGCTTTAAAAGCAAAAAATGTTGGTTCTGAGTCATTAAGGGGAATGGATAAATAGCTAGTGGCGAAAGAGGATGGAATTCGGTATTTCATGGATAGACTTTGGGTGCCTGTTTATGGAAATCTGAGAGATTTAGTTATGAGCGAGGCACACAAATCTAAGTATTTTATACATCCTGAATCTGACAAGATGTATCATGACCTAAAGGCGCACTATTGGTGGCCTAACATGAAAGCGGATGTAGCTACGTATGTGAGCAAGTGTTTGACCTACTCGAAAGTAAAAGTGGAATATCAAAAACCATCCGGACTGTTACAACAACCTGAGATACCAATGTGGAAATGGGAACAGATCTCCATGGATTTTATTACTAAGTTACCCCGGACTAGTACTGGTTGTGACACGATATGGGTTATTGTGGATCGATTGACAAGTCTGCTCATTTCCTTGCAATTAAGGAAACGGATAAGATGGAGAAATTAACTCGACTATACCTTAAAGAGATCGTTTCAAGACACGGTGTACCGATCTCAATTATTTCCGACCGTGACGCTCGTTTCACGTCACATTCTGGCAATCATTGCAGAAATCTTTGGGTACACGATTGGATATGAGTACTGCATATCACCCACAGACGGATGGCCAGAGTGAGCGTACCATACAGACGTTAGAGGATATGCTACGTGCTTGTGTGATTGATTTCGGGAATAACTGGGAATATCACCTGCCATTGGTGGAGTTTTCTTATAACAACAATTATCATACTAGTATACAGGCAACACCTTTCGAGGTGCTGTATGGGAGAAAATGTCGATCACCAGTTTGCTGGGCAGAAATTGGTGATAGTCAGCTAACAGGTCCCGAGTTAATTCAGGAGACAACTGAGAAGATTGTACAGATACGGAACCGTATGGCTGCAGCACGAGACAAACAAAAGAGTTATGCTGACAAGAGACAGAAACCTTTAGAGTTTCAGGTTGGGGACAAGGTTTTTTTGAAAGTCTCACCATGGAAAGGCGTAGTTCGGTTTGGTAAACGAGGGAAACTAAATCCGAGGTACGTTGGACCATTTGAATTAGTGGAAAGAAAAGGTCCAGTGGCCTATCGAGTAGCCCTACCTGATTTGCTAAGTGGAATCCATGATGTATTTCACGTGTCAAACCTGAAGAAGTGCATAACTGATGAAACAATGGTTGTACCACTAGAAGAAATTCAAGTGGATGAACAATTACGTTTTATCGAAAAACCAGTCGAGGTGATGGACCGTGAGGTGAAAACACTTAAGCAAAGCAAGATACCTATTGTCAAAATCCGTTTGAATTCACGACGTGGACCGGATTCGCATGGGAACGAGAAGATCAAATGAAGCTTAAGTACCCTCAACTATTCGAAAAGACGATGCCAGCAGACGAAGGTATTGATAAATTTCGGGATGAAATTTCTTTCAACATGGGGATGATGTGACAACTCATCCAAAACTCACTCGATTTCGATTTCTGTGTGCCAATGCAGTAGACCAGTGATGGAACACTCTCACCATGTAACGCAATTTTCGGGACGAAAATTCTTTCAACATGGGGATAATGTGACATCCGGTAAATTTCCGTTACCAAACTCTGTTAGTTCCGTTAAGTCTTGCATACTCGTGTCGTAAACACACACTAGTTGTCGTTTAACGTTGATGACCTAATAATAATGAATAATGTTACAACTAATGTTAATCTAATTGATTATGTGATTATTGTGTTATGTTTATGTGTTTGCATGTTTTAAATGTTAATTAGAAAATTAATCGCGTAACGCGGAAACATGCCTATTTATTCGTATATCTTGTGTTTTTATAAAGATAAAATATATAACGCGGAAACATGCCCAATCGGCCGCGACTTCACCTCTCTTCCCCTCTCCTTTGCGATTTCGACCTAGAACAAGCATCAAAGCATTGATTTGGTTCGATTACAAGGCATACAACAGGTTGGAATCATCAATTGTAAGTTAACACACGTTTAAAGGTTAGATTTTTCAAGTTTTTATGAGTTGTTCATGATAGCCAAACCTAAACTTGTGAATGGGTGTTCATGGAGTCGAAATTGATGTTAATTGATGGTGTTAGTATGTTAGTTGGATTGAATACATGTTGTTTAACGTTGATTATGTATGAATTGTATATTTCTAGTGGATTAATCATGAACTTTGGTGTTATGCAAACCCTAATTCGAAATTAGCATGATTATGAGAAGTTGATGATTGTTTGATGAATGTATGATGATTTGTAGGTTGTATGAATGTTAGGATACGTTGATCTTGCAAGAAATCGATGAATTGACTTTGGTGTTCATAGGTTACTAATAATAGTAACTTTATTTTGCATGTAATGTTGAATTATTGATGAATAGATGTTATGGATGTGTTCATGGTGATGATTAGATGTTAGATTGTTGTTGTGATCATTGAGAATTCAAGAACACATGTTATAGTTCATACATTACCAAAGATAGTAACTTTTTAGGATATGAATTGATGAATTATGATGTTTGGATGTTGTTGATCATGCTTAGATGTTGATATGAACT
The DNA here is from genome assembly GCA_025506515.1 of Flaveria trinervia. Classification (NCBI taxonomy): domain Eukaryota; kingdom Viridiplantae; phylum Streptophyta; class Magnoliopsida; order Asterales; family Asteraceae; genus Flaveria; species Flaveria trinervia. Next base: position 79,198,401 of record CM046452.1, on the reverse strand, counting down.
TGAATTGGTATATTTTTAACGAATTCATGAATGCATTGGATGTTTAATAGATTTTGGGATGTGCTTTCCCTAAAGGGAAATTTTATTTGCACAAAGTTTGATGGATGATAGTTTGAACATGTTTGGGATGTTAGGAGCATGTTAGTAAGTTCATGGATGAATTCTAATGTGATAGAACATGTTAAATTAGTTGTATGGGATGTTTGGATAATCATGGGTGATGTTTGGACTTTGATGATCATGTATGATGCTGATGTTGACTAGTGGCTAGGACATCATGTTTGGGACTGGAAATTAATTGTTGTGATGTTGTTGAATGCAATGTACATGGCTAATGAATATGAGTATGATCATCATGCACGCGTACGAATCTGAGGCCCCTACTTAGTAGGATTGGCAGGGTTTAGGATGTGAAGTCGTGAGTGGCTTCACATGGCATGTGGTGAGTGGTTTGGTCTTTGTGTGACATGTTAGTTGTGTTGTAACTAGTGGATATGTTAAGGTTCTATATTCGCATGACTTGTATGATACTTGGTTGTATGATGATCTAAGTGATACACCTGGATAATATAGCATACATATGATCTATTTGAATGTTAACTATGTATGATATATGTGTATGATTACTTGAATGGTTTACAACACATAAAGTCACCAACGGGTCACACGGGTCAACTGGGTCAAACATGTTTGTTTTATGAAATCTTGAGTCCTTGGTTGTAGTGTACTTAGGGTTTCACATGTTCTCTATTTACACGTACTCACGTACTTATATGATCTAGCTAACCACTGAAGGTTGTCTGTCCATTCTGTTTGTCAAGTAGAACTCTAAGTGTCTATTACGCGTATCAGGTGAGTTCATGTCCCACTCTTTATTTAATCTCTTTTGGGGAGATAGCATACTGGTAAATCACAAACGCTTTATATATTCATTTGTGTATAATATTATATAGTGTTGATATCATGGAAAAGTCCTCACACTTTCGAATTGTTAATATTGAATAGCGGGGAAATTTGGGTAGTACTACTGGGTCTGTCGAGCCCCACCTGTGTGACTCGAGGTCAACCGGGTGCAATTTGTCCTATTGAACATTGTCACGACCTGTTAAGTCGTGACAGGAGGCAACAACGTAACACAGTCAGCTTCAATTGCGAAATCACTATGAAATAATATTTATTGTTAATGGACTAGCTATCTGTTACAATGCACTACTTTTATATCTATGTTGTTAAACTGTTTATGTTTGATTATCACTCTTGAACTCACCAACCATTGTGTTGACATTTTAGTATGCTATTCTCAGGTCATTAGCTTGCTTGCCATAGGAGCACTACATGGTTCACTTGCATTCTAAGACTCGGTCTCCAAGACACTTTTTTTTAGTGTTTTAATGAATAACTTTTACTCTTTTGGGTTGGCACATGTTTTGCCATAGTTACGCTTTTATTTCTTTGGGTTGTTTTTCAAAATGCTTCCACACAGTTTAAAGTTTATGATTTGTTGATATTATTTTAATAGAGGCATATAGAGTCGAACTGAGTAACTATTGACTGTGATCCTGGTTTGTTCACACGCCTCGCGGTAAAACTCCACATGTGGATTTTGAGGGTGTGACAGACGTCGCCAGGCTAGCAATAGTTAATGATTGTAAACAAACTATGTATATCCTATAATCACTTACAACACACAAATAACCATGACAAAATATAAAGATGAATTGCATGCTTTACAAGTCTCAAACGTTTATGTGTATGTCGTATAAGTATCATATTTCACCCCAAAATAATGTGAAATAAAGTAAAAAGGGGCAAGGAAAACTCACATTATATATATATATAAGATGATGATAAGAAAAACAAACGAGGCTTCAACGATTTCTCTTACAAGATGCCTAAATGTATATGTTCCAAGATTAAGTTCAATAATAGGATTAACAATAAGACATGAACTAGGGTTTCAATTGGAATTTGGGGTTTAAATAATTAAGTAAAATAATGACTTGTATGTTTTGGCTTAATAAAGACAATATAAATCAATAAAAAATATCTCAACATTTAAGTTATTGATTTAATAGAAATTAAGTATAATATGTGTAAAGAAATAATTAATTTAATAGTTAACTATTAAAACTTGATAAGATATTACATATTTAAATGACGTTGAAATTATTTAAAATCATTTTATAAAGTTTTGAGCTTTTAAAATGATTTATTATAAAGGTTTTATAATACAAAAACCTTAAAAATAATAATAAATATAATAGCACATTATATTATGTTATAAGTTTTAAGAATTTAAACAAAATTTTAAGGAATAACTTTATTAATTATTTATATACAACATGGTTAAAAGAATTAATATTTAAATAATTATACAATAACTATTTGAATAATTAGTTATTTAACATGTAATTTATAATGTTTTGAAATAACCAAAATTGAACTATAAAAGATTTTTAGCATTTAAATCACATAAAAGAAGTAATAATATTTTATAACCTTTGTTATTCTAAAAATAATTAAATTTAACATCATAAGTTTGCTTTTAAACCTTAAAAATTAAGTTAATAATTAATTAAATAGTCAATTATTTAAGTAGGTTATAATATAACTTATTTGAGTTAAAGAAGACCATTATAAGGTAATAAAAGACAAACTTTTAAATAACTATTGTCATAGTTTTTAGATTTTTTAACTATAAAATTAGAATATTATTTGTTTCAAAATTTTAGAAATTAAATTAATAACTTCTGGAATAAATTTAATTAACAATAACAATTTTATTTTGATTAAGTAATATATTATGAATTTAAATAATTTAAAATGATTAAAAAAACTAATTTTAAAATAACCTGCGGGTGCCCGAGTTCAAACCCGGGACCCTATGTGTGGAGTTCCTGTAAGTTACCGCTGGGCTATAAGCCCCATGTCTGTAAAAAGCTCAGTTTTAAAGTTTAAAAACATTAAATACAAAAGCCCCCAATTTCATAAGAACCCTAGAATCTATTTGATTCCAATTGAACATCGATTTGATATTGTTAATGAAATCAATCATAGGGCTTTGATTGCCCATGTGAAACCAAGCACAAAGATGTGTGGTACTTACGTTATTAAGTTCGAATTGATGATCTCAGGTTTAAGAACGATTCGCGACTGCGTGGATGTGCTTCAAGGTGCAAACAAGGTTGATAACCAAATTAAACTTGTATGAAGCTTCGGATGGTGATGCTGAGTAATAGCCCTCACTCAATTTGGATTTAAAATGCTCAGAAGATGAAGCTCGACCAAGTTGTAGGTCGTAATGAAGGTGATGATCAATTGAGATGAAATTGTGGTTATCAGGCGAAATTGAATGTGATAATCATTTAGAGAAGATAAACGATCGTTTTGGTTCGATTAATTGGATTATTAATGGGGTTTAATGCTCGAACGGCTAAGAAGTTGAAGATGTTTCGGTTAAGTGTTCGATTAGACAAGAAACGGGTGTTTAAATGTGGTTAATTGATGCACACATGTTCGAGTCTCATTCTAGAAGGGTTAGGGAGCGGTTATGGATCAAGATTCAACGGTTTTCGATGAGTTTAGGAGTCGCCGGAATCCGGCCGAAGGATGGCCGGGAATCGGCCGGAAACACGGGGTCAAAAGAGAGAGGGGGGTTGGTTTAGCAATTTACACTTTCAACCCCTCAAATTTCATATTGTTATTATTTTATGTAAAAGCTTTTAAATCAAGTTTTAAGAATTACCCATCCAACCCTAGACTTTATAAACTCATTTGAATAATAAACCAAATTAATTATTTGTTAAATTTTATAAACTAATAACTTTATAGTTTAATTATTTAATTTCAATAATAAGAATCTATAACTATTAAAGAAACTTTATAATTTTATTAAAATTTCATTTTATAACTTGATAATTTTTAGTAAGACTTTTCCATTTATTTGTAAAATGAATGGTAAATCTTTAACTTTATAAAAATTTATTCTAAGTAAATTATACAACTTGTTTTAAATAATTAAAAAATATTCACAATAAAGGTTGTATTTTAATCCATTAAAACCAAAATAATTTAATAATGGAAATTCAAATTGAATTCAGGATTTTAACTCGAAAAATTGTGGATGTTATAACTTGAAATCAAAAGGCGAGATGCCTGTTGAAAATTTAAATGATGAATTGAAAAAGGTTAATGTAAGGTCAGGTTCACCAAAGTCCATTTTAGAACCCAAACTGACTAAACCAGTTAACTACAAACATGCTAGTCATCAAAGTCCAAACAAAGGGCATGTTAAAGATGTTTAAAACGTCAAAACAATTAATTTTGTTAATAAAGGTGATACATCTAAACGTGAAGTGAATAAATCCAACTAGACACATGTCACCCCAGTATCATACTCAACCCCATATAAATAGTTTCCTCAACACATAGAAGGGAGATCATGCTACAGTTGTGGAAAGAAAGGACACATCTCTTCTAACTGTCCTTATTATCAGACCCTTAGACAGAAAATTGAACTTTATGATACTAACCAAGTTCTTCGAAAAGGAGTTCTATTAGTCCACCAAAAAGAATTAATGCACCTAAAGTTTAAACTGTAAGCCAACCGTCCGTTTATCACAACAAGCCTTACACAAAACTGGCTTATGGAAGGAAAAGTCAAGTCCATTAACAAGCCTTACACAAAACTGGCTTATGGAAGGAAAAGTCAAGTCCATTATCTGATAATGAGAACAATAAGAGAATGATATGGCCTCACCCTCAAATGGAGAGTGGCTTGAGTTCATGATGTGTGATTCCTCTAGGTCACCCAAGCTAGCTAAGGCTTGGGTCCCAAACCTAAACTGATAATTTCCTCTGAATGTGCAAGGTGTCCGTTACAGTACTATCACAAATACCTAGATTGTTGATAGTGGGGCATCTAGGCACATGACCGAGAACCTGTCTCACATGACCGGGAACCTGTCTCTCCTTTTAAATGTCAAACATTAAAGGGAGACATGTATCATTTGCTAGAAATAAAGGAGGATACATCACCGCTCAAGGCGAAGTGGGAAACCAGAAAGTAAGTTTGATAAGGTCAACTACGTTCAACAATTACAGAATAACTTGCTTTTAGTATCCTAGATATGTGACAAAGGATTCAAAGTTGTTTTTGACAACAAGAAGTGCTATGTATCGAAGAAGGATTACATTATCCCGAAGGACCAAATCTTAATGTTAGCTTCAAGATATAACGACTTGTATGTCTTGGATCTATCAAAAGCCTCCACAACCGATCATCAAGTTCAACGCTTCTTGTCAAAGCAACTGAGAGGGACTCGATCTCCTGGCATAGGAGAATTGGACACATAAATCCACGGAAGATGAATCATCTGATCCAGAATGATTTAGTGAATGGAGTAAATGTCAAGAATTTTCAACTTCCGGATTTTTGTATAGCGTGTAAGAAAGGTAAACAGACCAAGAGGTCTCACAAGGCAAAGAAAGTACATTCCATTGACCTGCCTCTAGAACTTCTACACATAGATCTGTTTAGCATCGCTGGTGATTTGTACTGTTCTATAGTCACCGATGACTACTCAAGATTCTCTTGGGTAATGATTCTGAAATCCAATCAAAGACATTTGAATCGTTCAAACAGCTGGTGACGACATTGGAATCTCTCTACAAGCTGAAAGTGCAATAGATTCATTCAGACAATGGCACGGAGTTTAAGAACCATGGATGGAGGCGTTCTGCAAAGAGAAAGGAATTGTACACCAGTTCACATCTTCCTACACTCCACAAATGAACGGAGTTGCAGAACGGAGTTGCAGAATGGAAGAATAGGAGCTTGATAGAGACAGCAAGAATGATGCTAGCCGACTCGAAACTACCCATCCAATTTTGGAACGAGGCAGTTGCCAATGCATGTTACACCCTAAATCGAGTCTTGGTGGTCAAACGTCATGGCAAAACATGTTATGAGTTGCTCCAGCATCGTAAACCTAATCTGGAGTATCTCGAACCATTTGGCGCACCATGTACGCTGCTGAAGAAAACTCAGTCAGAGAAGTTTAGTGAGAAGGCTGATGAAGGGATATTTCTAGGATACAATATACTAAACAAGAGAGTTTATAACAACTAAACGGGCAAGTAGAAGTGTGGTGCAACGTTAACGTTCAGAGATACACCACCCCCTGCTGGAAAGGGACCTGCATTCTTCTTCGACTATGATGGATTCTTTAAGTCCTTCAACATCCCTCTCTCCCTTCCTAAGGATAATTTATCAACCAAAATGATGTATGATGTCTTAAACACACCATCACTAGACTCGACAACATCAGGTTCATAAGGTGAATCTTTGAGTCATTTAGGGGGAGCACTTGAGTCATTTAGGGGGAGCACTTGAGTCATTTAGGGGGAGCACTTGAGGTAAGCGACTCCTCCTCTGACAATGAAGAAGTGGAGAATGATCAGGTGGCTCAAGAGGAACAGGTTCCTGCTACTGAAAGTACACAAACATCAAATGTTGATGCCTCTGACACTTCGGAACCTCGCACTCCAACGGCTACAGATACTAAACCAGGAATTCCGAATCTGGATCAGGAAGTAGTTGTTCCCACCACTCCCGGATCATGACTAAATATATATCATCCTCTGGACAACATCATAGGGGATGTACAATCCAGAGTACAGACACGAAATCAGTTATACTCAGCTGATTATGCCTTAGTCATCGAAAAAGCCTATCTTCACGACGGTGCTTATCAATGTTTTGTGTCTCAATTTGAGCCAAAATATGTAAGTGAAGCCTTAAATGATAAGGCATGGGTTAGTGCCATGCAAGAAGAACTACTTCAATTCAAGAAGTTAAGAGTATGGACACTGGTGGATAGACCAAAAGGTGCTAAAGTTATAGACACTAAATGGGTCTGAGTGCAACAAAGATGACCAAGGGGTCATCATTAGAAACAAGGCTCGACTTGTAGTTCAGTTTTAGACAAGTCGAAGGAATTGATTACAATGAAGTGTTTGCACCGGTGACTAGAATGGAAGCAATACGTATCTTCCTAGCCTATGCATCTTACATGAAGATCAAATTTTATCAAATAGATGTCAAGAGTGCGTTCCTTCATGGTGAAATCCGTGAGACAGTGTATGTTAGTCAACCCGAAGGGTTTGAGGATCCGTATCATCGGGATAATGTTTACAAGCTTGATAAGGCTCTCTACGGGCTCCATCAAGCCTGAGAGCATGGTATAAGAAACTTTCAACTCATCTAGTGAAACAGGGTTTTCGTAGAGGAGTTATTGACTATACACTATTCATCAAAGAAAAGGATGGTGACTTACTACTAGTACCGATTTATGTTGATGACATAATCTTCGGTTCAAAAAACAAAGAGTTATGTAAAGAATTTGAATCTGTCATGAAAGTATAATTTGAGATGAGTGCAATGGGGGAGATGAAGTTCTTCCTAGGATTAGAGGTGGATCAGACATCGAAGGGAATCTTCTTTGCATCAGACTAAATATGTAGGCGATATCCTCAGTCGGTTTGACATAGAGAATGCTTCAGCTGCTGGAACTCCACTTGCCACAAACCACAATGTGGCACCCGACGAAAATGGTGATCTGGTTGATGCTACAATGTATAGAGGAATGATTGGAACCCTTATGTATCTCACAGCTTCTCGTCCTGATATCATGTATGCGACGTGTCTTTGTTCAAGAAATCAGGCGAAACCGAAAGTCAACCATCTCATAGGTGTTAAACGGATTTTCCGTTATCTGAAGGGTACTACAACACTCGAGTTGTGGTATCCTCATGAAAATGATTTTGAGCTTACAACGTATAGTGACTCAGAGTATGGCGGTTGCAAAATGAATTACAAGTCAACATCAGAAGGATGTCAGTTCTTTGGTAGACGGTTAGTCACCTGGCAGTGTAAGAAGCAGACCTCCGTTGCTCTGTCAACATGTGAAGCTGAATATGTTGCTGCTGCAAGTTGCTGTTCACAAATCATCTGGATTCAACAGCAAATGCGAGACTACGGTTTGCAATTTTCTAACACTCCTATCTATGTTGATAATTCTGCTGCAATAGCCGTAACAAAAAATCCAATCCAACATCCTAAAACTAAACACATCGGTAATAAGTATCACTTTATACGTGATTGTTGAAAAGCATTAATCGATGTGGTTAAAATAAATACAGATTTTCAATGCGCCGACCTCTACACGAAAGCATTGATAAACCGAGGTTTTTATATCTATTAGAGGTAAATGGCGTGAAAAAAAAGTGATGTGATTTCAGAGGAAGACAATGTCTAGTCCGACATTTTTTTAATTTTATTTATTACTTTATTTTATTTTATTTTCCTTTTATTAAAATCCAAAAACACAAAAATATTTTCGGTTTTAGAATTTTTGGGGGAGAATAGGTTATATTAGTATTAAACTAGCTGCTTTATTTAATTACTTAAAAAACACAAGAGAGAAGGACAACTTAGCTAAAAGGAAAGTAATCAAATTTGTGATACTGATTCAACGTTTATGGAAAATTATAGTACATAGGGAACAGATTGTTTGGGACTTCAAAAGAGCTTAACTGACTAAGATGCAAAATTCAAAGTATAAGTCTGAAAAGTCTAAGCAAAATAAAAGGAAAAATGATAGTAAAACTAGTATGCTACCAAGGTAACATAGAGAAAGTAGACCTAGAGGCTGCTAGTTCATTATATGATGTGTTGATAGATTCAACATAATAGATGAGTATACCTCAGTGGTGGTTTCAATTGCAAACTAAGTTGTTCAACTTACTGTGGGTTCCAATCTTATCCCTAGTTAACACAATCAACGCACTTCCAATAAGGGGTGAAGAGCAAAATAAACACCACAAATGTGTGAGGATGACAATAAAAATCAAGCAAAGCACATGGAAAAAATGCAATCAAGCTAATAACTTATATTGTTGGTGCGATATGTGCAAAAAGAACATAAATGCTCTAACAAGAAGATAGGTTGTGTGCCTCTTTGCTGTGCGGTGGCACTGACCTGAGGATAAGCATAAGCTAAATATTCTAGAATTCATTGTTGTTTGTGCCTCTCTGCTGTGCGATGGCACTGACCTGAGGCTTGGCATCTCTTTGAAAGCTCTTAGAATAGTTTCTTCTTGAAATATACCCGTAGACCGCTCACAAATCTTCTGAGGAACGTTGATTACCATATAAGCGTGGGATCCACAAATGCTTGTTGAAATAATTAAATGTTAACTCATCACCAATGTGTGTCAAAAATCTGTGTATGGATTTAAGAGGACAAGTATATCGACAATCATCGTGAGCTGCAGTTCTTGTAAGTCAAAATTATTATGTGCATCTTGTAGCTCTAGTATGATTTCCTAAAATTGCTATTGACTCTTAGTGAAAAGAAGGATATATCATCAAAATAGTTTATTAAAATATCACAAATAATTCTGATATATCTGTATGATTCCATAATGAATTATACCAGAAATGATAAAATCAATTGAAGCAATGCTGTTCCAGGAAGTAAAATCGGTTAGAAGTACTCTAATAGGTTTAAATCCATCTCCATTCAAAAATACAAAAATATGTGTTGGTTTTGTTTTTAAAATTTCTAGTTGTTATTTATTTATTTATTTTTAGTCATTTGGTAGGTAAAAGTCGGACTATGTATCTGAATTCAATCTGTGAATCACTCACTAAAAGGGGTCACGTCTAAGGTGACCAATCGGGTTTTTAAGTTAAAAGGATCACGTGTAAGGTGATAAACAGTTTTTCAAATTAAAAAAGTCATGTCTGAGATGATCAACAGTCATAATGTCTTATCTATAGTAACAAGATAAGTGTTTGAAAGTGCAGAGGTCAAAAAGATCATAGTCTCAATCAGTCGCACGACTGAGCCCGAGTCGCACGATTGGATCATGAGTATGAGCCAATCGCACGATTGAACCATACGTATGGACCAGACGTATAATTCGACCATAAGCATGGGTCAATCCATGCGATTGGATCATTAGAATGAACCAATCGCACGAATGAAGGTAACTGTCACACCCTCAAAATCCACTTGCGGAGTTTTACCGCGAGGCATGTGAACAAACCAGGATCACAGTCAATAGTTACTCAGAACGACTCTAAATGCCATAGTTTAAACAAAATCAACCAAAATACAAACTTTAAACAATGCGGAAGCGTTTTTGAAAACAACCCAAGTCAATAAAGTATAACTATGGCAAAACAAGTGCCAACCCAAAAGAGAGTAAACTATAATTGTTAAAATGTCAAATTGTCTTGAAGCATCGTGTCTTAAAATGCAATGAAACGTGCAGTGCTCCTATGGCAAGCAAGCTAAGGACCTGAGAAAAGCATACTAAAATGTCAACACATAGGTTGGTGAGTTCAAGAGTTTGAGTTCAATAAACATATAAACAGTTGTGATATATATAAGCAGTGTATGGTAATAGATAGCTAGTCTATTATCAGTAAATATTAATACATAGTGATTTTGCAATTGAAGCTGACTATGATAGTTGTTGCCTCCTGTCACGACTTACCATGTCGTGACAATGTTCAATAGGACAAATTGCACCCGTTGACCTCGAGTCACACAGGTGGGGCTCGTCAGACCCAGTAGTACTACCCAAGTTTCCCCGCTATCAATATTAACAATTCAAAAGTGTGAGGACTTTTTCCATGGTAAACAGCACTATATTAATATTATACACAACTTAAATATTTAAAAGCGTTCGTATAAATACCAGTATGCTATCTCCCCCAAAAGAGATTAAATAAAGGGTGGGGCATGAACTCACCTGATGTATGCAAAGAGTACTTAGGTTTATTTGAGAAACGAGAGGATAGCCAACCTTCAAAGGTTACCTAGATCATGTGAGTACATAAGTACGTGTAAATGAAAGGCATGTGGAACCCTAAGCATACCAAAACCAAGACTCAAAAGCTTTTAGAAAATAGACACGTTTGACCTAGTTGACCCGTTTGACCCGTTGGTGACATTATGAGTTATAATCAAATAAAGCCAATGAGCACATACAACATACATGATTACATTCAAATAGTATCATACGTATGCTATATCAACCAGTATATCACTTAGATCATCATACAATCAAGTACTATACAAGTCATGCGAATCTAGAACATTAACATATCCATTGGCTATAATACAACTAACATGTCACACAAATTCAACCATTCATCACATGCCATGTGAAGCCACTCACGACTTCACATCCTAAACCCTGCCAATCCTACTAAGTAGGGGCCTCAGATCCGCACGCGTGTATAACGATCATAACCATAATTCTTTAAGCATATGCATTGCATTCACAACATCACAACAATCATTTACCAGACCCAAGCATGATGTCCTACTACTACGCAACATCCAAACCATACATGATCACCAAAGTCCAAATATCACTCATGATTATCCAAGCATGCCATACAACTAATTTACACGTTTCTATCACACAGAATTATCCTTGAACATACTAGCAGGCTCCTATCATCCCAAACATGATCATAACATCATACTTCAACGTTTACACAAATAAAGTTTCCCTTTTGGGAAAGAACATCCCAAAATCTATCAAACATCCAAAGCATACATGAATTCATCAATAATATACCATTCAAGCTCATACTAACATCTAAGCATAATCACACATCCAAACATCATAACATCCATAGTTCAACATTTCATGCAAATAAAGTTACTATTATTAGTAACCTATGAACATCAACCCTAAATCATCAATTTCTTGCAAATTCATGATTCCTAACATTCATACAACTTACTAATCACCACACATTATCAAACAACCATCATTCACCCATAATCATGCCAAAATTGAATTAGGTTTGACTAGAATCAAAACCCATGATTAACCCCTAACAACATGTAATTCATCCATGATCGACGTTAACTAACATACATTCAACCTAACTAACATATAAACATCATCAAAAAACATCCAATTCGACCTCATGAGGGTCAATTCCGCAAATTAGGTTCGGCCATAAAGAACACTCACAAAAACATGAAAAATCTAACCTTTAAACGTGTGTTAACTTGCAATTGATGATTCCCACGAGATGTATGCCTTGAAATCGATCAAAATCGCAGGTATTATGTTGTTCTTGGCTGAATTCGAAGTGGGGAGAGGGGGAAGGGTGAATGTCGCGGCCGCTTTTGGGTGGTTTTAGGGTTTTGTTTATTTAATTCATTTTTACATATTTACCCTTTTACCCTTGTAATTTGTATTTTATAAAAATTATCTTTTAACTCCTTTTCAAAGTGCTTTTAACTTAATAATATACAGATATAAACTTATAAAATCATTATATATCTTATCTTTATAAAAACACAAGACATACGAATAAATAGGCACGTTTCCGCGTTACGCGATAAATTCTTTAATAACCTTTAAAAATGTGTAACACATAAACATAACCCAATATTCACATAATCACTTAGATTCACAACAAATTAACATTATTCATTTTTATTAGGTCACCAACGTTAACGAAAACTAGTGTGTGCTCACGACACGTGTATACAAGATTAACGGAACTAACGGAGTTTGGTAACGGAAATTTACCGGATGTCACATTATCCCCATGTTGAAAGAATTTTCGTCCCGAAAATTGCGTTACATGGTGAGAGTGTTCCATCACTGGTTTCCATCACTGGTCTACTGCATTGGCACACAGAAATCGAAATCGGGTGAGTTTTGGATGAGTGTCACATCATCCCCATGTTGAAAGAAATTTCATCCCGAAATTTAAATCAATACCTTCATTTGTTGGCATCGTCCTTCGAATAGTTGAGGGTACTTAAGCTTCATTTGATCTTCCCGTTCCCATGTGAATTCCGGTCCACGCGCGCGAATTCCAACGGATTTTAACAATAGGTATCTTGCTTTGCTTAAGTGTTTTCACCTCACGATCCATCACCTCCACTGGTTCTTCAACAAAACGCAATTGTTCATCCACTTGAATTTCTTCTAGTGGTACGACCGTCGTTTCATCAGTTATGCACTTCTTCAAGTTTGACACGTGAAATACATCATGAATTCCACTTAGTGAATCAGGTAGGGCTAATCGATAGGCTACTGGACCTATTCTTTCCACTATCTCAAATGGTCCAACGTACCTCGGATTTAGTTTCCCTCGTTTACCAAACCGAACTACGCCTTTCCATGGTGAGACTTTCAACAAAACCTTGTCACCAACCTGAAACTCTAAAGGTTTCCGTCTCTTGTCAGCATAACTCTTTTGCTTGTCCCGCGCTGCAGCCATACAGTTCCGTATCTGTATAATTTTCTCTGTCGTCTCATGAATTAACTCAGGACCTGTTATCTGACTATCACAATTTCTGCCCAGCAAACCGGTGATCGACATTTTCTCCCATACAGCGCCTCGAAGGTGCTGCCTGTATGCTAGTATGATAACTGTTGTTATAAGAAAACTCCACAATGGCAGGTGAATTTCCCAGTTATTCCTGAAGTCAATCACACAAGCACGTAGCATATCTCCAACGTCTGTATAGTACGCTCACTCTGACCATCCGTCTGTGGATGATATGCAGTACTCATATCCAAACGTGTACCCAAAGATTTTTGCAATGATTGCCAGAAATGTGACGTGAAACGAGCGTCACGGTCAGAGATAATTGAGATCGGTACACCGTGTCTCGAAACGATCTCCTTGAGGTACAGGCGAGTTAATTTCTCCATCTTGTCGGTTTCCTTTATTGCAAGGAAATGAGCAGACTTTGTCAATCGATCCACAATAACCCATATCGTGTCACAACCAGTACTAGTCCGGGGTAGCTTAGTAATAAAATCCATGGAGATCTGTTCCCATTTCCACATTGGAATCTCGGGTGTTGTAATAGTCCGGATGGTTTTTGATATTCCACTTTTACCTTCGAGCAGGTCAAACACTTGCTCACATACGTAGCTACATCCGCTTTCATGTTAGGCCACCAATAGTGAGCCTTTAGGTCATGATACATCTTGTCAGATCCAGGATGTATAGAATACTTAGATTTGTGTGCCTCGCTCATAACTAAATCTCTCAGATTTCCATGAACAGGCACCCAAAGTCTATCCATGAAATACCGAATTCCATCCTCTTTCACCATTAGCTGCTTATCCATTCCCCTTAACAATTCAGAACCAATATTTTCTACTTTTAACGCTTCTATCTGTGCCTCCTTAACTTGTTCGGGCAGTTGAGTACTGATAGTAAGCTGTAAAGCTCGCACCCGTCGGGGTTTAGCTGTTTCCTTCCTGCTTAAAGCATCGGCAACTACGTTCGCCTTTCTCGGATGATACTTAATTGCGCAATCATAATCATTTAGTAGTTCCACCCAACGTCGCTGCCTCATATTCAACTCTTTTTGCTCAAAGATATGTTGAAGACTCTTGTGATCGGTGTAGATAGTGCACTTGGTACCGTACAAGTAATGTCTCCAGATCTTTAAGGCAAAAACTACTGCACCCAATTCTAAGTCATGAGTAGTATAGTTCTTCTCATGAACCTTTAGTTGTCTCCAGGCGTAAGCTATCACCTTGTCTCGTTGCATCAAGACACAACCCAATCCTTGAATGGATGCATCACAATACACCACAAAGTCATCTGTTCCCTCGGGTAATGCTAATATCGGGGCAGTACAGAGTTTTTGTTTTAATAATTGGAAAGCTGATTCTTGACTCTCAGTCCATTTGTATGTCGTTCCTTTGTGAGTCAAGGCTGTGAGAGGTTGTGCGATCTTAGAAAATCCTGCTATGAATCGGCGGTAATATCCTGCTAATCCTAGAAATTGTCTTATCTCACTCGGCGTTTTGGGTGTAGTCCAATTTCTTATCGCCTCAATTTTGGCAGGATCAACGTGTATTCCTTTCTCATTAACAATAGACCTAGGAATTGTACTTCTCTTATCCAAAAGTCACACTTTGAGAATTTAGCATACAGTTGCTCATTTTTCAACAGTTCCAAGATCATTCGTAAGTGCTCTTCATGCTCCTCTTTGGTCCTAGAGTATATCATATATCATCGATGAACACAATGACAACTGATCCAGATAAGGTTTGCACACGTGGTTCATGAGGTCCATGAACACAGCAGGTGCATTAGTCAACCCAAAAGGCATGACCAAGAACTCATAATGACCATAACGAGTACGAAATGCAGTCTTGGGAATGTCTTCTTCTCGAACTCTGAGTTGATGATAACCAGATCTCAAGTCAATCTTCGAGTAATAGCTTGATCCTTGAAGCTGATCGAACAAGTCGTCGATACGAGGTAAAGGGTATCGGTTCTTGACTGTTACTTTGTTTAACTCTCGATAATCGATACACATCCGGAATGTGCCATCCTTCTTCTTAACAAAGAGAACAGGAGCTCCCCAAGGTGATGTGCTAGGTCGAATAAAGCCTTTATCCAGAAGCTCCTGAAGTTGTGACGACAACTCCTGTAGTTCGTTTGGTGCTAATCGATAAGGTGCCCTAGCAATCGGAGCTGCGCGCCGGAGAGTCAACTCAATCTGGAATTCCACTTGGCGGTGCGGTGGTAATCCAGGAAGATCTTCTGGGAACACCTCCGGAAAGTCGCGTACTACGAGAATATCCTCCATTCTCTTTTCTTCCTTTTGCTTATCGGTTACAAGTGCTAGGATAGCCACGCGGCCCTTTCGTAACAACTTTTGAGCTTTCATATACGAGATGATGCCTATCACAGCACCACTTCTATCACCTCTGACGATAAGGATTTGATCACCCACCGGGATCCGTATGATCTTCTCATGACATATGACTTCCGCTTGCTTGCTAGAGAGCCAATCCATGCCTATCACAACATCAAAACTCCCCAGCGTAACAAGCATGAGATCTATAGCGAAAGTATGACCAGCAAGTTCTATCCTACAGTCTTTAAGGATATGCGTTACATGGATTTGTTTACCGTCGGCTAATTCCACAGTGTATTTAGAATCTAAAGCAGAGGGTATATCACTTAAAAGACTACAGAACTTTAAGGACACAAAACTCCTATCGGCTCCAGTATCAAATAGTACTGTAGCAAAACAACCATTAACAGGGAATCTACCAGTAACAGTTGTGGGATCATTTAGAGCCTCACCTGAGCCAATGACGAAGGCTTTCCCTTTGGCTCCATCTTTATTGCCGCCATTTCCAGTGCCATTTCCACCATTGTTGTTATTATTACCATTGTTGTTGTTGTTCCCATGGTTGTTGGTGTTGTTGTTGTTGTTGTTGCCATTTCCGTTCCTCCTTAGTTGTGGGCAGTTTCGCTTGTAATGCCCTTCTTTCCCACATTCAAAAAATCCCTTGGGATTTTCTTGAGGTTGTTGTGGCCTCCTCACTAGTTCACCACGACAATCCTTCGCAGCGTGTCCAATTTTTCCATAACGTTGACACTTGAAGCTATCACACCGTCCACATGGTGGTAGTTACACCGTGGGCATTTGGGATGTCTGCCGCCGTAACCCTGGGTCCTTGGTTATTTGGGCAGTTTGGTTGAAATTGCGGTTATTATCGAACCGCCGCTGCTGCTGCTGGACTGGTTGTTGCTGTTGTTGGGATTGTTATTGACCGCCAGACGATGATGATGATGATTTGTTGTTGCTATTATTGGGAGCATCCCACTTCCTTTTGTTGTCGTGCACGCTCACCACAGCGCCCCGTTTGGGTAACCGCCCCTGCTCTACGCCTGATCAGTAAGTTTATGGGCAATTTGGATGGCCTGCTGAATCGTAGTCGGGTTAGAAGCTGTTACCATACTTTGGATTTCAGGCACCAATCCTCGTATGTAGTGCTCGATTCTCTTATGTGTCTCATTAACCATTCCTGGACATAAGGTAGCCAACTCATGAGTTCGGGTCGTGTAAGCCTTATTTCTGAACCCTTCATCTTGAGTTGCCAGAATTCCATCTCCAGTTTTTGCACCTCGTTTCGAGGACAGTACTCCTCGATCATCATATCCTTGAACTCATTCCAGGGAGTCCATTTGCCATCGCTTGCCCAAGCATCTGGACTTGCGCGTTCCACCAAGACAGAGCAGCACCCTCCAAAGTCCCAGTGGCATACTTTACTTGATCCGCTGGTGGACAGTTACATTTGGAGAAAACGGACTCAGTCTTCTCGAACCAGCGTACAAGCCCTACAGCACCCTCAGTACCGCTGTAGGTGTGTGGTTTATAGTCCATGAAGGACTTGTATGTACACACTGGTGGTCCTGTTTTAACACAACACACATTAATCAGACATCCCCTATAGTTATAAAGGATATCAGATTTGTCTTTCTGTCATTGTTTACCTGCTGGCTGACCCGCGTGGGCAGCAGCCACTGCCGCCTGAACATGCTCATTAATCAGAGCAGCCAATTCTGCGGGAGTCATGTTAATAGCACCACCACCCTGTTCCCTGGTGCCACGTCCACGTCCGCGTCCACGACCACGTCCACGTCCACGTCCACGAGCGTCCATTCTTTTCACTTTACATTCACAAAACAAAAATGAGTAACATCAAACATATTTAAATCATTGAAGCATAGTAAACAGTAAACAAAAGAAATAGCGAATCATCACAACCACAATATTCATAACAAAAATAATAACCAAAGTAAATAAATTGCAATGAGTCACAATGTATTTAGCAATGTCAAAATTGAAGTTTGTCGTTCGTGTGGGGAAACAACCCTTCCCACATAGGTTTCAAAAATAAAACACTACGTAGTCTAAGTCATATAAAGAAGTCAATCGACAATATCTGACCCATCACTATCATCCTCCATCTCCTCCGGTTCCTCTTCCTCGGGTCCCTCCTCGGGATCCTCCTCATCCTCAGGGTCTACCGCAAGAGCAGGAGCTATAGCAATCTGAAGTGCCTCTAGCTGGGCCTCTAAAATGGCGATCCTATTATCGGCGACGGCGTCCCGCTGTTCACGAGCAGTCATACGTCCTTGGAGTGCCATAACACCATCTTGCATATGGTGACAACCGTTCAGAGTCTTCCCGTGTTCTTCCTCGAGTTCATCCAATTGGTGTCTCAGGTTGTACACCTCTTGCTGTAGTGTACAGACATCACCCGTGAGTCGCCTTACGCGATGTTGTTCAGTATCCAATGCAGCCATTAGTGCAGCAATCAGTTGCTCGTTAGACTGCGTCGTTCGTGGGAGTGAAAGCATAGGTTGATTGGCATTGTTCCTAGTCCTTGCTTTAGGACAGGTACGCGCTCCCTAAACATGATGTGGTCAACAAACCTAGGATAAGAACGCCAGTCCCGCAGAGGGTCACGCTTCATCAATGCAAATGGTTGATCCCAGTCAACCTCCTCTCGGGGATAAGCCAGTCGGGGCCAGTCGAATCCATCATCAGGTACCGGTGCGGGAGGTGGGGATTCAGATCATGCAGGTGATTCGGGTCGTTTACCCGGAGCTCTCGAAGATGATGCCATGCTGCAGATAATGTGATGTGTATGCCAATGAGTGTACAGTCGATGGAACAAGAAACAGGTAACTAACTAACTGTGCGGTTATAGTCTAGTGTGTATGCAACCTAGTTCCCTATAACCAATGGCTCTGATACCATTCTGTCACACCCGGCCCCTCGCATCAATAATATTGTCCGCTTTGCTCACGGGGAGCTCACGGATTTGCTTTTGGTTGCTCAGGTGAAAACTTCCCAGGGAGGTCACCCATCCCTAGATTGCTCCCACCTAAGCACGCTTAACTGTGGAGTTCTCCTCTCATCCACAGCTAATACGCCCAAAACGCGTTGTTGGTTAAAGGCCAGACATTCCTTATGAACCAGGAATCTCTCCTATCCACGGCCGATGTGGGATATGTGTAGGGTGTCACAAGCACCCCCTGTTTGGACTCATCGTCCTCGATGAGCCCGAGAAGTCACCATCATTGGTGAGGTGTGTCCCACACCCCGAACGGCATAGGAGTGACTCTGATACCAATCTGTCACACCCTCAAAATCCACTTGTGGAGTTTTACCGCGAGGCGTGTGAACAAACCAGGATCACAGTCAATAGTTACTCAGAACGACTCTAAATGCCATAGTTTAAACAAAATCAACCAAAATACAAACTTTAAACAATGCGGAAGCGTTTTTGAAAGCAACCCAAGTCAATAAAGTATAACTATGGCAAAACAAGTGCCAACCCAAAAGAGTAAACTATAATTGTTAAAATGTCAAATTGTCTTGAAGCATCGTGTCTTAAAATGCAATGAACCGTGCAGTGCTCCTATGGCAAGCAAGCTAAGGACCTGAGAAAAGCATACTAAAATGTCAACACATAGGTTGGTGAGTTCAAGAGTTTGAGTTCAATAAACATATAAACAGTTGTGATATATATAAGCAGTGTATGGTAATAGATAGCTAGTCTATTATCAGTAAATATTAATACATAGTGATTTTACAATTGAAGCTGACTGTGATAGTTGTTGCCTCCTGTCACGACTTACCATGTCGTGACAATGTTCAATAGGACAAATTGCACCCGGTTGACCTCGAGTCACACAGGTGGGGCTCGTCAGACCCAGTAGTACTACCCAAGTTTCCCCGATATAAATATTAACAATTCAAAGTGTGAGGACTTTTCCCATGGTAAACAGCACTATATTAATATTATACACAACTTAAATTTTAAAGCGTTCGTATAAATACCAGTATGCTATCTCCCCCAAAAGAGATTAAATAAAGGGTGGGGCATGAACTCACCTGATGTATGCAAAGAGTACTTAGGGTTTATTTGAGAAACGAGAGGATAGCCAACCTTCAAAGGTTACCTAGATCATGTGAGTACATAAGTACGTGTAAATGAAAGGCATGTGGAACCCTAAGCATACCAAAACCAAAGACTCAAAAGCTTTTAGAAAATAGACACGTTTGACCTAGTTGACCCGTTTGACCCGTTGGTGACATTATGAGTTATAATTCAAATAAAGCCAATGAGCACATACAACATACATGATTTACATTCAAATAGTATCATACGTATGCTATATCAACCAGGTATATCACTTAGATCATCATACAATCAAGTACTATACAAGTCATGCGAATCTAGAACATTAACATATCCATTGGCTATAATACAACTAACATGTCACACAAGTTCAACCCATCACATGCCATGTGAAGCCACTCACGACTTCACATCCTAACCCTGCCAATCCTACTAAGTAGGGGCCTCAGATCCGCACGCGTGTATACGATCATAACCATATTCTTTAAGCATATGCATTGCATTCACAACATCACAACAATCATTTACCAGACCCAAGCATGATGTCCTACTACTACGCAACATCCAAACCATACATGATCACCAAAGTCCAAATATCACTCATGATTATCCAAGCATGCCATACAACTAATTTAACACGTTCTATCACACTAGAATTTATCCTTGAACATACTAGCAGGCCCTATCATCCCAAACATGATCATAACATCATACTTCAACGTTTACACAATAAAGTTTCCCTTTTGGGAAGAACATCCCAAAATCTATCAAACATCCAAAGCATACATGAATTCATCAATAATATACCAATTCAAGCTCATACTAACATCTAAGCATAATCAACCACATCCAAACATCATAACATCCATAGTTCAACATTTCATGCAAATAAAGTTACTATTATTAGTAACCTATGAACATCAACCCTAAATCATCAATTTCTTGCAAGATTCATGATTCCTAACATTCATACAACTTACTAATCACCACACATTCATCAAACAACCATCATTCACCCATAATCATGCCCAAAATTGAATTAGGGTTTGACTAGAATCAAAACCCATGATTAACCCACTAACAACATGTAATTCATCCATGATCGACGTTAACTAACATACATTCAACCTAACTAACATATAAACATCATCAAAAACATCCAATTCGACCTCATGAGGTCAATTCCGCAAATTAGGTTCGGCCATAAAGAACACTCACAAAACATGAAAAATCTAACCTTTAAACGTGTGTTAACTTGCAATTGATGATTCCCACGAGATGTATGCCTTGAAATCGATCCAAAATCGCAGGTATTATGTTGTTCTTGGCTGAATTCGAAGTGGGGAGAGGGGGAAGGGTGAATGTCGCGGCCGCTTTTGGGTGGGTTTAGGGTTTTTGTTTTATTTAATTCAATTTTACATATTTACCCTTTTAACCCTTGTAATTTGTATTTTATAAAAATTATCTTTTAACCTTTTCAAAGTGCTTTTAACTTAATAATATACAGATATAAACTTATAAAATTCATTATATATCTTATCTTTATAAAAACACAAGACATACGAATAAATAGGCACGTTTCTGCGTTATGCGATAAATTCTTTACTTAACCTTTTAAAATGTGTAAACACATAAACATAACCCAATATTCACATAATCACTTAGATTCACAACAAATTAACATTATTCATTATTATTAGGTCACCAACGTTAAACGAAAACTAGTGTGTGCTCACGACACGTGTATACAAGATTTAACGGAACTAACGGAGTTTGGTAACGGAAATTTACCGGATGTCACAGTAACCGATTGAGTTAGTCACACGACTGAACCTAAGTCGCACGAATGGATGTGACCGACTAAGTCAGTCTCACAACTGAGCCCCAGTCGCACGAATGAAGCGTGTGAATAGGTCCAGTCGCACGACAGAAAATAAATCAGTATAAATAGGGTGAAGTCGGTCGCACATTGTCATCACCCCTTCAATCGCTCCTAAATCGCACGAAAGCAAACATACTCTGCCAAAATTCGATTTCGTTGATTTCGCACTGAGATTGTGTTACTAACGTGTACTCTCATCATATATAGGTACTTAATGAATGAAATCGCATAAAATGGTCGGTTTAATCAAGCCCTAAGACCTAAATTGCTCAAAAACAAGAACCGAGACTAAGATTTCAAAATAAACCACCAAACTGGACTAAATTGTTAATTTAAAGAAGTTTTGGTGATATTTTGAGTGTTTGCGAGTCTAATGAGCCTAACCACAACGTTTAACAATAACTATAGACCAAGAACGAATCTAACAGTGTCGAACAGAGACTCATGCAAATGGACATGCTAATGAACTTCAATCGCACGATTGAGCTGGGCGTCTGACTCAATCGTTTAGTCGCATGAATGAACCATGCGTATGAGTTCAGTCGCACGACTGGGTCAACCGCATGAGACAGTATGCTATTAAACCCAGTCGTAGGCTTAATCGTACGACTGAGCTCAATCGCACGACTAAGACTCAGTCGCATTGTCCATTCACATGATTGAACAAACTGATTCAAGTTCATTAAATTTCAAATGCCATCTTATTACACTATTTCTAATGTTTATGTATCCTGTGTTATAGAAACATGACGAGTAGATGGACTATGAGCACGAAGCACAATCTCTGTGCTCATCTAGACGTCACATCTTGGAATGCGTCTGAATTCTTGGGGATTATTACATTTTTACAGAGATCGAGGATCTTCAAGGCTATTTCTACTCCGTGCACACTATACAGATCAATTCAGCAGTCTTTCTGCCTCATCGAATTCGGAGTTCTATTTTTGGCCAGGAGATTGAGATCAATGAGGATGATCTGAGGAGGGTTTTAGAGTTGGGTGATGATGGTGACCGCCCAACCAGACTGCATCCATTGACGATTCAAGGATGTTTTCTTCGGACTAAGTACGCTGGTCACATAAATGCTGGTGTGCTCACAAGAGCAACATGTGCCCCCAGTTCAAGTACTTAACCTATGTGCTGCTCAAGTGCATAGCCTCGAGGAAGGGAGGCTTTGATGAGATGTATGATCAGATCCAGAACGCTTACGTGCCTCTAGTACTGAATCATCCATTCAGCTTCGTGCGGATGATATTCACGTACATGGTGGAAAATATAGAGGCCAAAGGCAAGGAAGGCTTCTGTATGTACCCTCGCTTCCTGCAGATGATTATTGACCAGAAGCTTCCTTTGCTGCCGAAGGAGAGAGATGGTGTTGTTACACTTGAGGTTATGGATGACACCACCCTTGGGAGGATGAAGGTGGCAGGTAAAGCCCCTG
The DNA here is from genome assembly GCA_025506515.1 of Flaveria trinervia. Lineage (NCBI taxonomy): Eukaryota > Viridiplantae > Streptophyta > Magnoliopsida > Asterales > Asteraceae > Flaveria > Flaveria trinervia. Next base: position 79,175,263 of record CM046452.1, on the reverse strand, counting down.
GTAAGGAGATTGTTTAGGCATCTAGCCCGGGAGGACTATGTGACGCCTGCTCATAAGAAGTGGCATCACGATAATAGTGACTCTGATACTGAGCCTATTGTTCTACCCACTGACGATTCAGATGACGACGACGACGACCATGGTGAGGGTCAAGGTGGTGAGGCTTCAAGTGGATCTGAGCAGGCTCCAATCCACCCCAACTATCAGATAGATGAGGAGGAAGAGTCGGAGGAGTAGCCACTGGTGAGGACAGTGGGCAGCAAGGTTGGTGCCACTAAGAGAGGGCTTGTGGCGGTTGGTGGATGCCAGGGTGAGTCCAGGGATGCCGCTACTGCCGGTACTGATCCATCATACATCCCGGACCATACCATCAGCCCAGGGGGAGCATCCTCTTCTAAGGGCTCAAGGAAGAAGAGGATGGCTCAGCCCCATGGCATGAAGAGCAAAAGGGGGAGGATTACATTGATTACCACCACATCTACCACAATACCACCACCACTACCATACTCCCTATCACCACTACCACACCTCCCACCATCACTACCACACTACCTACCACCACTACCACAACCACCTCTTCACCATCCACTCATATTCCACCACCACCACCACCCAACGAGCTGGGACTTCTACCCAAGTCCCAATGAGCCATGGACCCACTCTACCCTCTATGGGGATAGAGGAATAGCTACCAACCTAAACTGGATGGTGCTAAAGCTTCTAGTTGCCGATGAGCAAAGATCTACACAACTAAACTAGCCTATGGAGCTTAATGCTACTCAAGCTCAGCAGATTACCCAGCTGCAGGAACAGAATGCACATTCTGTTCAAAGGATAGAGGAGCTAGAGAGAAAGAATAAGAAGATCATGCTCAGGCTGAAAGAATCCAAAGATGAGCCTTTAAAGATCAGGGAAGGTGATGATGATGATGATGACGACTCTGGTGAAGAAGATGAAGGTGATGATGAAGGATCGAGTGGAAAGAAGAGAGGAGATGATGATGAAGAAGGTGATGCTGCTGCATCAGCCTCTGCTCAGGGTCAAGAGAGACGTTCCAAGAGAGCTCAAGAGCAAGGAATCTCGTTTTCAGCCCCTCCAGTTGAAGAATTGACCGATAAAGATAAAAGTAAAGATTAGATGTTTTGTATTTAGAAAACTTTTGTACTTGATTCAAATATTACACTAATGTAATTTATGATTATCTATGTTTATGTATGCTTAAATGTCTTGATAAACTACTAATAATTGATGTGTTAAATGTTTAAATCAAGCAGATAAAACATCCCAGCAAGATGAATATGATATTGCTCCCCTTCAGCAAATCAAGTGTTGATACATATATGCACCTAGATCCTGATCTGAATGTAATATGTCTTACACTTATGTAACTATTGGGTACTTAATGAAATACAAAATGTTTGGTTATGTTTATAATGTTTAATATTTCATTAATGAGTTTTTAACGCATATTGACTTAATTATATAGGTTGTGATTGTTTGAAGTGTTATACATAATGTTTAAATATTGAATACACTCAAACTTGGTGAAGCGAAGTTCTCATGCGTCCGAATGGCCACGCGACTGAGTGTCCATGTGCCTAAATAGTCCATACGCCTGAACAACTTCATGCGTTTGACTCAGTCGCACGACTGAACACTCAGTAGTGCGAATGGATCAACCGCATGGCTCAATCGCACGAATGAACCATACTAATGGTTCAGTCGCCCGAATGAGCAATCCTAACCTACAAATACCACCTAATTCGTGGAAAAACATAAGAATTGAATCCACTTCGACTCCAGACGTACCCTAGCCGTCCAGAAGCCTCCAAGTTCATACGCCAAGTTCATAGAACGCTATGGATCGATTCTCAATCGATTCTTGACGTTAGATTCAAGTCGTTATTGTGTCTACGTGCGTTCTCATTGATTGGATCGCCAATCAAATAGGATTCCGCACTATTTGATTTGGTTTAACACGTTAATCATTGGTGTTTGGTCAAATACCAGATCCTAATAGTGGTATCAGAGCTAGAGGCTCTTGATTACATGTTGATTCAATTGTTTTGATACAAAATTGTGTTTTTGCATCAAAAACGCAATCTTTTTGTGTCTAACGAAGTCTTGGACGGTTCCTAATCGAAAAGTGTAGTTTTTCCGGCATACGTCTATTAGGGTTTGATAAAATTTGAGTTTTTACGGCCAAAACAAGTTTAACCTACGAATTATCAAACTTCAGCAGCTTCAGTCGCACGATTGTCTCAATCGCATGACTGAGTTCATACGTATCCTTCAACCGCACGATTGAACTCATTCATACACTCATTTGTATGACTGAGATCTTCATTCGGACCGCTCAATCGCATTAGTGTATTCGGACGACTGACTCATCTACATTAGCCTAATCGCACGATTAACCTATTCGCACTTGTTCAATCGCCCGAATAAGCCCAATCGCATACCTTCATTCGCAGCTTGTTAAATAGTAAAGTGAAGTGTAATGGAGGATCAGTTTTCAGCATACACAACAAGTAGAGATACACGTATTCAGAATCTACTGCTGTTGGAGAACGAAGTAGGGATTCACAATAAACCCCCAAAACTTATTACGTTAGATGACTACCCACAATGGAAGCAACGTTTCGAAATCTACTTAAATGGAGTGGATACAAATTTGTGGGAGGCAATAGAGTCGGGGTACAACATGCCAGTTGGAGCTGACGGAGTAAAACTTACTCTAAGTGGCATGTCGGATGCACAGAAGGTAAAACACAACGCTGAGAAGAAAGTCTACGCCTTGCTTACTCAGTCTATTCCGAAGGATATTTTCCACCAGTATTCGAAGTATACTCAATCCAAGAAACTTTGGGATGTGTTGGAGAAGAGGTATGATGGGAATGCCTCTGAAGGCTATCAAGGCAAAAGCATTGAAGAAGGAGTTTGACAACTTCTCTTCAATGGGAAAAGAAGGCCTTGATGATGTGATCGATAGATTCTACCACTTGATGAGTGAGATGCACAGTCATGGAGTGGTTACTTCGATGGAAGATAAATATCCAACTTTGCTGATGGATTACCAGAAAAATGGGGTTCGTTTTTTCAAATCTCAGACAGAATGGAATGCTCTCGAAGTTAGACATAAATGACTTCATTCTGAAACTGAGAGAAGAAGAGCTTAGGATGAAGTATCGAGCCCAAAAGGCAAACTATGATCAAAATCCTGCACTCTACAATGCTACTCCTTCAGTCAAGACATCTGGAGCACCATTGCAAACCGCCTTCATCTCAAGCGCAGGAGTTCCAGCACACTCCTCAACTTCAGGATCAGAAATGTCAGGGTCGTCTAGCACCCAATATAGTACCTGAAGCTAATGCCGCAAAGCTGAAAACCAACAACCTCGGGAATGTAACTATAGAGGTGGCCAGAGAACATATGGACCTTTTAGCTGCGGTGGTTCACTCCTATGATGGATTAATTGCTGGAAATATAGGTAACTGCCTCCTAGCAGATGAAGATTATGAGCAGTTGATGAAATGGAGTTGGAACGCATGGACATAATTGGGCTCTGGCAAGTGCTGTCCGGCGAGCTAAAAAGTTTGTCAAAAAGACCAGACAGAACCTGGTTGCAACAAAAGACACACCTTTGGGTTTGATAAGTCAAAGGTTACATGCTTCAATTGCGGTGAGAAGGGACACTTCAAGAGGGAGTGTATAAAACCAAAGAAGACAGGAAATGGAAATCCCTTCTCGTCATTTACCGTCAAGACAAGTCCACTGCTAGTAATGCTGACTCATCAAGTAAGGATCCAAAAGCCTTAACTGCTAACGAAGATGAAGGACAGGACTGGAGCTTTTGGTTCGTCTCACCAGGAGAGTCAAATATAGCTAGTGTAGAGGATATTGATGACGATTCTGCGAGTGAAGGAGATATAGCAGTAGAGATCGCAATGTCGAACTCTGAAGATACTGCAAATGTGGTCAACTACCTACCCGAAGAAGAAAATTTTGCAAATGCATCATCATCTGAATCATCAGAACCAGAGAAAACCGACTAAGCACTTATGGCTGATTCTTTTTCAACATCTCAGGTAAGTACTACTGACCAACTGTTTAATAATCATGCTTGCTTAGAATGTAATAAATTCAGAGAAGTTATAGATTCAAAATTTGCGAGGCTATTAGATCATAATGATAGCTTAGTAAAGAACCTGGAACTGTGCACGGAGGCAAATAGAGTGTTAAAACAAAACGAGCACAGTTACAAGGAAAAGATAGACCGATTAAATAAAGAGCTTAGGGAAACTAAGGTAGTTGCCTTTAACCAAGAAAATGACATTAGGTACTATCTAAACTCTCTTGAGGACACTAAGAAGCAAAAAGCAGTTTTAGAAGTAGAAGTCAATTCATTAAAACAAAAACTGCATAGTTGGATAAGCTCATCACACATTATCCAGCACTTAGTAAGAGAGAGAAATAATGGGGGGGACTGGGATACAAAGTGGTTCCACCACCACATGAGACCTTGATGAACACCAAATGTAAACCGATTAACAATAACCCCATCAAGGATCACGTGGTGTCCACTCCTCTGGTGAGTGATCCAGATTCATTAAGTAAATCAATTGGATCAGACACTAAACAGAAGGAGGCCACTTCAAAGGCAATAGGTAAAATTCCTTGTGTTAATCTGGAACAAGAATTTGAAAAGATTAGTTTTAAGTCAGGGTCAAACAAAGTCAAACAAGAACCTAAAAAGACTATAAAACCTAATCAATCACGTGCATCATGTCACAGTCCAGGTAAACAAGAGATCAAAGATGTAAAACCAGGTAAAGCAATTAAGTTTGTAAAACCAACTCATACATCAAACAAAGAAGTGTCTAAATCCAAACATAATAAGGTCAACTGTGTGACATCTGCATCTCCACCAAAAATAGAAACCATCAAGTTAAAAGCAGATCCTGCTATAATTGTGGAGAGTATGGTCACATAGCAACTCACTACTCTTATTATCAGACACCGAGGAAGAAAGTTGAACTTTCTACATCTACATCAAGATCTTTTAAAAGGAACTCAGTGACGCCTTCTAAAAGATATTGTGAACCCAAAGTTCGATCCATCAGCCAGTCGTCTGTTTATCACAAACAGGCCTTACACAAATCTGATTTATGGAAAGAAAAAACCTCCTCAGTGTCTAAAAATAAGAACACATAGAATTCTGATTAATCCTTAACCTCAAAGGCTCAGTGGGTTGAGTTTGTGATATGTGATGCCTCAGGGAAACCCAACCGGTTATGGCTTGGGTTCCTGACATGAACTAATGTTTTCATTGACTGTGCAGGGTGGTCGCTACAGTTCTGAGACTAACACGTGGATAGTTGATAGCGGAGCATCCAGGCACATGACAGGGAACAGAGCTCTCTTATCAAATGTCAGACAAATTAAAAGAGGGCATGTTTCGTTTGCTGGAAACAAAGACAGGTACATCAAAGCCCAAGGAGAAGTGGGAAATCAGAAAGTTAAGTTTGATAAGGTAAACTATGTCCAACAATTACAAAATAACTTACTTTCTGTTTGTCAAATCTGTGGTAAAGGATTCAAGGTAGTATTTGACAACAAGAAGTGTTACATTCTAAAGATGGACTACGTGATTCCGGAGGATCAGATCCTAATGTCAGCTTCCAGATATAATGATCTTTATGTTTTGGATCTCTCAAGGCATCCACAACGGATAGTGAAGTCCAATGCTTCTTGTCCAAAGCTACTGAGAACGAATCCATCTCTTGGCATAGGAGAATGGGACACATAAATCCGAGGAAAATGAATCACTTGATCCAGAATGATCTTGTGAGAGGAGTAAATGTCAAAAACATTCAACTCCCGGATTTTTGTGTTGCGTGCAAAAAGGGCAAACAGACGAAGAAATCTCATAAGGAAAAGAAAGTTTACTCTATAGAACTTCCACTTGAGCTTCTTCACATGGATCCGTTTGGACCAGTCAATACAAGAAGCATCGCAGGTGACTGTACTGCTATGTAGTTACTGATGACTACTCAAGGTTCTCTTGGGTAATGTTTCTGAAATCCAAATCAGAAACATTTTAATCCTTCAAGGAATTGGTAACTACACTGGAATCCTTATACAAGCTGAAGGTAAGATAGGTGCGCTCAGACAACGGACTTGACTTCAAGAATCAGAGGATGGAGGACTATTGCAAGGAAAAGGGAATTGTGCATCAATTCACCTCGGCTTATACTCTTCAGATGAACGGTGTTGCTGAACGGAAGAATCGCAGCTTGATAGAGACGGCACAGACAATGCTTGCAGACTTGAAACTGCCTATACAATTTTGGAATGAAGCAGTGGAAAATGCATGTTATACTCTTAATCTAGTTCTGATAGTAAAACGCCATGGAAAAACATGCTACGAGTTATTACAGCAACGTAAACCTAACTTGGAATATCTCGAGTCGTTTGGCGCTCCGTGCACCCTACTGAAAAAGACTCAGGAGGGAAAATTCAGTGAAAAGGTTGATGAAGGGATCTTCTTAGGATACAACATACCGAACAAGAGAGTTTACAACAACTCAACATGTCAAGTAGAGGTGTGGTGTAATGTTGATCTTCAGAGATATATCACACCACCTGCTGGAAAAGGGCCTGCTTACTTCTTCGACTATGATGGATTCTTCAAGTCCTTCAACATATCTCTTTCTTCTTCAGAAGACGAGTGGGCAAACAAGATGATGTATGATGTCTTGAACAAACCATCTCAAGATTCAACAAGTCATGATCTTACCAACTCAGGGGGATCAGTTGATGTGAGTGATTCTTCCTCTGATGAAGAAAATGAAGAAAATGATCAGATCAACCAGGATGTACAGGTTCCGACTACCACAAGTTCGCACGCATCGGCTAGTGATGCTTCTGAACCTTCAGAACCTCAGACTCCTATTGCCTCAGATCCAGAACCAAATGTTCATAATCTTGACTCTGAGGTGGTTGTTTCGAAAACTCCTGGCTCACATCTAAACGTCTATCATCCATTGGATAATATTATAGGAGATGTGAGCTCAGGGATTCAGACTAGAAATCAGCTATATTCAGCTGATTATACCTCGTGATGGAAAAAGGATACCTTCATGACGGTGCATACCGCTGATTTGTGTCTCAGGTTGAGCCAAAGTATGTTAGTGATGCACTAAATGATGAGGCTTGGGTTAGTGCCATGCAGGAAGAACTTCTTCAGTTTAAGAAGTTAAGTGTATGGACACTAGTGGATAGACCTAAAGGTGCTAAACTCATTGGTACCAAATGTGTTTTGAAATGTAAGAAAGATGATCAGGGAGTGATCATCAGACACAAGGCTTGGCTTGTTGTTCAGGGTTTTCGACAAGTTGAAGGTATCGACTACAATGAAGTATTTGCACCCGTGGCAAGGATGGAAGCCATCCGCATCTTCGTTGCCTATGCCTCTTATATGAAAATTAAAGTCAATCAGCTAGATGTTAAGAGTGCATTCCTTCACGGTGAAATCAAAGAAACAGTGTATGTCAGTCAACCTGTTGGACCAAAAGAACCAATGAGCCAAGATCAGAAAACCTCTAAGTCCCACACGGTATCACAACAACTGCTGAAAGCCTCATCAGTAGTTTGACAAGTGCTGAAGACTTCAACAGCTGAAGATCAAGTGCTGAAGACTTCAACAGCTGAAGATCAAGTGCTGAAGACCTCAACAGCTGAAGAAATAAAGTGCTAAAGTACAACAGCTGAAGAACACAAGTGCTGAAGCTGAAAGACCAAAGTACTGAAGTACAACAGCTGAAGAGGTTACAAGTGCTGAAGATCAACAACTGATGTACAAAGTCTGAAGACAAAGACTGAAGACATCAGCTGATGATATCTACTGAAGTCATCAGCTGATGAAACACCTGAAAGTCAAAGTCTGAAGATAAAGTACTGAAGCGTCAGTAGTTTGTCACAACTGCTGAAGAGTACTTCTTCAGTAGTTGTGATATCAGTAGTTTTATATTTTTATGTTTCAGTAGTTTTGTAAAACGACTGAAGAGCTTGTTCTTCAGTCGTTGTAGTTTCAGTAGTTTTCAATCAGCAGTTTTATATTCTGTACTTAACACTCTGATGTGTTCTCAGTACTTGTGAACATTTCAGTAGTTTGTTAAGATTTAGTTATTTTTGTTTATGATCTGCCAGTTGTCACTTTCCGTGATAACAGCAGTGATTGTTGCTCTCTATATAAGGAGATGCAACCTATTGTAAGAATGTGAATGACGGGAATAATATGAATGATTTCGATTAGAATTATTCCATATCTATAAACATTCATTGATTCAGAAACATATTCTCTCAATATAACCGTATGTGTTCTTAATATATTCAAGTATCGATTTCTTGCTACAATTCGTCTAGTTCTTGTTCTTATTCCGCTGCTTTATATTCTGATACATCAAACTTATGGTCAGAGTTAAGATAGAAGAAGAAGAACAGCAGAAACAGCACGATGAGCAATTGTTGAAGATGGTTGACAAGGAATTTCCTCAGTCATCATCTATTCAAGCCATGAAAGGGCATGCTCAAAGGCTGTACACTCTCAGGCACACCTTTCAGTATCAGAAGGAGAGAGTGAGAGTATGGCCAGACCCCAGGGTGAGTTCCAGAATCCATAAAAGAACTATTCCACACAGATACAAAGGCCAGGTACGAAAAACAGTAGAGTCTACCATCATGTTGGCCGTTGTGGTCTCACCTTGGGAAATCATTGATGAATTCAAGAAAGCTCACCAAGCAAAGAAGACCCCTCAAGCTTTACTAGAAAACAAGATGATAAAGAAGGGGTTGCTATACAAGAAGCTTGAAGACATCCAGAAGAATGAACTCCAGTTACTCCTTGAAGGCAACCATCCTGATGAATTTGTATATAGGGAGGTAACTACAGTGGAGCTGAAAAATGGCAGGACCATGAAGTACTTATCAGAGTACTATGGCCCAGAGTTCTTCTTCGAAGGAGGAGCAGAAGAATTCTCTCAGGAGGAACAAGTTGTTCTCCTTGAGGCCTATGTTCGAGAGTCATACAGACTCATTATGGGGAAGTAATTCTCATGAATGGGATAACAACTCTGTGTCCAGTTCCCCAAAACAGAGTTCCCATTCATACTCTGCCAAACAAATATCTGAGATTTCTTCCCAGGCCGGAGCTTACATGGGTCATCTTCTCTACTGATCAAGAAGGAAAAAGACCAACACTTTGCCAACAATAAGTGGGACAATAAATAAGTTAGAGGTTTTGGCTGCATTGGTTCAGGGGGAGTTTGTTGGACCAAAAGAACCAATGAGCCAAGATCAGAAAACCTCTAAGTCCCACACGGTATCACAACAACTGCTGAAAGCCTCATCAGTAGTTTGACAAGTGCTGAAGACTTCAACAGCTGAAGATCAAGTGCTGAAGACTTCAACAGCTGAAGATCAAGTGCTGAAGACCTCAACAGCTGAAGAAATAAAGTGCTAAAGTACAACAGCTGAAGAACACAAGTGCTGAAGCTGAAAGACCAAAGTACTGAAGTACAACAGCTGAAGAGGTTACAAGTGCTGAAGATCAACAACTGATGTACAAAGTCTGAAGACAAAGACTGAAGACATCAGCTGATGATATCTACTGAAGTCATCAGCTGATGAAACACCTGAAAGTCAAAGTCTGAAGATAAAGTACTGAAGCGTCAGTAGTTTGTCACAACTGCTGAAGAGTACTTCTTCAGTAGTTGTGATATCAGTAGTTTTATATTTTTATGTTTCAGTAGTTTTGTAAAACGACTGAAGAGCTTGTTCTTCAGTCGTTGTAGTTTCAGTAGTTTTCAATCAGCAGTTTTATATTCTGTACTTAACACTCTGATGTGTTCTCAGTACTTGTGAACATTTCAGTAGTTTGTTAAGATTTAGTTATTTTTGTTTATGATCTGCCAGTTGTCACTTTCCGTGATAACAGCAGTGATTGTTGCTCTCTATATAAGGAGATGCAACCTATTGTAAGAATGTGAATGACGGGAATAATATGAATGATTTCGATTAGAATTATTCCATATCTATAAACATTCATTGATTCAGAAACATATTCTCTCAATATAACCGTATGTGTTCTTAATATATTCAAGTATCGATTTCTTGCTACAATTCGTCTAGTTCTTGTTCTTATTCCGCTGCTTTATATTCTGATACATCAAACTTATGATCTCTGATCCTGTCACAACCTGAGGGATTTGAAGATCCATATCATCGAGATAGAGTTTACAAACTCGACAAGGCTCTATACGGACTTCATCAAGCTCCACGGGCTTGGTATGAGAAACTCTCTACTCATCTTGTGAAACACGGATTTTGTAGCGGAGTCATTGACTGCACACTGTTTATCAAAGAAAAAGATGGAGACTTACTGCTAGTACAGATCTATGTAGATGACATAAACTTCGGTTCAAAGAATGACAAATTATGCAAAGAATTTGAAGCAGTAATGAAGTCTGAGTTTGAGATGAGTGCCATGGGGGAGATGAAGTTCTTTCTCAGGTTACAAGTAGATCAGACACCAAATGGAATCTTCTTACATCAGAGCAAGTATGTAGGAGATATTCTCAGTCGGTTTGACATGGAGAATGCTTCCATAGCTGGCACTCCACTGGCTACAAACCATGATGTAGCACCCGATGAGAACGGTGATCTGGTAGATGCCACTATGTACCGAGGGATGATTGGATCTCTCATGTATCTCATTGCCTCCAGAGCAGATATCATGTACGCGGCATGTTTATGCTCGTGATATCAGGCAAAGCCTAAGGTGAATCATCTAATTGGGGTCAAAAGGATATTTTGTTATCTGAAAGGCACACCCACACTTGGATTGTGGTACCCTCATGATGATGACTTTGAACTTACAACGTATAGTGACTCGGATTACGGCGGCTGCAAGATGAACTACAAGTCTACATCAGCAGGGTGTCAGTTCTTTGGGAGAAAATTGGTAACCTGGCAGTGTAAGAAGCAGACCTCGGTTGCCTTGTCAACCTGTGAAGCAGAATACGTTGCTGCTGCAAGCTGCTGTTCCCAAATCATATGGATTGAACAGCAAATGCGGGATTACGGTTTGCATTTCCCTTCTACTCCTATATTTGTTGATAACTTTGCTGCGATTGCAGTCACTAAGAACCCGGTCCAACATCTTAAGACCAAACACATCGGAATCAAATATCACTTCATACGTGATTGTTTTGAAAAGAACTTAATCGATGTGATAAAAATAAACACTGATTTTCAACACGCTGACCTCTATACAAAGGCTTTTGATAAACCACGTTTTCTATATTTGTTAGAGGTCAATGGTGTTAAAATCAAAAGTGAGGTTATTCCTGAAGATGCCCATGTATAGTCCGATGCGTCGTGTCTAGTGTCTTTTACAATTTCTTAAATTATAGTTTTTTTTAAGTTTAATTCTCTTGTTTCATTTAATGTTAGTTCGGTCATTACACTTAGTGTCGGTTCTTGCTCATTAAAATTCTAAAACGCAAATCCTTAGAGGTTTTAGTATTTTAGGGGGAGAATAGGAGAAAAAAAACGAGGGAAAAGGAGAGGCAAGCCAATAATAAATAAGATCGTACGTGTGATACCGATTTAACATGTGGAATATGATAGTACACAGGTACAAACCATTTGGGACTTTAAAATTCAAAATTGAAAAAGATGCAAAGTTCAAGTATAAGTCTGTGTAGTCTGAGCAATATAAAAGGAAATATGATAGATAAGCTAGCTACTACTAAGGTAACACAAAGAAAGTAGACCTAGAGGTTGCTAGACCACAGATGATATGTCGGTAGATTCAACACAAAAGATGAGTAGACCATTTTGGTGATCACAAGATTAAACTAAAATGTTTGACTAGCTGTGGGTAACGCTTTATCCTTGGTTAACAAATCAACAAGATTCCAATAAGGGGTGACGAGCAAAATAAACGCCACAAAAGTGTGCGTAAGACCAAAGCATGAGCAAAAGCATATGAAAAATGCAAATACAATTGTTGTTGGTGAGATCTGTGTAAAAAGAAGAAAAATTGCTCAAACAAGAAGATAGGTTATGTGCCTCTTTGCTGTGCAGTGGCACTGACCTGAGGATAAGCATAACCTATATATTCTAGAACTCATTGTTGTTTTCCGCCTCTTTGCTATACGATGGCACTGACCTGAGGATTGGCTTCTCTTTGAAAGTTCTAAGAATAGTCGCTTCTTGAACACTACCCTAAGACCGCTCAAAAATCTCCTGAGGAATGTTGATTACCATATGAGTGCGGGATCCACAAATGCTTGTTGAAATAAAGAAACCTTAAATCGATCACCTAACTGTGTTGAAAGTCTGTGTATGGATTTAAGAGGACAAGTATATTGACAATCACTGTGGCTACAATTCTTGAAAGTTCAAATCAGTGTGGGGACCTAATAGTACTAGTATGTGGGGACCTAATAGTACTAGTATGATTTCCTAAATTTGCTAAATGACTCTAGATGAAAATCATGGAAAGAGCATCAAAGGCTTTAGCTACTTGTCCCAAATGATTTGAATATCCTGTATGATTCCAGCTGGAATTGGTCCATGTATGGTTTAAAAGATTGAGGCTGCCCTCTCAAAAGAATTATTCCTTGGAGTTACATCTTAGGAGTTAACCCTCACAAAAACACAAAACATATCTTAGTGTAATTTTTCAGTGTTATTTCTTTTATGTAAGTACAGAGTTAGTCTATTTCAGTTTTGTGTAGTATCGGACTATGTCATCGAAGTTTATAAGGGACCTTATCATCTAAAAGGTCACGTCTGAGGTGACCACACGTGCTTTCAAGTAAATGGGTCACGTCTGAGGTGACAAAAAGTTTTGAAAAAGGTCACGTCTCAGGTGACCACACGTGCTTTCAAGTAAATGGGTCACGTCTGAGGTGACCACACGTGCTTTCAAGTAAATGGGTCACGTCTGAGGTGACAAAAAGTTTTAAAAAATCACGTCTAAGGTGATCTAAAGGGTTTAAGTCTAAAATGATCATGTCTGAGATGATCAAATGTTCATAATGTTAAATTAACAGGTTAAAAGGGTTTAAAAGTCAAATAGTCATAAAGTAAGGAAAATATCAAGTGTATGACCCATTCGCACGACTGGACCTTGAGTATGGACCATTCAACCGAATGAATTATACAAATGAGCCATTCGGCCGATTGAGAGTGGGCGAATGAACAAGTCGCGCGACTGAATTCCAGTCGGATGACTAAAGGTAAGTAACTGATCCAATCGCACGACTGAATTCCAGTCGGACGACTAAAGGTAAGTAACTGAACAAGTCGCGCGAATGAAATGAGCGAATGAGTCCAGTCGTACGATTGAATCCAACTTGAGTATAAATAGAAGGGGAGTTGGTCGCAGAGACTCATCACTCCCAAATTAACCCTAATTCGCACAACTATCGTTACTCTGCCAAATTTTCATTAGATCTTTCTATACCACTAATTCTTGTGCACTGACGATTGCCACTGACTATACAGGTAGAATGCGGTTCAATCCAACCATCTTTTATTCAATTTTACTGCAAAATCAACAAGTTCGGTCCAAACCAAGAACCAAGACTTGTTTGACAAAATAACCAAATTAATTCAAGCAATCAACCGAATTAATGCTATTATGTGCTAAGTATAATGATTGCGAGTCCAATGAACCAAAACACGACTCTAATCATAAGAATTGGTCAAAATTTGAATCTGAACTGAACAGCAGTTTGTCATGCGAATGGACAGGTTGATGAACTTCAGTCGCACGACTGAGTAATGCGAATGGCTAAACCGCACGACTGAACCACGCGTATGAGTTCAGTCGCATGACTGATATACACGAATGAGTGTACATCCGTATGAGCTCAGTCGCATGACAAGTCATACGTATGAGGTAAGTCGCACGACTGAATTTCAGTCGCACGACTGAATTTCAGTCACACTACTCATTCGTACGACTAGATCTCAGTCGCATAGTCTCATTCGCACGACAGATCAAAAGAAATATTTACAAGTCCAAGTTATTCAAGATATTCTTAATTAATGGATACTAACGTTTTCTTTTGTATCAGATGACGAATCGGTGGACAATGAGCACCAAGCACAATATCTGTGCTTATCTGGATCAGTCATCCAGACATGCACCTGACTTTGCTGGAATCATCTCGTTTCTTAGACGCTCAAGGGTCTCTCACGCAATCTCAACTCCATGCACACCGTACCGGTCTATTCAGCAGGCCTTCTGGGAAGGTACTGTAGTTGATAGAACATCAGAGCCTCATCGAATCTGTAGTTCAATATTTGGAGAGGCTATTGAGATCTCTGAGGAAGATCTCAGGATAGTGTTGCAGCTTGGGGACGATGCTGAATGTCCAACACGATTACACCCCCTGATTGTCAGAGGCTGTTTCCTGCGGGCCAAGTACGATGGGGACATCAATGCAGGGGTGCTCAACAAGAGCAACCTATGTCCCCAGTTCAAGTACCTTGCGCACGTACTGCTTAAGTGCTTAGCGTCTCGGAAAGGAGGTTTTGATGAGTTGTCCGATCAAATCCAGAATGCATATGTTGCTCTGGTGCTGAACCATCCGTTCAGCTTCTCCAAAATAATCTTCACCTACTTGGTGGAGAACATTGAGGAGAAAGGGAAGGAGGGCTTCTGCATGTACCCTCCCTTTATGCAGATGATTATAGACCAGAAGCTCCCTGCCTTGCCGAAGGAGAAGGAAGACGCCGGTGGTACTCGAGGTAATGGACGATACCACTTTGGGAAGGATGAAGGTTTACAGGGGGAAGCTGGTAAAGCCCCTTGTGAGGAGATTATTTGGGCATCTAGCCCGGGAAGACTACGTGGCTCCGGCTAGGCGTAAATGGCGTCACGTTGATAGTGACTCTGAAGAAGAGCAGATATAGCTCCCTGATGATGACTCCGATGATGATAGCGGAGATGCTGGAGATGAAGGACCCACTCAACAAAGGGGTCCCACTACTGCTATTCCATCCCCAGCATCTGCCCCCACTGGAGACGGAGCGGAGACTGCTGGGTTCCACCAGGATTTCATGCCTGGTGAGGAAGAAGATGAGTCAGATGAGGAGCCGCTGACTCGGACTGTGGGAAGTAAAGTCGTTCCCACAGAACGAGGGCTCCGGGTAGTTGGTGAACTCCCAGGTGGATCGGGAGAGACTGCTGCTGACCCTACGTATGCTCCCGATCCGCCAAGCCGTGTACTAGGGGGAGCATTCTCCTCGATAGGATAGAGGAAGAAGAGGATGGCTCAGCCCCATGGCTTGAAAAGGAAGAAACGCAGAATCACCTTTATCACACCACCACAACCACCACCACAACCACTACCACAACCACCATTCCACCTACCACCACTACCACCAGTCCACCTACCACCACTACCACCCTTCCATCCACCACCACATCATTCACACCTACATCACCACCACCATTATCTATACCGCCTCCAATCTTCACCACAGTCACCACCACCACTAGCCATCCTACAGCACCATCCTCTTTCTCTCCATATCCATCAGGATCACCTCTGCCTCCCAGTGGGGTAGAGGAACAGCTCTCGGCACTTAACCATATGGTGCTGAGGCTGTTGGCGGCAGACGAAGAAAAGACTGCTCGGCTGTGACAGCTTGTAGATCTTACTGCTGCCCAAGCTCAGCAGATATCTCAGTAGGCACAACAGATGGAGGTTCAACGTGCAGAGATGTCCCAACTCCGAGAGCAGAATGTTCTATCAGCAAAGAAGATTGAGGAGTTGGAGACTACTAACAAAACCATCATGCTACGCCTAAAAGGATCCAATGAAGAGCCACTTAAGTTTCATGGAAGGGGATGGGGATGATAGTGATGATGAAGATAATGATGGTGATGATGATACTGATGCTACTGGTGATGTTGGAGATGATGTTAGAGATGATGATGATGATGACTCGCCTGCTGTGGGTGCCACATCTGCCAGTGAAAGGAGGACCAAAAGAGCACAAGATCAAGGTGCCTCCATATCAGCCCCGTCAGCGGAAGAGCTGATGCTCCAGGACAAGAGTAATGCTTAGATGTCTTATTGTTATTTAAAATCACTTGTATTTGAATCATGAGTAAAATTAATGAAATGAATGTTTACATGTAATGTAAATGATTATTCCTTGATTATTAGCTAATTATTACCGTGTTGAATGTCTAAATCGAGCAGATCCTGATTCCCAAAGAGATGAATATGACATTGTTCCCCTCCAACAGGTCAAGACTCAACTGACATTGATTCTTGATCTGCAGGGTATTGTCAGGAGATCGGTAATGTATACTCGTGAAGAAGGAGAAATCATTCACAATCTCATTGACGAGCAGATAGCCGAAATGTTCCAGCTAAACGCTGATGAGATTGTGAAAGATGCTCCAACTGTGCAAATAGAGAGTGACGATGAGCTTCAGGATGTCGATGAGATCGAGATTGAAGATGTCATGGCACAACACTATCCAGAGTACACTGACAATGAGGGAAATGTCATTCCAAATCCGGGAGAAAATCTTGTCAGTTACACTTTTGAGACTCTGGATAAAATGGATCAAGACACAGAAAAGGATAAAGAGAAGGCCCAAGCCTCAGACGCCGAAGTCAACATCAAAAAGGCTGAATGGACAACATGTTTTGAAGAAATCAGAGCCCAACGCAGAGCTACAACGTCAACTGTCTACACCAAACTGTATAAGGTCAAGAAACATCAAAAGGTGGCAGGCAGGATCATAGCGTGGGCACATTTTGCAGACCTCAACGTTTACGCGGTTAAACGTGAGAAGGGAATTGAGTACTTCAGTTTTCCACACGATCTGAAGACTCTTACAGGTTTTGAGCTCAACCAGTTAGCAAAGTTAAACTTGTTATATGCTGACCCTCGTAAGATGTCAGGCTGGTTTGAAGTTGCTCTAAAGAGGGAGTACCACACCAGATGGGTCAACTTCAAACCTCAACAACCAACGAGGTACATCAGAAGATCTGAGGTTGATGCCATAACTGGCAAACCTAGAGTAGTGCTGAAGTGGAGTCCACCACGTACAATGTCAAAGATCCCACTACGTGAGATGCCATAGAACTTCACTCCACACTTCAAATGGTGGTACTACGATTGGAGAATGGGAGAGGCTGTGATAGTCTTGAACAAGAATGGCACAATGGAAACCATAAGGGTGTTTGACCCGATGTGGCTCACCAACATGTCAGCACAAGATGTTTATACTTTATACAAGTGGCCACTGTTCTACGACCCACAGGATATTGTACAAGCTTTACAGTTCCAAAAGGTGATAAGACTCTGTTTTGTTTTTGAGATAAACACGGGAGTTACCAAAGAAGCTAAGTACAAAAAGTTTGAGGAAATCATGAAAGATGTTAGACAATAGATAGATCTAGGTCCAAGGGGGAGTTTGTTGATACATATATGCACCTAGATCCTGATCTGAATGTAATATGTCTTACACTTATGTAACTATTGGGTACTTAATGAAATACAAAATGTTTGGTTATGTTTATAATGTTTAATATTTCATTAATGAGTTGTTTAACGCATATTGACTTAATTATATAGGTTTGTGATTGTTTGAAGTGTTATACATAATGTTAGAATATTAAATACACTCAAACTTGGTGAAGTGAAGTTCTCATGCGTCCGAATGTCCATGCGACTGAGTGTCCATGTGCCTAAATAGTCCATACACCTGAACAACTTCATGCGTCTGACTCAGTCGCACGACTGAACACTCAGTAGTGCGAATGGATCAACCGCATGGCTCAATTGCAGGAATGAACCATGCTAATGGTTCAGTCGCCCGAATGAGCAATCCTAACCTATAAATACCATCTAATTCGTGGAAAAACGTAAGAATTGACTCCACTTCGACTCCAGACGTACCCTAGCCGTCCAGAAGCCTCCAAGTTCGTATTCCAAGTTCATAGAACGCTATAGATCGACTCTCAATTGATTCTTGACGTTAGATTCAAGTTGTTATTGTGTCTACGTGCGTTCTCACTGATTGGATCGCCAATCAAATACGATTCCGCACTATTTGATTTGGTTTAACACGTTAATCAGTTGGTGTTTGGTCAGATACCAGATCCTAACATCAAGTCTCAATTCACAATGATTCTTGATTTGCAGGGGATTGTACGAAGGTCAGTGAGCTACACTCCCGAAGAAGGAGAAATCATACACGACCTTACGGATGAGCAACTTGCAGAGATGTTTAGATTAAATCCTGACGAGCTCGTCAAAGACGCTCCAAAGGATGATGTTATGAGTGATGACGAGGTAAACGATGTTGATGAAATAGAGATAGAGGATGTCACGTCTGAGCACTATCAAGAGTACACTGACCGAGAGGGAAATGTGATCCCCGACTTGGGTGACACTCTCGGCAGTGCTACATTTGAAAAAACTGGATGAGATGGAGAAATAAATAAATAAGGATGAAAGCCAAACCTAAGCCTTGGATGCAGATGTTGAGATCAAGAAGGCTGAATGGGTAGCTTGTTTTGCTGAAATACGAGCCCAATGCACAGCTCAAAAGCAAAATGCCTACACCAAACTCTACAAGGTCAAGAAACATCTGAAGGTGTCTGGCAAGATTATTGCATGGGCGTATTTTAAGGATCTAAATGTTTATGCTGTAAAAAGGGAGAAGGGAATAGAGTACTTTAGATATCCACATGATCTGAAGACTCTCCCAAGTTTTGAACTCAACCAACTAGCATGCTTAAATCTGCTATATGCTGATCCTAGAAAGATGTTAGGTTGGTTTGAGTCTGCTCTAAAGAAGGAATACTAAACCAGATGGGTAAACTTCAGACCTCAACAACTGAAGAGGTACATCCAAAGGTCTGAAGTGGATCCCATATCTAAAAAGCCTAAACTGGTGTTGAAGTGGAGTCCCTCACGCACAATGTCCAAGATTCCCTTACGGGAAATGCCTCAGGACTTCACTCCACACTTCAAATGGTGGTATTATGATTGGAGAACAGGCGAAGCGGTTATAGTTCTAAACAGAGAGGGCAAAATGGAAACTATCCGGGTATTCGACCCAATGAGGCTTACAAACTTGTCTGCAGAAGATGTCTACATATTGTACAAGTGGCCACTATTCTAGCTCTCCAATTCCAGAATGTTATATGACTCTGCTTTGCATTTGAAATACATGCAGGAGTTACAAGAGAGGATAAGTACAAGAGGTTTGAGGAGCTTATGAAGAATGTTAGACATTAAAGGAAACTAGGTCCAAGGGGGAGTTTGTTCATACATATGTACCTAGTATATGAGCTTAATGTAAATGTCTGTCATGTCTTACACATGTGTAATGAATGAGTTGAATGAAATACAATATGTGATTGATGCTTATAATGTTTAATGTTTCATTGTTTATTGTGTGATAAAGTACAATGAACTAACTATATAGGTTTGAGGTTGTTGTGCATAGTTCTTAGTTAATAATGATTGAGAAATGTGTTCCAACTTAATCGTATGAGTCATCATGGGAATGGACCATGCTAATGGACCATACGCATGAATATCTCATGCTAATGGACCAGTCACACGACTCAACCAGGAGACTGGATCAGTTGCACGATTGAGACATAAGATTGACTTACTCGCACGACTGAACCTTCAGTCGTGCGTATGGATCAATCGCATGATTTAGTCGCACGACTGAACCATGCTAATGGTTGAATCGTACGATTAGAAACCCATAACCTATAAATACCACCTAATTCGTGGAAAAACGTAATACTTGAAGACTTTTGACACATACTCGTACCCTAGCCGTCAAGAGCGTCCAGAAAGCTTGTTCCAAGTTCATAGTTCGCATTTGATCTCGTTCTACTCGTTCTTAATGTTTCTTTAATCGTTATATTGATCAGGATTGCGTTCTCACTGATTGGATCACCAATCAAATAGGATTCCACACTATTTGATCATGTTTCACGCATTATCAGTTAGTACTCCGTACGTACACGGTCTTAACAACTCCTTCATCTCAGTCGGAGCCAACCAATACGGCGCCTAGCTACTGGTTGGGCACCCAGTATCAAATCAATCTGGAACTCGATCTCGCGGTTTGGTGGCACTCCTGGTAAGTCTTCGGGAAACACGTGTGGAAAGTCACACACAACCGGTACATCGACAGTTGTGATGTTGGTGTATCCACATCCTTTATATAGGCCAAGTAAGCACTACATCCACGACTCATGCACTTTCCCACCACCACCATCAAAATCACTTTCGGGATCGTCGTGACTCGATCACGATAAACCTCCACCGAACTCCCGTCAGGCGCCGTCAACCGAATCATCTTCTTGCGACACACAATGTTCATCTCGTAGTCCGCCAACCAATCCATTCCTAGGACTACATCGAACCCGCCTAAGGTCATCACGAATGGTTTAACAGAAAACTTGTGACCTTCAAATTTTATGTTACAACTTTCATTCATTATATTACCACATACCAAACAGACCTTAAGTGATTAAAGATGCAAGAAAATAAACCAACATAGTAAGGTAGAGTGGTAGGAACGATTATTAAAGAATCCATTGTACGAAGCCGATTAGAGTTGGTTTAATCTTAAAAAATATATAATACAATTCATCGTGTTTTTCTGATTCTTTTAATTTCTTAATGCAAAAACATAAATGATGGCTATGCTTTTAGCCTAGCTAACATACAGACCCACTACTAACAAAAAAAACCTACCAACTCGACCGCTAACCATCTAAATAAAAGTTAAGCAATCATGTTAATAAATAAGTTGAATCTCGCATCATCAATTTCCCTTATCGCTGAGCACGTACGAAACATCCATCTAATTAATGATATTATTTAATTCCTGTTCATATTAAAAATAATTTTTATTAATTAAAAAAGAGATTTTTATATAAATTCAATTTCTAAAGAAATATTTTTTGGAGATAATAATATTTTTTTTAAAAATATCAAACCTTTTAAAAACACTATATATATATATAGGGGAGGGATCAAATGAGAACTAGTTTTTTTTTGTGAGAACTTTAGAAATAAATCTCAACCACTAGTTCTCAATAGTAAAATTATAATAACAAAAACATATTTAAAAAATTTATAAATAAAAAAAAAATATAAAAATAAAAATAATAAAAACTCAAAAATATCCCCAACTTTCCCTCTTTCATAAAAAAAATATAATTTTTTTTTAAAAAAAAAAAAATCTCGTTTTTTAACGAAATTCGTTTTACACATGTGTAATATCGGATTTACGCATATGTAAATCCAGTACTACACATGTGTATAACTAGATTTACACATATGTAAACAACGGATGTACGATTATTTTTAGAAAAGTATATCAATATGATACGCGTTGAAAAGATAAAAAAATACTGAATTTTATGGTGAAATTTTTTTGAAAAAATGATGTCGTGAAAAAAAGTTACGAACATTTAAAAAAAGGGAGAAATGTCATTGATTTGCATGTGATAAAAAATGAGTAGCTGAAATTGGTTCTTAAAGTTCTCACAAAAAAATGCTTTTCATTTGAACCCTCCCCTATATATATATAATATATATATATATATAATATATATATATATATATATATATACATACATACATATATATATATATCATACATACATATATATATATATATATATATACATACATATATATATAATATATACATATATATATATATATACATACATATATATATATATATATATATATATAATATATACATACATATATATATATATATATATATATATATATATATATATATATATATACATACATATATATATATATATTCATATTTACTATATATATATACATATATATATTTTATATTATATTTACATATATATATATATATTTATATTTACATATATATATACATATATATATACACAAAAAATAAAAACACAAAAAATGTTCCCCAAGTTTCCCTCTTTCATAAAATTTTTTTATAAAAAATAAAAAAATTACCATTTTTTAACGAAATTCGTTTTACACATGTCTAATATTTACACATGTGTATAACTAGATTTACACATATGTAAACAACGGATGTACGATTGTTTTAGAAAAGTAATCAATATGGTAGCCGTTGGAAAGATAAAAAATACTGAATTTTATGGTGAATTTTTTTGAAAAAATGATGTCGTGAAAAAAAGCTACGAACGTTTAAAAAGAAGGGGGAAATGGCATGTGATTTGCATATAATAAAAAATGAATGGCTGAGATTGGTTACTAGAATTCTCACAAAAAATATGCTTCTCATTTGAACCCTTCCCTATATATATATTATAATATATATGGGGATCCATTCCATTGAAAACCATTATTTGTAAAACAACAAAAAGAACCAAGACCGACCAATCAAAAATTTTTAATTATTTTAAATTTATTTATCACAACAATTAAACAAAATGGTAGTAATGTAATTTGTAACTACTAATTCACTTAGTGGGCTGAAAATGATAACCATTCCTCCATTGTTTAATTGGACCCTCAAATAATTGCATCTAATGACCTACGATTGAATAACAAATCTCTGAAACTCAAACCATGAATGTTCAATCCATCAAATTAAGTGTGCGATTCAGCAGGCACAAACAAACGACAGGATTTTGTTGTTTGTTTGATTCTGACGAATTATTGTTGCGCATAGTGGGTACTGCTTATTGTTCAAAATGGAATGTTTATTTTAATTCCATTTCATCTTGCAATTCATCATAATCATGCGACTTAATTGTGTCTTTTGTAGATATAAAAGGTTAACTCAGTTCTAGACCATCTGCCCTTGATAGAACCGAACCTATATTCTCTAATGAAAATGTTTTGAGTGACAAGAGTTGTGCAACAACCTCAAAGATGTTCTCGGGGGGTTAATCGTACGGTAGTCGGTGACCTAGTTGTGAAGGATGTTGACTCTGATGATAAAGTTGGGGGATTAAATACAGATAAAATCATATTTGGTATGTTGATATTTGATTCTCCACATCAGAATAAAGGCAAAGCAATGATGAGTAATTCCATTCAGCAAATTGGTTGCAATTATGGTATTACGGGTCATGTTGACAATCTTATATATGTAGAATGTTTTGATATGTTAAGTAACTGGGATGACATGGTATAGTTCTATTTCCTGATTTGAAGTTTGGTTATGTAGACATACATGTACAAATGATCTTGATGTACACATGATCTTGATATCAGATTTTTGTTCTTAATTCATATCAATTTGATTTCATTCAAACCAATATGATTTTAGTTCTACGTGTTTAAAGTCAAATCATCATTAAAGAAACTAAGGGTACACTTTAATAGAAAATTACGAAATGATCATTTGAAGATCAAGATTAGGTTGGACTCACCTTAGTTAGTGTTTATATTATGATTAACGTAATAGGTTTTTGTGATAGATTACTTAGTTTAATATTTGTATTTTGTGTATTTTGTAGTCTAACGAAACTATGAGCGAAATTATAGTTTCATAATCAGCAGACCACGTTCACCCAGCAAATCTATGTTTTGTCGTCGGGCTAAATTTGTCATGGGCTAGACAATTTCGTTGTCCAGCGAAACTATCAGCGAAATTAGGTTGCCAATATATTGAGTTGATTCTATCATTGTAGGTTAACTTTACAAAACCCTAATTCGATATATCATTGTTGCAAATATGTATTTGGTGGTTGGATGTCAATGAAATTCATATTAAGCCTTTGATTTTGTAATTGTTTATTTTGTCTTGCTTATTAATGAAACCATTGATTCTAGATCATTGTTGTGTTGTTATTATGGATGATTGATCAGTGGATTTTAAACGTTCTGATAATCATTTGCATTGTTTATCGATCAATTAGACCAATAAAATAGTATTAGAGCCATAGTGCTCTTGATTGATTGAGTTTTTGGGTATTCTAGTTGAATATCACTATTTCATTATGGATCGTTTTAGAGTGATTTGATTATGGAAATTGATTGAGATCGGTTAGAATTTGGTCTAGGAAGCTTTTGTAATCATTAGATCTTAAGTGCTTTGAGATTTGGGTGATTTTGGATCAATTTTGTGTTGAAAATTTTTTTCAGATACATCCAGCGAAACTACTGATTATCCAACGAAACTACTTGTTCAAACAGCAAAACTATCATTGTTTTGTTAGTTGCTCTTGTCTTTCTAACCCCAGTGAAGGTACTCTTATTGAATGCAAGTTCATTAATGATTATGAACACACTCTTGGCAAAATTGTTGCCGAATTTTCCTCCGGAAAAGGTTCAACTATTTTCGAGCGAAACTACTTGAGAAACTAGTATCTGTGAGCTATTTGCTAGTGAAACTACTGTCGAAATTCCTAGAAATACTACCTCCAAATATATTTCATCTTCAGCAAAACTAGTCATCTTCAGCGAAATTGGTTCATCTTCTGTGAAACTATTGGTTTGATAATGTCAAAAATGGCAAATCTTATGATATCTGATTTAGAGAGTGTGGCACCAAACCGACCTCCAAGATTGATCAATGGAGATAACGTTGAAGACTAGAAAGGTGTTTGAAGACATTCTTCTATTACACAGATCACAATCAGTGGGAATCAATTATCTCTGGTCCGCACAATCCTACCATTACTGTTCTGGAGGTTGTCTCTCAAAACAAAGATCCATCTACTTTCAATGAGAGAGACTTGAAAAATAACTTACAGAGATGAAAAGGCATTTGGAGCTCTAAATTTGTGCCTAGCACCTGACATTTACAACCACTTTGCCGAACAAAAAAATGCCAAATCTTTTTATGATGCTTTATGTGAATTCTACAATAGGAATTATGAGCTAGTCAAGGATAAAGGGATACAGACTGAGAAAGAGTTTAATTCGTTCGTGGGATATTAGAATGAGAATCTTATTGATTTAACAAATCGATTTCTGATTGTTTCAAGCACTCTGAAGAAATATGATGAAAAGCTTACAAATAGTGAGCAAGTGAATAGGTTGTTGGATTCACTTCCTTCTCAATGGAGTTTTCAAGTTCGAATGTTAAAGCAAGAGAGATTTTTTACTAATTATAAGCTCATGGATATTATCAATAAGTTGAAATCTTTTGAATTAGATTTGAAAAGAAGAGAGTTCAATCAGTCCATGATGCCATCATCTAGATTTTCTTAAAATATTGCATTACTCACATCCACTACAAACTCACCAATGCATGCATCCATACATGGAGATTACATTATTAGTTATTTCAATAATGTAAACAACATACTTACATAAAGATACAAAGTTAACTAAATATCACAAAACAAAATCATATCATATAAACCTTCTACCAACATTAAAACTAGGAAAACCCTAAAACAAACAACATAAACATAACCCTAACTAATCTCGATGCATTAAGGATACTAGACCAAACCCGATTAAGTATTTAAAACTCGGCTAATATTTAGTTAAATGACTAAGAGAGTCATTAACATCAAAACCGCCACCTAGCCACTAACTCTTCCCATAAATCGCCACCTATTACCATCCTTACACCAAGCTCCTACCAATGCTTGCCACCTCCTCTCTTAGAACCGACTAAGCATCCCTATTAGCCACCACCACATCAAGCTAAGGAGTAGGTCCAATGTTGGCATCTCCACTACATGAAGGCTCGGCCGATGGGTCTTCCACTACCATCACTTTCTCAAGCTACACACCACCACACCATCACTCTCATCCTTTGGTTCTACATACCTCGAGCACCCTCACCATGAACCACCACAACACAATCATCAACCGGTCCCAAGATTGGCAACACTTTCTTCTCTCGGTTTTCAAGTCACCAACCATCTTATCATCATCTTCTGGACTAAGACCTATTCAAATTCAAGAACTTGGAAATCAAGCACCAAGAAGGCCACCCCAACCAAACCATAAATCCCTTAGTCACTCTTTCAAACAAAAGGTTAGATTCTTAACACTAACTAAAGGATCCATATGTGTTTAAAACAAACACGTATAATCTAAATCAATGTAAAAAAATCAAGAAATAATCATGAATGCCACATAAGCTCTGAATTTCTTTTAAAATAGTGAGTATAGAGATTTAAAAATATGAAAAAATTTATAAACAAAGGTTTTAGAATAAAGATTACAAATAAAAGAGTAAAAACCTAATATTCTTGATGAATTGAATTAAATATTTAAATGACTGTGATTGTTAGAATATAATTAGGAACTTGTTACAAAATATTAGGAATAGCTTTCTGTGAATTTTGGTATAGTTATAATAAGTAAATTAATTTCTATAAATTAACTAAGTAAATGAAAAGAAAATATCATTTGGAAGCTCTGGACCTAGTAAAGACCTGGAAAAATTATATGATAATCTTTATCTTTTATTAGAATTTTAGAATAAATTTTGTGATTTAATTCATATATATGTCTGAGATATATATTTCAAAAGATTCTGTAATTTGGAAATTGGGAAAATTATCTAAACAGTAAGATAATTTATCAAAATCTACAAAAATATGTGCAGGACCATTGAAGGGTATGCAATTACAACACAACAACACAAAAAGAAGAGTTGCAAAAAACACTTAACAAATCAAACAAGGAACTGGTTAAGCTTTATAGTGATACTAAGAACACAAGTAAATATGAGACTGAACAAGATAGTAAAAATACAAGGAGATGGTTTTCAAGATTGCAATATTGCTTTCTCAAGTTCTATTACAAATGTTACAAAGCATATTCAGAAAGTTACAAATACTTAAGGTACATATACTACATTCTACAGCCAGCCATACTATGAAAGCAAGCTGGATGCAACTGACTAGACAACAACAAAATCAAATGTACAGTCAAAAGACAGATTGCCTTTTGACTTGTGGCTATAACATGCCATAGCTCACATCCTAATATATTACAAAAAGGATAAAGTACATAAAGTAAAAAGTTACAAACTCAAGACCTCAATGTACAGTTATCAAAAGCATGGAGCTTTTCACCAACTTATGTAAGTTGGTGACTTTACAGAGTTGTAGTGGAAATGGGTCTAGCTTTAAGGAAAAGTACATCAGATAAAGCATGTGTTAAAAGTCATCGGAAGAAATCTGTCTTCTAGTGTTGGCTTCGGAAGACTTTGTCTTTGAAGCTTCGGAAGACTTCATCTTTGCCTTCGGAAGATATTGATCTTGGCTTCGAAAGATTTCACACTTAGAATATATCTGATGCTGGTGTGAAACTTCCAAAGCATTCTACTTTAGTATACTTGTGCATGCATGCAGGAGAGACTTTGGGTGTTTAGTTTGCATCAGCCTTAACATATAATCCTTACAATCACCCCCTAGGCTGATGCTACCAAAACACTTGAAGACTTTAGATATCAACAGTCCTCATCTAGATGATGACCATCCCTTTCTTCATGAGATTATCAGGATCACTCAAACTCTCAAAATGTCTTCTCATGTCAAAGAGATCATGCAGAGGCAACTTGAACATGTCTTCCCATGTATAGACATCTTCAAGACCTTGATCTCTAATGGCATGCCATCTTTCCAGATTTATGGTGTATGTCCAGGACAAGATGGGTCTTCTTGATGCTAGAGGAGCTACTTGAGTAGGAGTTGGTTGAGCATCCTCTAATTGCATATCCTCTGGATGTTTTGACTCATCTTGAGGTCTGGAGATGGATGCTTCTTTTTTCTTCTTCATTGGCTTTGGTTTAGAAGCCATCCTTTTTCTCCTCTTAGAACCTTTTAATGAGAAGACCGACCTGTAGCACCTGATTGATCTTCATTGTCTTTCTCAGTTGGGTTTTCCTTTCTCATAGAGTCAGATTGAGAGGGGACAGAACCCTGCTATGGATCAGAAGTGGAAGCTTGCTGAGATTCAGCAGGAGATCCAGGTTGTGTTGTCTCAAATGGTTCAACCTTAATCTCTACTTCTTGAGGGACTTGACTTGGTGGGGAGTGTAAGTTAGCAAGTTCACCTCTTTGTATCTTCCGCTTGATCACTCTAATGTGCTCATCCATGATGGATAGAGACATAGGACCAAGTCTCCTTCCAGAGAATCCGGACAGCTTCAAGAAGATCATCATCCTCTGCCTATCAATAGACTTCTTCATGCTTTTCTGGATGATGACTCTTGACTTTGTAGCCTCTTCCCCAAGCTTCCTTTTAGTTATCTTTCTCTCTTTGAGTACCTCAAGCTCAAGTTGTTTAAGGTACTCAAACTCAATATAGTTAAAGGGCAAGGGAAGAAGTGTAGCAACCTGGTAGAGGCTTGTGGCACTCAGGTAGTTGATCATGTTGATCCTGTCTTGTTCTTTATCTACGTGAGGTTCTTGTGGCACCACATCCTCTTGCATAAGACTTTCTTGAAATAGGGAGAGAGAAGGGACATGCTTGTCTAATATTTTCTTTCTTTTTTCTTCTTTGATCTAAAGAAGTAGCTTTGTATCCTCTGCATCCTTTCTTTCCTTTGACAATTCCTTATCAGCCAGTTCATTCAATTCATCTATGGGAAGAGAAATGATATTGTCCATATCGTAGTTCCTAGTCTGCAGATAGTTGATCCTGACTGCCCTCAACTCATCATTCTAAGTATCTGTCTAGGGGTAACCTTGATAGCAGACTCCATAAGCCTTGCAGACCTAGAAGAGGAACCTTCTCCCATTATCCTCCTTTTCCTTTCTCTCCTCCTCCTCAACCTCCTCAGAAGTCATTTTTCTTTTCCTTTTGTCACTCACAGACCTTTGTGACTTAGGGTGGAGAGAGCTTTGGCCTTCATTGCTTGGTATATCCAAGTTCTGGCCAGAGAGAGGTTTAGAAGCACCTTCATCAACAGGTGTCTCAAAAAGGGTAAGAATCTCTGCAGCAGTTAATGATGATGAGACAGGGCTCTCAGGTTCTACCACTAGGCCTTCAGTCAAGGTTTCCCCTATGAAACTAATCTTAGGGGTTGCCTCAACATTCAGTGACCGATGGCATTTCCTTATTGCCTAAGTCTCCTTCTGAAGCTGAACTTTGCAGTGATCCTATCTTGGATTCTTTGAGCTAGCTTGTCAGCTTGTCTTGATTGGCTTTGGTTGACAAGTGGCATGCTGACTAGATCCAGACTTTCATAGAAGTTCAAAGTCTGAAAATGAAGACATCTTACTGTCCTTGAACTCTAAGAATGATGAGGGCTCTTCTGCTGTCATCATACCTCCACCTAATAATGTGATTTGAAGTTGGTGGGGATGACATAGCCCTTGGTACTCCTTCCTCAAACAAACTCTGAATGAGAGAGTCTATTGAGTCCATATCAATATGAACTTGAGCAAGTTGTTGACTATGCACAATTACAAGTGATGATGGTGAGTCCTCAATGTCCATACTATCTGAAGAACTCCCAGGTTCTGTGACTGTAATGACTTTCTCCCTCTTTTTGGTAGTATCACCCTCTTGCATAGGTGAGCTAAGAGTTAGGTCAATCACACTCACAGGTACTTTTGTGTCTGGTTGAGCTCCTCTTAAAGGTGTTGGACCAAAAGAACCAATGAGCCAGATCAGAAAAACCTTTAAGTCCTACAGACGTCACAACAACTGCTGAAGTCCACAACAGCTGAAGACAACAACTGATTACAAAGTCTGAAGACACAAGTGCTGAAGACAAAGTCTGAAGACACAAGTGCTGAAGACAAAGTCTGAAGACACAAGTGCTGAAGACAAAGTCTGAAGACACAAGTGCTGAAGACAAAGTCTGAAGACACAAGTGCTGAAGACAAAGTCTGAAGACAAGTGCTGAAGACAAGTATTGAAGACCAAGTATCAGACGTTGTCACAACAGCTAAAGAGGTCTTCTTCAGTAGTTGTGACGGTTTTCTTTCAGTAGTTTTATATTTTCCTTTTCAGTAGTTTGTCACAACAGCTGAAGAGTACTTCTTCAGTAGTTGTGTTTATCAGTAGTTTTATGTTTCAGTAGTTTTGTAAAACGACTGAAGAGCTTGTTCTTCAGTCGTTGTAGTTTCAGTAGTTTAGCATGAGTAGTTTTATATTTTGTGCTTAGCACTCTGATATGTTCTCAGTAGTTGTGAACATTTCAGTAGTTTGTTAAGTGTTAGTTATTTTTGTAATAAATCTGCCAGATGTCACTATCCCATGATTTCAGCAGTGATTGCACTCTATATAAGGAGTGTCAACCTAATTGTAATCGGGGAATGATTGAGCAAAAACATTTGATATCATTGAAACATTCCTGTTCACAGAAATATATTCTCTCGTTATAACCGTATTTGTTCTTAATGCATACGAATATCATATTCTTGCTATAATTTGTCTAATTCTTGATCTTATTCCACTGCGTTACACTCTAATCCATCAAACTTGAGATCACTGATCCTATCAAATGGTATCAGAGCAGGTTAATCATTGATCGATCTAATAATTGATCATTGAAACTGCTATCCAAGATCCAAGTTTGATTGAATTAGCATTTTTGCAAGAAACGGTTATAGAGATTGAATTTTCTGTGTTTTTGGCCATTCATCCTGAGATTTATTCTTGGTTTTCATTGAGTCTATGTTGTGGTCTGTGTAAAATCTTTTAAAAGCTTGAATTAAATTGTATTTGGACCTAAAATGACTACTCCTCCAATGATCCTCACAATACTGGTTCCTCAACCAAGCCTCCAATGCTGGTTAGGATTGAGTATAACATATGGCAACGACGAATGCTCCATCACCTGTCTGTTAACAGCTCAGGTTGTTGGACATCAGTGGTACATGGTCCACACAAGCCTATGGTGAATAACCCGGAAACCAATCAAATGGTTCCGAAGAGGAGGGAGCAATACTCAGATGAGGATAAGAAATTGTTTGAGATTGATGCAAAAGCTCATGGAATTCTGGCCATGGCACTGCCCAATGAAATCTATTATGGGCTAATGCATATGAAACTGCCCATGACCTCTGGAATGCCTTGAAAGAACAATTTGGAGGAACGGATGAGGTCTTGGCAAATAATAGAGAAATCCTTGCCCAACAATATGAGACATTCTCTCATAGGAAGGGTGAGACACTGACTAATAGTTTGAGCGGTTCTCTTGTTTGATCTCTGAATTAAAAATGGTCAAACATGAGTACACCAATAGCCAGAGGAATAACAGATTTCTCAGATCACTACCTGAGAGATGGGACACATATACTATTGTCCTACGCTCCAGTGCAAATTTGGACAAACTATCTCTCACCCAACTCCATGGGAAATTGCTCACATTTGAGAGGGAGATAGAACAGAAACGAAAATTGTCTTCATCTGGTAAGCTCACTGAAGACTTTGTACCAGGAAACACTGCCTTGGTTGGTCATGAGTCAGAATATGCTTCATCTGAATGCCCGTATGATGAGCATATTGATTTCTCTTCAAACACTTCTGATTCTGCATTTGTGAGTGTTGATAGTCAGTTTACTAGGTGTAATAATGACAATCTATGCTTCATCATGGATGATCTTAAGGGGATTGCTGATGATGACTTAGAAGAGATGGATATTTTGAGCCAAATGGCCTTGATAAATATCAGATGTCAGAAGTTCTACAAAAGAACCGGAAGAAAGTTCCCAGGACTCTCTGGCAAAACCAAAGTTGGTTTTGACAAGAGTAAGTTGAGGTGTCACAAATGCCACAGGCTTGGACACTTTGCTAGAGAATGTAGATCATCTGGATCTAATTCCTCTGCACCTTTTGTGACTTTCCCTGGCAATAGTCAACAACACAGAGGGCAACATCATGTCAATTCTAGTCATCATTCTCAACCACAATCTCCTGCATATTTTGTTCCTCAGGGTCAAATGCCATACCCTTACCCTTGTTATTACATGCCACAAACCAGTCAAGTTCAAGCTCCTATGGTATCACAACCTCATGCACTACCATAACCTCAACCATCTCATCAACCTCCTTAACCTCAACAACACAGCTTCTTCACCCCTGGAGTTGTTGACTGGAGCAGTTTACCAGATGACATGTCTGGTCATGAACAACTGTTCACAGGTGCTGATCAACATGGTGGTGACAGTCCTTTTGGGAATCTGGCACTTATGGCTCTGGAGTCTGCAGATGGATCATCCTCAAATGCCTCTTCATCACTGGTATCACAGGTATCCTCTAAGGCTAAGGCCAAATTATGTTCTGAAACATGCATAGCAGCATTTGCCTCTATTAGAGAAGCAAATGTAGCTTTAATTAATAAGAACATAGAGCTAGAAAAAATCATTTCCAAAAGAAAAGCTGAGTTTGAGTCTATGCTTAAAGAGAAAAATGATGAGATTTATAAACTTAAATGCCAAATCACTGATGATAAGGCTAGGGAAGAGGTACTTTTAGAAAAGTACAAAGACCTCAAAGAAACCCTTGCAGTCACCCAAGTAGAGTGTGATCGATGGGTACAATCATGCAAAGGTTTTGAAATGCTTCTTAGTAAGCAATCAGCTTCCAATGTGAAGCTTGGCATTGGTTATAATCACACTGCTCCTCCTATAGATTTTGCTTCAAGAGCAGAAGTGAAATCTGATGGAGAAAGCAATAACCAATCCACCTCTTCATGTGATTTACTTTCTGATAGAGCACCATCAGAAGTTGAAGTTAGTATTATTCCCTTGTTGAACCTATCAGCTGATCTTGATGGTTCAAATACTGACACTCACATGATCAAAGAGTTGATCAACTCAGGTGTTATTTCTGGAAGTCCTGAAAGGACTAGAGAGCAAGATTTAACACCTGAAGTTCAAACTCCAACTACTATCAGCACTGAAGAGAAGAAAACTGTCAGTAGAAATGGTTTGAAGACTACTAAAGAGGAAGTCAAGAAAGCAAATAATGCTTCCAAAGTGCTGAAGAACAAGTCTTCAGTAGTTTCATTCTCTCTAGTTGATGATCAACATAAGATGAAAAAGAAACCATGTGAATATGTGATTTGTTCAATCATCTTACAGATGATTGTTGGTACAAAAGAGGATCCAAACTCAAACATAAGAGGAAATTAAAGAGAAAATGGTTAAAATGAAAACTGAGTTTGAAACCACATTTGTACCAGCAACATCAAATCCTGTAACCCTTAAGTCCAAAAAGAAATCCAAAAAGGAAGGGGTTAAACAAGTAATAGCTGAGATTGCTCAAAAGAAGAAGGTGCAACATAGGAACTTATCAAACTCCAATGCCAATGTGTCTGGAGAGCTGAAAGCTTTATCACAAAATCAGATACAGCTGGTTATGATGGTTCAACATCTATTGAGAAGAGTTAACCAATTAGATGTTCCTATGTTGAAACCACAGAAAAGGAGGTCCAAGCCAAAGGATTCCTCTTCTTCACCATCTTCTTCCTCTCAGGCTGTTGTTTCCAACAAACCTGTTAGTTTATCATCTGTTGATGAGAACAGGCCCAAAACCAAAAAGGTTTGGGTCTCAAAATCTAATTAATTTGTTTTGTTTTGCAGGGTTCTTCAACATGCCACAAAGGCATTTGGTATGTAGACAGTGGAGGATCCATGCATATGACAGGAAACAGATCACTTCTTAATGACTACTCTCAAGGAAGGAAGGGGTTTGTGTCATTTGGCAATGATGCAAAGGGTTACATCATCGGCACAGGCTTTGTTTCCAATGGGGAAATAAAGTTTGATGATGTTAATCATGTGGAAAATCTCAAGTACAACCTCTTGAGTGTCAGTCAAATGTGTGACAAAGGCCATGTTGCTCTTTTCACAAGTCAGAACTGTCGAATTCTGTCATCCAAAGTTCTAAGTTTGATGATGATAAGGTGTTGGATGAATACACTCTCCTGAAGGCCAACAGGACAGGAAGAGTGTATGCCTTAGATCTTTCCAAGAAAATAGATCTCAAAGGCCATCCTTGCCTATTTTCCAAGGCTTCCCTCAAGAATCTACTCTATGGCATAGAAGGCTGGGCCATGTTAATCTCAAAAACATGAATCAGCTGATAAACCATGGTTTAGTAAGGGGACTGCCTATGAAGGAGTTCAAATGTGAAGATAACTGCACTGCTTGTTTAAAAGGAAAACAACACAAAGCTTCATTTCCCTCCATAGAAGAACCTAAGTCCACTGCCTGCTTACAGCTTCTTCACATGGATCTCTTTGGTCCCGTGAGAGTGATGAGTATGGCTAAGAAGAAATACTGTCTAGTAATTGTGGATGATTACTCCAGATTTGTATGGACTTTCTTCTTGCATTCAAAGGATGAGGCAGCTCAGAAGATTATCAACTTTGTGTTGTATGTTGAGAAGCAGTATTCCGTCTCAGTCTAGTGTATTAGAAGTGATAATGGAACAGAATTCAGAAACAATACACTTGATGAGTTGTACCTCTCAAAGGGAATCAAGAGGCAGTTTAGCATTCCAAGAACTCCTGAACAAAATGGAGTAGTGGAGAGAAAGAACAGGACCCTCATTGAAGCTGCAAGGTCCATGTTGGCTGATTCTGGTCTACCACTGACCTTTTGGGCTGAAGCTGTCAATACAGCCTGCTATGTACAGAATAGATCCTTAGTAAATCAGAGGTTGATGAAAACTCCTTATGAAGCTTACATCATTTATCCCCTTTGATTTCATTCTTTAGAGCATTTGGGTGTCCCTGTTACATTCTCAACACAAGGATCAACTCCAAAAGTTTGATTCTAAGGTGGATGTAGGGTATTTTGTTGGGTATTCATCCACTTGCAAGGCTTACAGAGTATTCAACTGTCGGACAAAGATAGTTGAAGAAACCTTGCATGTGAAGTTCAATGAATCCCCTAAGGATACAATTCCACAAAACCCTGTGGAGTTGTTTGATCTGGACATTCTGCAATATGTTCCTTATCAACCGCCTGCTGTTGCAGATCATATGAATCCATCATCTTCTGCAGCTAGTCATCCATCTGGTGTTACTGATGATGATGATGATACCAGTATCACCTCTTCAAGTTTAGTGATCAACTGCCTGATTCAGCTAGACCTGATGTTCCTGTAGCTCCAGTAGCAAATCCACAACAAATGATGATGAGATTTCTACAACTTCAACTTCCTTTGAATTACCATCTACTGATTGGTTTCAAGGAAATGCTTCACCATCACCATCTGTTGCTGCTGAGCCTGCTACAAACACTTGTACAGATCTTATTGTGTACCAAGATCTGAAGAATCACCCTATGTCTCAAATCATTGGTGATATCAATGCTGGCGTGTCAACAAGAAGTCAATTGTCAAATTTTGCTTCTATGCTCTCTTCATCAGTCAGCAAGAGCCAAAGAACTATCACATTGCATTAAGGGACAATGGATGGGTTGAAGCCATGCAGCTTGAGCTTCTTCAGTTCAAGAAACAACAAGTGTGGGAACTGGTTCCTCTACCTCCAGGTAAGTGTGCAATAGGCACTAAATGGGTGTTTAGGAACAAAACTGATGAAAATGGGCTTATTGTTAAGAACAAGGCCAGACTGGTTTTTCAGGGGTTTGCACAAGAAGAAGGTATTGATTATGATGAAACCTTTGCCCCTGTAGCCAGACTGGAGGCAATTCGATTGTTTTTAGCTTATGCTGCTTCACAACCTTAAAGTTTTTCAAATGGATGTCAAAAGTGCATTTTTGTATGGGAAAATTAAAAGAGAGGTTTATGTATGTCAACCACCAGGTTTTGAGGACAATAAACATCCTAATTGGGTGTATAAGCTTGATAAGGCTCTTTATGGGTTGAAACAAGCTCCTAGAGCCTGGTATGAGACATTATCAAACTTTCTTCTGGAAAATAATTTCACTAGAGGCTCCATAGATAAGACTTTATTCATTAAGAAAGCTGGGCAGCATAATCTACTTGTTCAAATTTATGTAGATGATATTATTTTTGCATCCTTGATCCACAGTTGTGTGATGCCTTTACAAAGTTGATGCAACAGAAGTTTGAAATGAGTGCCATGGGAGAATTACAGTTCTTTCTGGTTTGCAAATCAAACAAAAGGCTGATGGAATTTTCATTCATCAGTCCAAATACACAAAAGATCTTTTGGAAAAGTTTGATTTACAAACGTAAGCCCTGTTCTACTCCCATGTGCAACACCACACAACTGGATACAGATCAGAGAGGTAAGTGGGTTGATGAAACACTTTACAGATGTATGATTGGGTCCTTGATGTACTTAACAGCTTCTAGACCAGATATTATGTTTGCTACATGTGTTTGTGCTAGATTTCAGGCTGCACCTAAAGAGTCTCATCTGATTGCAGTCAAGAGGATCTTTAGATATCTGCAAGGCACTCCATCTCTAGGTTTATGGTATTCTACTAGACATTCTGGTAAATTAGTTGCTTTTTCTGACAGTGACTATGCAGGGTGTAAGTTGACCAGGAATCACTTCTGGTGGATGTCAATTCTAGGCAACTATTTGATTTCTTGGCAGAGTAAGAAACAAACATCTGTTGCTACATCAACTGCTGAAGCAGAGTACATTGCTGCTGCAAGCTGTACATCTCAGGTACTCTGGCTTCAAAACCAATTATTGGATTATGGCATAACAGAGACTAAGACCCCATTGTTAATGGACAGCTCTTCAGCTCTTTGTATTGTCAAGAATCCTGTCCAGCACTCTAGGACTAAACATATTGAAATCAGACACCATTTTATTAGAGATTGTTTTGAAAAAGGTCTGATTGATCCAAAATTTGTTCCTAGTGCTGATGAGCTTGCAGACATTTTTACTAAGCCTTTGGATAGTTCAACTTTCCATAACCTGGTGTTAAGGCTTGGTATGCTGCAGCTAGATAAGTGACAACTACTGATGATCTCAGTAATAAGTACTGATGATCATTGGTAACCATGTCACATATAAGTATGATGAGTTCTTTTACCCTTAGTAGTTTTATAACTACTGAAGGCTACATGACTCACAAGTACTGAAGTACTTATTTGTTAAAACAACTGATGTAGTTACAACAGCTGATGAAATCACAACAGCTGATGTAGTTACAACTACTGATGTCAGAAATGCAGATAAGTACTGATGACCAATGAAACATCTGAAACTCAGATTTAAGTCTGATGAGTAAGTGTGGAGGTCAGATGAAACAGCTGAAAAGCTATGAATTGACGAAAATAGCTGATGAGTAATTTCTCTTCAGTTGTTTCTACAACTGCTGTTTCTAAACAACTGAAGCCAAAACTATGTCTTCAGTAGTTTACAACTACTGAAGACTAACACCAAGTCTTCAGCTGTTTACAACAACTGATGACAAAACCAGTCTTCAGTAGTTTCACAACTACTGATGACAAACATCAAGTCCTCAGTTGTTTCACCACCTGAAGTCAAAACTGTCTTCAGTAGTTTTATAACTACTGATGACTAAATCAGAGACTTCAGCTGTTTCAACGTCTGACGGTTAAAACCAAGTCTTAAGTTGTTTTATAACAACTGCTGATCACACCAATACGGTCAGTCATTTCAAACCTCTGAAAGTTAATACCATGTCATCAGTAGTTTCAACAACTGATGACTAACACCAAAACCTTCAATCGTTTCCTATCCCCACCCTATAAATACCTGTCTTCTTCTCAAACGTTCCATTAGCCGTTCTTCTGACCTTCATACTTTCAAAAACGGCAACCATGAGTCTAAAACCCCGACATAACAGCGTCGCCTACCTCACGAAATCGGCCTTCTGGACAAAGTTTGATCATGCCATAGACCTAATGGCTGATTCTCAATATAATACAGCTCTGCTCTTAAACCGACCATCTACCCAGAGTCACTCAGTCAGTTTTGGTCCAATGCCTACGTTCACACTGATGTGCCTACCGGCCAAATCTCTGTTAGGTCATTGGTTAACCAAAAACAAGTAGAGGTTACACCTGAAAGCATTCGTAGAGTGCTAAATTTACAAGATGCTGCTTGTGTGACTGAGTACCCGAAGGGCACAACTGATATGTCCTTCATCACAATGGGTACGACGGAAATCTTAGAGTTGCTACCATACTGAAGAAGAACTTCCCTGATGCTGAACGATTAATATTTCATATGGTGAATGTTGCTTAGCCTCGAGGACATCCTCATGGGATCAAATGTCTTCCCGGTGGCAACAGGTATATATTCATTCTAGAACACCAACCTTTAAATTTTTCACAAATTGTGTTTCTAGAAATCAAAGATGTGGCACAGAAACCTGTGGTAAACAGATGGCTATTATATCCCAGGTTTCTGATGGCCATAATTTTAAATGAATTACAAACTGATGGCCTTGTTGGCCTTGGAGTCCCTGCACCAGCTGTTCTAGCTGAGGTATACTCCAGGCATAACTCCGACCAATCTCTCAAAGAAGCTGCCCGTTTGCTAAAACCCAAGCAAAGGGAACCTACAGCTTCAACTGCCAGATCCAAAGTCCCCACCAAGCCAAAATCCACCCCCAAACAAGCTAATCAGGGAGATGAGTCCCCTGATGATGCTCCTGTCCCACCCAAACAGGATAAACCTACTGGTTCAAACCCCCCAGTAGTGTTAAAGACTCAACCAGCAACAGCCGCACAAGTATCCTCTCAAAAGGATCCTGTTGCAACCACTTCAGGGGAAACCACATTACTGAGACCTCTCTCACTTGAGGAGGTTATCATTGAAGAGCATCCCTCTCCCCGGATGCAATAAGCTTCTATCCCCTCTCCCCATGCAAATGCCCCTCAAAGCCCAACCATTATGATTGCCAATGTGCTGACTCAGCTGCATGCCTCTCCTCCTCCCCTACAACCACCAACAAAGGGGAGAACAACAGCAATTGAGGAAGAGGATACACATGCTTCTGACAACCCACAGCACCGGGGTTTAAATGTTCTATCTCCTGGTGTGGATATGGAGATCAGAACATCTGGTGAGGCTGCCACCTCTTCTGAATCAACATATGATCAGACTGAGGCTGGTAACATAACTAAGACCTCACCAGAGGCAACAGCTGATGAAGGACAAAGTCCTGAGGCTGGAAGTCCCCAGTTCCAAGAAAAAGGGGAACATGCTAAAACTGGTCTACACCCAGTGCATGTACATCCTGCTACAAGCAGGAGGTCAGGTGATTCAGCATCTGCTGATGATGACCTGGGCTTATTTTATGATGTTCTGGCCCAGAACACAATTCTTGAGGAAGAAGTCAGTAGACTACAAAGACTACTTGACCAATTCTCTCAAGAAGCAAGTCCATCTGCCACCAACATAACCCACAGATGGCACCTTCACCTGAAGGTCTCCCACACACTCAGCCACTCAAAACTTCCGAGCCACCAGCTTCTATTTCTGGCACTGCTTCTCAGGGACAGAACCCCTCTGAGCAAATAGCTGCTTTCTTTCAGCAATCCCTACCTCTCATCACCCCAATGATCACAGACATTGTGATCAAAACCATGGATGAGAGGCTTCCCTCAATCATACAATCCCTGGTGGAGGAGATTGTGAGCACAAGGCTTCTGCTACTCAAACCCTTGCAACCAATGCAACCAAAAAGGGGGAGAGTCAGTCAGTG
The DNA here is from genome assembly GCA_025506515.1 of Flaveria trinervia. Lineage (NCBI taxonomy): Eukaryota > Viridiplantae > Streptophyta > Magnoliopsida > Asterales > Asteraceae > Flaveria > Flaveria trinervia. The sequence continues at coordinate 79,135,633 of CM046452.1, read as the reverse complement.
AAAGCAAAGAGGAAGAGCATAGAGGGGAAGAAAGAAAAGGAGACTGAGAAGGAAGAGGAGTTTGTGAAGGGAGCTGACATTGATCAAGTGGGTGAAAGTCACAAAGACTTTCATGTCACATATAAGAAGAGGAAGGTTGAAGGAAAAGAAAAAGAACTCGAACTCGATGAGATGATCAAAATGGCGGATGCCACACACAGTAAATCAATGGACTCCATTATTGATCAACTGTATAGACAGGGGTTCGATACTGCACAGCTTGACTCAGAGATTAGGAGACTTGAAGTTGAAGAAATTAACTCAAGATGGGCAAGTTATGATGCATTCGAAAGAGAAAGACTAGAGATCATGATCAGATTCATTGCAAAGTACCTTGGGAGATCATTGATCGAGATTAAGTCATGGACCAGGGACAGTATCTTGGCAATAACCACCAAGATCTGTTCGTCTGAAGCATACACTAAGGGATTGGTGATTGAAGCACTAAATGAGGTAGGTGCAGGGAACAGAAAGGAACTAGCAAAACACTCAAAAGCCTCACTCACTACAAGAATGCTAGAACAACCTGCAAAACCTCCCACTTCAAAATCACCACTACCACAACCCACTAAAACAACTCCTTTACCCTCAAAACCAACACCGATGATGCACCAAGAAGAAGAAGAGAAGGGTGTTGAGGCTAGAAGAAGAAGAAGAAGAGGATGATGAGGAAGAAGATAGGCTGCCTCTTTCCGCAGTCCTAACTTTGCCTAAAGCCAAACCTATGCCCATCACTCCCACCTCACAGATGGAAGCTGTGAGAGTAAAGATAGAAGAAGAACAGTAGCAAAGGCTTCATGATGATGAGATGCTGAAAAGCATAGACAAAACTTATGCTGCTTCTTCATCAATAATCAGTATGAAGAAAGAAGCTCTGAGATTGTACACCCTTGCTAACACATTTCAATATCAAAAGGAAAAGGTGAGAATATTGCCTGATCCTAGGGTGGCTCACAGAATTGTGAAGAAAGACATTCCTTCGAGATACAAGGGCCAAGTAAAAAGGATCGTAGATGAAGAGATCACAGTGGTCCTTGTAGTATCACCCTGGGAAATTGTAGAAGATTTCAAGAAGGCCTATGAGACTAAACAGCCACCCCAAAAGATGTTAGAGAACAGAGTAATTAAAAGGGGGTTAGTCTACAAGAGGCTTGAGAACTTCAAACAAAATGAGCTCAGTCTGTTACTTGAAGGTACTCACCTAGATGAGTTTGCATACAGACAGATTACAACAGTTGAGCTCAAAAATGGCAAACAGGCTAAGTACATTTCAGAGCTGTATGGGCGTGAAGGATTGTTTGATGGTGGAGCTGAAAATCTTACCATGGAAGAACAACTTATGTTTCTCAGAGCATACACCAGAGAATCCTACAGGCTTATACATGGGAAGTGAGTCTCATGGATGGGGGAACAACTCAGTGTCCAATTCCCCAATACAGAGCTCCCATCCATACATTGCCAACCAAATCATCAGAGACTCATTCCCAGGCCAGTGCTTATATGGGTCATCTTCTCAACTGATCAAGAAGGAAAAAGACCAACTATTCTGCCAACAATAAGTGGGATCTCAATTAAGTCAAGGTTTTGGCTGCATTGGTTCAGGGGGAGTTTGTTGGACCAAAAGAACCAATGAGCCAGATCAGAAAAACCTTTAAGTCCCACAGACGTCACAACAACTGCTGAAGTCCACAACAGCTGAAGACAACAACTGATTACAAAGTCTGAAGACACAAGTGCTGAAGACAAAGTCTGAAGACACAAGTGCTGAAGACAAAGTCTGAAGACACAAGTGCTGAAGACAAAGTCTGAAGACACAAGTGCTGAAGACAAAGTCTGAAGACACAAGTGCTGAAGACAAAGTCTGAAGACACAAGTGCTGAAGACAAAATCTGAAGACACAAGTGCTGAAGACAAAGTCTGAAGACACAAGTGCTGAAGACAAAGTCTGAAGACACAAGTGCTAAAGACAAAGTCTGAAGACAAGTGCTGAAGACAAGTACTGAAGACCAAGTATCAGACGTTGTCACAACAGCTGAAGAGGTCTTCTTCAGTAGTTGTGACGGTTTTCTTTGAGTAGTTTTATATTTTCCTTTTCAGTAGTTTGTCACAACAGCTGAAGAGTACTTCTTCAGTAGTTGTGTTTATCAGTAGTTTTATGTTTCAGTAGTTTTGTAAAACGACTGAAGAGCTTGTTCTTCAGTTGTTGTAGTTTCAGTAGTTTAGCATAAGTAGTTTTATATTTTATGCTTAGCACTCTGATATGTTCTCAGTAGTTGTGAACATTTCAGTAGTTTGTTAAGTGTTAGTTATTTTTGTAATAAATCTGCCAGATGTCACTATCCGTGATTTCAGCAGTGATTGCACTCTATATAAGGAGTGTCAACCTAATTGTAATCAGGGAATGATTGAGCAGAAACATTTGATATCATTGAAACATTCCTGTTCACAGAAATATATTCTCTCGTTATAACCGTATTTGTTCTTAATGCATATGAATATCATATTCTTGCTATAATTTGTCTAATTCTTGATCTTATTCCGCTGCGTTACACTCTAATCCATCAAACTTGAGATCACTGATCCTATCAAAAGGTCTCCCAGCTAGGTGTCCCTGAGATTAGAAATCTCAAGTTGCTAATCATTAACCTTGTTTTGCAAGGTAGTCACTTGAAATTCAAGATGACTGACCTTGGAGACTAAATAGGTGCATGTTTAAGATAGTTGTTGCACCTTTAGTCTCAAATTCCCCTCATCTTCATCAGAAGAATCATTTGGGGATGAGATGATTGGACCAAGGTCCTCTCTCTCACCACCAGTTTCAGGTTCTTGGCTACTGGATTTTCTCTGCTCACTAACAGTCTCAATTGAGATGTCAATGGGCTGAGTTGCCATGGTTGAGGTCCTAATGATGTAATCACTTTCAAAAGTGAGAGCCTCATCCATATGGATATCCTGAACAGATGCAGGAGTATCCATCTCAGTAATGGGTGACTGATGTGGGCTAGACAGAAGAGACTCAAGAGCACTCATCTCTCTTTGAGAAGGGGGAAAGAAGAGAGATTCATGGTACTCACTGAAACCTAAATCTTCATCAATGTAAAAGTCAAGGTTTGGAATAGGTTGGTTTAAGTCTAAAGGCTGGGATGGTAACTATCTCTTGAAGGTTGATCACTTGAGTGTTGAGACTCAGAGTGACGGATTAAGGTATTTGGGCTTGTGAGCTCATCAGACTGAGCATGAGGAACCTCAACACTGATCCTTGAAGTGATGGGAGTGGTATGCTCCTCAGGAGAAGTTGGAGCTCCAATGTCCACTTCATCCTGTAAGGTTAAGTATATGGGGGCCTCCATAGACTGAATAGTTTGAGTAGGGGTTCATTTGTGCTTTCTTTGGTAGGTGAGGGTGATTTGTGGATGTTGAGGTGGTTGGGATGTAGAAGGTGTGGGTTTAACACAAGCTGGTGCTGCTAGGTTGTCACCTTGAGCAATGAGCTCTAACTATTTTGGGACAAGGGCTGTTTCTACCACAGAGAAGCCAACAGTGGGCTTTCATAAAATTTTATAGATGTCAGGCTTCATATGTCACAATTTAAGAATATTACCTGTTTCCCTTAACTGTGAGCCCAGTTCATAGTTAAGAATGTGTTGAACATATCTAGGAAACATGTAGTATTCTAAGGAGTCCAAGTTTGCAAGCAAGTTAGTATAAACAAACTAAGAGTACCTGAACTTGACTCCCTAAACCATCCCACAAACAATAAAGGAGAGATCTTCAGGTATCTGGTCCTATCCTCCATGCTTGTTTGACAAGCTGTGGATAACCACATGGAACAATAATTTCCATTAGGATGAGACCTTCCCTTTCCTGAAAGTCTTTATAGAGAAATCTTCCTCATAGCCCTTCTACGCAAAGGAGTGGTTAACAGCTTCTTTGGGGAAGAACACCTCACCTTCTTCATGTTGATACATCTGTCTATAGTTTATGTGCTTAATGTAAAAGTCTGTCATGACTTACATATGTGTAATAAAATGATATAATGATATATGATTTGTGCTGTGATGTTAATGTATCTTTAATTCATATATATGAACTTATTATATAGTTCTGAAGTTGTTGTATGATTATTCATGCTAATGGACCATACTTATGGACCATACGCATGAAGACATCATGCTAATGAACCAGTCGCACAACTGAACCAGGAGACAGGATCAGTCGTACGATTAAAACATGAGAATGACTCAGTCGCACGACTAAACCTTCAGTCGTGCATATGAATCAGTCGCATGGGTCAGTCGCACGACTAAACCATGCTAATGGTTTAGTCGCACGAATGAAGACTGCAAACCTATAAATACCACATAATTCATGGAAAATCAAGACTTTTGACACTTATATCGTATACCCTCAAAACCTAGCCGTGCAGAGCGTCCAGAACTCATATTCCAACTTCATGGTTCGCATCTGATCGTTTTCTACTCAATCTTAACGTTTCTTTATTCGTTAGATCGATCGGGTTTGCGTTCTCACTTATTGGATCGCCAATCAAATAGGATTCCGTACTATTTGATTCGGTTTCATGCATAATCAGTTAGTACTCCATACGTACACGATCCTGACAAGTGGTATTAGAGCATTTGGCTCTTGATTTTGTGTGTGATTCAATTAGTTTTGGTGTTAAACTCACGTTTTTCATTCAAAAAGGTCATCTTTTTGAGTCCATAGGAGTGTTTTGACGTTTCCAGGCATAAAAGTTCATGTTTTTTGTCATACGACAGATTAGGGTTTCTGGAAAAATCGTGTTTTGTGTCAAAGTGTCAAAATTCGAAAATTTTCAAACACAGCACCATTCAGTCGCATGAATAGCTCATTCGTACGATGGAGTCATCCGCATTGTCCATTCGTACGATTGAGTCACCCGCATTGTCCATCCGCACAATTGACTCATCCGTATTTGTCCATCTGCAGGATTGACTCATCCGCATTTGTCCAATCACACGATTGACTCATTCGCATTTGCCCATCTGCACGATTGACTTATCCGCATTTGTCCATTCGCACGAGTGAACCAGTCTTGTTCTAAAGTTCAAAGTTTATAGAAATGGAAGATCAATTCACTGCCTTTACTGCCGGAAGGGACTCTTGCATTCAGAACCTTCTGCTTCTAGAAAGTGAATTGGGAATCATAATAAACCACCAAAGCTTATAATGTTAGATGATTATCCACAATGGAAACAGAGGTTCGAGATCTATCTAAATGGAGTTGATCCCAATCTTTGGGTATCCATTGAGACAGGTTACACTATGCCAGTCGGTGTTGATGGAGTTAAGCTGACTCTGGGAGGAATGAATGACTGTCAGAAGGTTAAGTACAATACAGAAAAGAAAGTGTATGCCCTGTTGACTCAATCGATACGAAAGACATCTTTCATCAGTTCTCTGAGAACAAGTAGGCGAAAATTTTATAGGAAGCATTGGAGAAGAGATGTGATGGGAATGCGACATTAAAGGCTCTGAAGGCTAAGGCTCTCAGGAAGGAGTTTGATAACTTCTCTTCGATAGGGAAAGAGAGCATGGATGACATTATTGACAAGTTCTACCATATTATGAGAGAGCTGCACACTCATGGTGTAAGAACGTCTATGGAAGATAAAGTGTCAAGTTTTGCAGACGGTTTGCCGGATAAATGGGATTCGTTTGTGTCTAATCTGAGACAGAATGATATTCTTGCACAATTAGATATAAATGATTTCATAGTAAAGTTAAGAGAGGAAGAACTGAGAATGAAGTACAGGTCATAGAAAGGATCCTACGATGAGAATCCTTCACTTTACAACTCATTTCCCACTCCAAACAGTTTAGGAGCACCACTGCAAACAACATTCGTGTCCAGTTCCACAGCTCCTACTCAAACCACTGCTTTAGGATCCGAAACGTCAGGGTCATTATCAACTCAATACATAGTGCCTGAAGCAAACACAACAAAGTTGAAGACCGAGAATCTCGGTAATATCACAGTGGAGGTTGCAAAAGAGCACATGGATCTTCATGTAGCTATTGTCCAATCCTATGATGGTTTGGTTGCTGGCAAGATTGGTAATTGTCATCTTTCTGATGAAGATTACGAGCAAGTTGATGAGAGCGAGCCAGAGAGGATGGATATCATGTGGGCCATAGCAAGTGTCGTTAGACGAGCTAAAAAGTTTGTCAAGAAGACAGGGCAGAATCTTGTAGCCACAAAGGACACAACGTTTATCTTTAACAAATCCAAGGTCACCTGCTTCAATTGTGGTGAAAAGGGGCATTTTAAACGTGAATGTGTAAAGCCCAAGAAAACAGGAAACGAAAATCCATTTTCCACCTTCAACCTTCAAGACAAACCCATGAGTGGAGCTACCTCTTCAAGCGAAGAGACAAAGGCCTTGACTGCTCAAGATGATGAAGGGCAAGACTAGACCTTCCACTTTGTGTCTCCGGGTGAATCAAACATTGCCTGTGTTGAAGCACTGGATGATGGTTCTGCAAGTGAAGGTGAGATCACAGTTGAGCAAGTATTATCAGATAGTGACAAAGCTGTGAACGTGGTACATCACTTGGTTGAGGAAGAGCTGAGAGCAACAAGTTCAGAATCTCTAATAGGGAACAGTCTACCTCTACATTGATGGCTGATTCAACTGAATCCTCACATGTAAGTACTTTTGATCAACTATTTAATAAACATGCTTGTTCTGAATGTGAAAACTTTTAGGGAAAGCATAGATCTAAAATTTGCTAGGTTATTAGAACACAATAATAACTAAATGGCTTACAACTCTACACTGAAGCTTATCGTATATTAAAACAAAATGAGTGTAGTTACAAAGAAAAAATAGAACTTTTGGGTAAACAACTAAGGGAAACCGAGGTTGTTGCTTTCAATCAAGCAAATGATATAAAGTTTTATTTAAATTCTTTGGAAGAAACAAAGAAAGAAAAAGCAGTTTTAGAAGTCGAAGTAAATTCTTTAACACAAAAACTGCATAGTTGGACCAGTTCTTCTCACATAGTTCAACACTTACTGAAAAACAAAATAATGGGGAAGGGTTGGGTTACAAAATAGTTCCACCAACACATAAGATACTTTTAAATACAAAATGTAGACTTGTGAATAACAACCCAGTAAGGATCATATGGTGTCCACTCCTTTGGTTAGTGATCCTGATTCCACGGGTAAACCGGTGAACTCTATCACTAAACAGAAGGAGTCTACTGTGGAATCAAAAGGAAAGATGCCTAATGTTAATTTGGATGATAAATTTGAAAAGGTTAGTGTAAGGTCAGGTTCACACATGTCTTTTTCTGAACCCAAAATGACTAAACCAGTTAACGAAACCCGTGTTACACGTCAAAGTCCAAATAAACTAAAGGCTAAAGATGTTAACAATGTTCAAACAATTAATTTTGTTAAAGAAGCAGAAACATCTAAATGAGAAGTGACTAAACCCAACCAGACACATGTTGCACCTGTATCACACTCAACCCCATATAAACAGTTTCCTCACATGTAGAAGGGAGATCATGCTACAGTTATGGAAAAAGAGGATATATTTATTCTAATTGTCCTTATTATCAGACTCCCAGATAGAAAATTGAACTTTATGATACAACACAAAGTTCTTCTAAAAGGAGTTCTATTACTCCTCCTAAGAGAACTAGTGAACCTAAAGTTCAAACTCTAAGCCAGCCGTCAGTTTATCACAAATAGGCCTTACACAAAACTGGATTATGGAAAGAAAAGTCAAGTAAATTTTCTGATAATGAGAACAAAAAGAAGAAAAATATGCCCTCATCCTCAAGTGGATAGTGGGTTGAGTTTATGATGTGTGATTCCTCTGGGTCACCCAAGCCAATAAGGCTTGGGTCCCAAACCTAAACTGCTCATTTCTTTTGAATGTGCAGGGTGTCCGCTACAGTGCTATCACCAATACCTGGATTGTTGATAGTGGGGCGTCTAGGCATATGAGCGGGAACTTGTCTCTCCTTTTCAATATCAAATAAATTAAAGGAGGACATGTATCATTTGCTAGGAATAAAGGAGGATATATCACTGCTCAGGGTGAAGTGGGAAACGAAAAAGTCAAGTTTGACAAGGTCAACTATGTTCAACAACTACATAACAACTTGCATTCAGTCTCCCAGATCTATGACAAAGGCTTCAAAGTTATGTTTGACAACAAGAAGTGCTACGTGCTGAAAAAGGATTATCTTATCCTGGAGGAAAAAGTCTTAATGTCAGCTTCAAGATATAATGATTTATATGTCTTGGATCTATTAAAAGCTTCCACAACTGATCATAAAGTTCAATGCTTCTTGTCAATGCCAACAAAGAAGGACTCAATCTCCTAGCATAGGAGAATGGGACACGAAAATCCATGGAAGATGAATCATCTGATACAGAAAGATTTAGTGAATGGTGTGATTGTTAAGAACTTCCAAATTCCAAATTTCTATGTAGCATGTAAGAAAGGCAAACAGACCAAGAAGTCTTACAAGGCAAAGAAAGTTAATTCATTTGACCTGCCTCTTGAGCTTCTACACATAGATCTGTTTGGTCCTGTTAGCACTAAAAGTATTGCTGGTGATTTTCAATGCTATGTAGTAACAGATGATTACTAAAGATTCTCTTGGGTGATGTTTCTGAAAGCCAAATCAGAAATTTTTGAATCATTCAAACATTTGGTAACTACACTGGAATCACTCTACAAGCTGAAAGTTAGACAGATTCGATCAGACAACAGCACAGAGTTCAAGAACCAGTGGATGGAGGTGTTTTGTAAAGAAAAAAGGATTGTACATCAATTTACATCTGCCTACACCCCACAGATGAATGGAGTTGCTGAGCGAAAGAATCAGAGCTTGATAGAGACAGCAAGAACAATGCTAGCCGACTTGAAACTGCCTATCCAATTTTGAAACGAGCCAGTGTCCAATGCATGTTACACCCTCAATAGTGTCTTGACGGTCAAACGTCACGGTAAAACATGTTCTGCATTGCTCCAGTGACGTAAACCTAACCTGGAGTATCTCGAACCATTTGGTGCACCATGTACGCTGCTGATGAATACTCACTGTGGAAAGTTCAGAAAGAAGGCTGAAGAAGGGATCTTTCTCTGATACAATATACCATACAAGAGAGTCTATAACAACTCAACGGGTCAGGTAGAAGTGTGGTGCAACGTTGATGTTCAGAGATACACCACCCCCTTGCTGGAAAGGGACCTTCATTCTTCTTCGACTATGATGGATATTTTTAGTCTTTCAACATATCTCCCTCCCTTCCTGATGATGAGCTGACGACCAGAATGATGTCCGATGTCCTAGACACACCGCCACTAGACTCGACAACTCTACTCCACAAGGTGAATCTTCTAATCTGTTAGGGGGAGCACTTAATGTAAGCGATTCCTCCTCTGATGATGAAGAAGTGGAGACTGAACAGGTGGACCAGGGGGAACAGGTTCCTACTACTGAAAGTAGACAAGCATCAGATGTCGATGCCTCTAACACTTCTAAACCTCATACTCCAACAGCTACAGATACTGAACCTGGAATTCAAAATCCGGATCAGGAAGTAGTTGTTCCCCCTACTCCCAGATCTTGAATAAATGTTTATCATCCGCTAGATAATGTCATAGGGGATGTACTATCGGGAGTACAGACACGAAATTAGCTATACTCAGCTGATTATGCCTCGGTCATGGAAAAAGCCTATCTTCACAATGGTGCTTATCGATGTTTTATGTCTCAATTTGAGTCAAAATATGTAAGTTAAGCCTTAAACGATGAGGCATAGGTTAGTGCCATGCAAGAAGAACTCCTACAGTTCAAAAAGCTAGGAGTATGGACACTGGTGGACAGACCAAAAGGTGCTAAGGTGATAGACACTAAATGGGTCTTGAAGTGCAAGAAAGATGACCAAGGGATCATAATCAGAAACAAGGCTCTACTTGTGGTACAAGGTTTTAGACAATTCGAAGGCATAGACTACAATGAGATGTTTGCACTTGTGGTTAGAATAGAAGCAATCCGTATCTTCCTAGCCTATGCATCTTACATGAAGATTATAGTTTATCAACTAGATGTAAAAAATGCATTCCTTCATAGTGAAATCCGTGAGACATTCTATGACAGTCAACACGAAGGATTTGAGGATCCTTATCATCATGACAGAGTTTACAAACTAGACAAGGCTCTCTATGGGCTCCATCAAGCCCCTAGAGCTAGTATGAGAAACTCTCAACTCATCTTGTGAAACATGATTTTCGCAGAGGAGTGATTGATTGTACGTTATTCATCAAAGAAAAAGACGGTGATTTACTGCAGGTACAGATTATATGGACGACATAATCTTTGGTTCCAAGAATGAAGAATTATGTAAAGAAATTGAATCTATAATGAAAGCAGAGATTGAGATGAGTGCAATGGGGGAGATGAAGTTCTTCCTAGGATTACAGGTGGATCAGACACCAAAAGGAATCTTCCTGCATCAGACTAAATATGTAGGGGACATCCTCAGTCAGTTTGACATAGAAAATGCTTCAGCTGCTAGAACTCCACTTGCCACAAACCATGATGTGGCACCCGACGAAAATGGTGATCTGGTTGACGCTATAATGTATAGAGGAATGATCAGATCCCTTATGTATCTCACAGCGTCTTGTCTAGATATCATGTATGCCACGTGTCTGTGTTCAAGATATCAGGACAACCAAAAGTAAATCATCTTATTGGTGTGAAATGGATTTTTCGTTATCTGAAGGGTACTCCAACACTCGGGTTGTGGTATCCTCATGACGGTTGAGCTTACAGCGTATAGTGGCTCGGACTATGGTGGTTGCAAAATGAATTACAAGTCAACATTAGCAGGATGTCAGTTCTTTGGTAGACGGTTAGTCACCTGGCAATGTAAGAAGCAGACCTCCGTTGCTTTGTCAACATGTGAAGCTAAATATGTTGCTGCTACAAGTTGTTTTTCGCAAATCATATGGATTCAACAGCAAATGTGTGACTACAGTTTGCAATTTTCTAACATTCTTGTTTTTGTTGATAACTCTGCTGCTGTTGCTGTCACCAAAAATCCAGTCCAACATCCTAACTAAACACATCGGTATTCATTATCACTTTTACATGATTGTTTTGAAAAGCAATTAATCTATGTGATTAAAATTAATACGGATTTTCAACGTGCCAACCTCTAAACAAAAGCATTCGATAAACCGAGGTTTTTATATCTTTTAGAGGTTAATGGCATGAAAAAGAAAAGTGATGTGATTCTGGAGAAAGAAAGTGTGTTGTCTGACATGTTTTCTTTTATTTTCTTTCATTTTATTTTATTTTCCTGTCTATTAAAATCCAAAAACACAAAAATATTTTTAGTTTTAGAATTTTAGGGGAAGAATAGGTTAGTTTAGTATTAAATTAGTTTGCATTATTAACTTAAAAAAACGAGGAGGAGGGCAGCCTAGCTAATAGAAATGAGATCAAATATGTGATTCTGATTCAACGCTTATGGAAAATAATAGTACACAGGGAACAAATTGTTTGGGACTTCAAAAGAATTTAAATGATATACGCATGAGAAGTCTAAGCAAAATAAAAGAAAAAATGATAGTAAAACTAGTATGCTACTGTGGTAACACAGAGAAAGTAGACCTAGAGGTTGCTAGACCATTATATCATGTGTTGGTAGATTCAACACAATAGATGAGGAGACCTCATTAGTGATTTAAATTCAAACTAAGTTGTTCAACTTGCTATGGGTTCCCATCTTATCCCTGGTTAACACAATCAACGCAGTTCCAATAAAGGGTGACGATCAAATAAACGGCACAAATGTGTGCGGATGACCATAAAAAGAGCGAAGCACGAAAAAAAATGTTAAGCGTAATCAAGCTAATGACAAATGTTATTGGTGCGTTATGTGCAAAAAGAAAAATCAATGCTCTAACAAGAAGATAGGTTGTGTGCCTCTCTGCTGTGCGGTGGCACTGACCTGAGGATAAGCATAACCTAAATATTCTAGAATTGATTTGTTGATACATATATGTACCTAGATCCTGATCTGAATGTAATATGTCTTACACTTATGTAATTATTGGGTACTTAATGAAATACAAAATGTTTGGTTGTGTCTATAATGTTTAATATTTCATTAATGAGTTGTTTAACGCATATTGACTGGATTATATAGGTTTGTGATTGTTTGAATTGTTATGCATAATGTTATAATATTGAATACATTCAAACTTGGTGAAGTGAAGTTCTCATGCGTCCGACTGGACCATGCGCCCCAACAGTGGTCATGCATCCGAATGGCCATGCGACAGAGTGTCTATGCGCCTAAATAGTCATACGCCTGAACAACTTCATGCGTCTGACTCAGTCGCACGACTGAACACTCAGTTGTGTGAATGGATCAACAACATAGCTCAATCGCAAGAATGAACCATGCTAATGGTTCAGTCGCCCGAATGAGCAACCCTAACCTATAAATACCATCTAATTTGTGGAAAAACGTAAGCATTCAATCCACTTCGACTCCAGACGTACCCTAGCCGTCCAGAAGCCTCTAAGTTCGTACTCCAAGTTCATAGAACGCTGTAGATCGATTTCTAATTGATTCTTGACGTTAGATTCAATACATTATTGTGTCTACGTGCGTTCTCACTTATTGGATCGCCAATCAAATAGGATTCCACACTATTTGGTTTGGTTAACACGTTAATCCGTTGGTGGTTGGTCAAATACCAGATCCTAACAAGTGGTATCAGAGCTTTGGCTCTTGATTACATGTTGATTCAATAGTTTTGATACAAAATTGTGTTTTTGCATAAAAAACGCAATCTTTTTGTGTCTAACGAAGTCTTAGACGTTTCATGATCAAAAAGTGTAGTTTTTCCGGCATACGGCTATTAAGGTTTGGTAAAATTCGAGTTTTTACGGCCAAAACAAGTTTAACCTACGAATTTTCAAACTTCAGGAAGTTCAGTCGCACGATTGGCTCAACCGCACGACTGAGTTCTTTTGCATTCTTCAACCGCACGATTGGAGTCATTCGTACCCTCATTCGTACGACTAAGATCTTCATTCAGACTGCTCAACCGCATTAGTTTATTCGGACGACTGACTCATCCGCATTTGTTTAGTCGCACGATTAAACCATCCGCACTTGTTCAATCGCCCGAATAAGCCCAATCGCCCGAATAAGCCCAATCGCATACCTTCATTCGCATTCATCAGCAGGTTGTTAAACAGTAAAGTTAATTGAAATGGAGGATCAGTTTTTAGCATACACAGCAAGTAGAGATACACGTATTCAGAATGTACTGCTGTTGGAGAACGATGTGGGGATTCACAATAAAGCCCCGAAGCTTATCACGTTAGATGACTACCCATAATGGAAACAACGCTTCGAGATCTACTTAAATGGAGTGGATACAAATTTGTGGGAGGCAATAGAGTCGGGGTACAGCATGCCAGTAGGAGCTGACGGAGTAAAACTTACTCTAAGTGGCATGTAGGATGCACAGAAGGTAAAACACAACGTTCAGAAGAAAGTCTACGCCTTGCTTACTCAGTATCCAGAGTATACTCAAGCGAAGAAACTTTGGGATGTGTTGGAGAAGAGGTATGACGGAAATGCCTCTCTGAAGGCTATCAAGGCAAAAGCCTTGAAGAAGGAGTTTGACAACTTCTCTTCAATGGGAAAAGAAGGCCTTGATGATGTGATCGATAGATTCTACTACTTGATGAGTGATATGCACACTCATGGAGTGGTTACTTCGATGGAAGATAAGGTATCCAACTTTGCTGATGGATTACTAGAAAAACGAGCTTCGCTTGTTTCAAATCTCAGACAGAATGGAATGCTCTCGAAGTTAGATATAAATGACTTCATTCTGAAACTGAGAGAAGAGGAGCTTAGGATGAAGTATCGAGCCCAAAAGGCAAACTACGATCAGAATCCTGCACTCTACAATGCTACTCCTTCAGTCAAGACATCTAGAGCACCACTGCAAACCGCCTTCATCCCAAGCACAGCAGTTCCAGCACAACCCTCAACTTTAGGATCCGAAATGTCAGGGTCTTCTAGCACCCAATATATGATACCTGAAGCTAATGCAGAAAAGCTTAAAACCGATAACCTCAGGAATGTAACTGTGGAGGTGGCAAGAGAACATATGGACCTTTTAGCTGCGGTGGTTCAATCCTACGATGGATTAATTGCTGGAAAGATAGGTAACTGCCACCTGGAAGATGAAGATTATTAGTAGGTGGATGAAATGGAGTTGGAACGTATGGACATAATGTGGGCTCTGGCAAGTGCTGTCCGACGAGCTAAAAAGTTTGCCAAAAAGACCGGACAGAACCTGGTTGCAACAAAAGACACAATCTTTGGGTTTGATAAGTCAAAGGTTACATGTTTCAACTGCGGTGAGAAGGGACACTTCAAGAGGGAGTGTATAAAACCAAAGAAGATAGGTAATGGAAATCCCTTCTCGTCATTTAATCGTCAAGACAAGGCCACATCTAGTAATTCTGACTCATCAAGTAAGGATCCAAAAGCCTTAACTGCTAATGAGGATGAAGGACAGGACTGGAGCTTTCGGTTCGTCTCACCAGGAAAGTCCAATATAGCTAGTGTGGAGGATATTGATTAAAACAAAAACTGAACTCTCTAGAGGACACTAAAAAGCAAAAAGCAGTGTTAGAAGTACAAGTCAATTCATTAAAACAAAAACTGCATAGTTGGACAAGCTCATCACACATTGTCCAACACTTAGTGAGAGAGAGAAATAATGGGGAAGGATTGGGATACAAAGTGGTTCCACCACCACCTGAGACCTTGATGAACACCAAAAGTAAACCAATTAACAATAACCCCATCAAGGATCACGTGGTGTCTACGCCTCTTGTAAATGATCCAGATTCCATAAGTAAATCAAGTGAATCCGATTCTAAACAAAAAGAGGACACTTCAAAGGCAAGAGGAAAGATGCCATGTGTTAACCTGGAAAAAGAATTTGGAAAAGTTAGTTTAAAGTCAGGGTCAATCAAAGTCAAACAAGAACCTAAAATGACTATAAAATCTAATCAATCATGTGCATCATGTCACAGTCCAGGGAAACAAGAGATTAAAGATGTAAAACCAGGTAAAGCAATTAAGTTTGCAAAGCCAACTCATACATCTAACAAAGTAGTGTCTCAGTCCAATCACAATAAGGTTGACCGTGTGACAAGTACATCTCTACCAAAACAAATAAACCGTAAAGTTGAAAGCAGATCTTGCTATAATTGTGGAGAGTATGGTCACATAGCGTTTCACTGTCCTTATTACCAGACACCGACGAAGAAAGTTGAACTTTCTGCATCTACATCTAGATCTTTTAAGAGGAACTCAGTGACGCCTCCTAAAAGGGATTGTGAACCTAAAGTTCAACCCATCAGCCAGTCGTCTGTTTATCACAAACAGGCCTTACACAAATCTGGATTATGGAAAGAAAAAGCCTCCTCAATGCCTGAAAATAAGAACAAACAGAATTTGATCAATCCTTAACCTCAAAGGGTCAATGGGTTGAGTTTGTGATATGTGATGCCTCAGGGAAACCCAAGCCAGTTAAGGCTTGGGTTCCTAACATGAACTAATGTTTTCATTGAATGTGCAGGGTGTTCGCTATAGTGTTGAGACTAACACGTGGATTGTAGATAGTGGAGCATCCAGGCACATGACAGGGAACATAGCTCTCTTATCAAATGTAAGACAAATTAAAGGAGGGCATGTTTCATTTGCTGGAAACAAAGGTGGGTATATCACAGCCCAAGGAGAAGTAGGAAATGAGAAGGTTAAGTTGGATAAGGTAAACTATGTCCAACAATAACAAAATAACTTGCTTTCTGTCTCTCAAATCTGTGATAAAGGATTCAAGGTCGTTTTTGACAACCAAAAGTGTTACGTTCTAAAGAAGGAATACATTATCCCGGAGGACCAGATCCTAATGTCAGCTTCAAGATATAATGATCTTTATGTCTTGGATCTCTCAAAGGCATCCACAACGGATAGTGAAGTTCAATGCTTCTTGTCCAAAGCTACTGAGAAGGACTTCATCTCCTGGCATAGGAGAATGGGACACATAAATCCGAGGAAAATGAATCACTTGATCCATAATGATCTTGTGAGGGGAGTAAATGTCAAAACATTCCAACTCCCGGATTTCTGTGTTGCATGCAAAAAGGGTAAACAGACGAAGAAGTCTCATAAGGAAAAGAAAGTTCATTCTATAGAACTTCCTCTTGAGCTTCTTCACATGGATCTGTTTGGTCCAGTCAGTACAAAAAGCATCGTTGGTGACCTGTATTGCTATGTAGTTACTGATGACTACTCAAGGTTCTCTTGAGTAATGTTTCTTAAATCCAAATCTGAAACATTTGAAACCTTCAAGGAATTGGTAATACACTGGAATCACTATACAAGCTGAAGGTACGACAGGTGCGCTCAGACAACGGAACTAAGTTTAAGAATCAGAGGATGGAGGCCTATTGCAAGGAAAAGGGAATTGTGCATCAATTTACCTCAGCTTATACCCCTCAAATGAATGGCGTTGCTGAATGAAAGAACCGCAGCTTGATAGAGACGACACGGACAATGCTGGCAGACTCGAAACTGCCTATCCAATTTTGGAATGAAGCAGTGGCAAATGCATTTTATACTCTTAATCGAGTTCTGGTAGTAAAACGCCATGGAAAAACATGCTACGAGTTATTACAGCGACGTAAACCTAACTTGGAATATCTCGAGCCGTTTGGCACTCCGTGCACCCTGCTGAAGAAGACTCAGGAGGGAAAATTCAGTGAGAAGGTTGATGAAGGGATCTTTCTAGGATACAACATACCGAACAAGAGAGTTTACAACAACTCAACAGGCCAAGTAGAGGTGTGGTGTGATGTTGATGTTCAGAGATATATCACACCACCTGCTGGAAAAGGGCCTGTCTACTTCTTCGACTATGATGGATTCTTCAAGACCTTCCACATACCTGTTCCCACTTCAGAAGACGAGTTGGCAAACAAGATGATGTACGATGTATTGAACACACCATCTCAAGATTCAACAAGTCATGATACTACCAACTCAGGGAGAGCAGTTGATGCGAGTGATTCTTCCTCTGATGAAGACAATGAAGAAAATGATTAGATCAACCAGATGTACAGGTTCCAACTTACACAAGTTCACCAGCATCGGCAAGTGATACTTCAGAATCATCAGATCAGACTCCTACTGCCTCCGACCTAGAACCAAATGCTCATAATCTTGACTCTGAGATGGTTGTTCCAACAACTCCTGGATCACGTCTAAATGTCTATCATCCATTGGATAACATTATAGGGGATGTGAGATCAGGGGTTCAGACTAGAAATCAGCTATACTCAGCTGATTATGCCTCTGTGATGGAAAAAGGATACCTTCACGATGGTGCATGCCGCTGCTTTGTGTCTCAGTTTGAGCCAAAGTATGTTAGTGAAGCACTAAATGTTGAGGCTTGTGTTAGTGCCATGCAAAAAGAACTTCTTCAGTTTAAGAAGTTAGGTGTATGGACATTAGTCGATAGACCTAAAGGTGCTAAAGTCATTGGCACCAAATGGGTCTTGAAATGCAAGAAAGATGATCAAGGGATGATCATCAGAAACAAGGCTCGGCTTGTTGTTCAGGGTTTTTGACAAGTTGAAGGTATTGACTACAATGAAGTATTTGCACAAGTGGCAAGGATGGAAGCCATCCGCATCTTTCTTGCCTATGCATCTTATATGAAAATCAAAGTTTATCAACTTGATGTGAAGAGTGCATTCCTTATGGTGAGATCAGAGAAATAGTGTATGTCAGTCAACCTGAGGGATTTGAGGATCCATATCATCAGGATAGAGTCTACAAACTCGACAAGGCTCTATACGGGCTTCATCAAGCTCCACGGGTTGGTATGAGAAACTTTCGACTCATCTTGTGAAACATGGATTTCGTAGGGGAGTCATTGACTGCACACTGTTTATCAAAGAAAAAGATGGAGACTTATGGGTAGTACAGATCTATTTAGATGACATAATCTTCGGTTCAAAGAACGAAGAATTATGCAAAGAATTCGAAGCAGTAATGAAGGCGAAGTTTGAGATGAGTGCCATGGGGGAGATGAAGTTCTTTCTCGGGTAACAGGTGGATCAGACACCAAATGGAATCTTTCTACATCAGACAAAGTATGTAGGAGATATTCTCAGTCGGTTTGACATGAAGAATGCTTCCACAGCTGCCACTCCACTAGCTACAAACCATGATGTAGCACCGATGAGAACGATGATATGGTAGATGCCACTATGTACCAAGGGATGATTGGATCTCTCATGTATCTCACTACCTTAAGACCTGATATCATGTATGCTACATGTTTATGCTCACGATATCAGGCAAAGCCTAAGGTGAATCATTTAATTGGAGTCAAGTGGATATTTCGTTATCTGAAGGGCACACCCATACTTGGGTTGTGATATCCTCATGATGATGACTTTGAACTTACAGCGTATAGAGACTTGGATTACGGCGGCTGCAAGATGAACTACAAGTCTACATCAGCAGGGTGTCAGTTCTTTGGGAGAAGGTTAGTAACCTGGAAGTGTAAGAAGCAGACCTCGGTTGCTCTGTCAACATGTGAAGCCGAATATGTTGCTGCTGTAAGCTGCTGTTCCCAAATCATATGGATTCAACAGCAAATGCGGGATTACGGTTTGCATTTCACTTCCACTCCTATATTTGTTGATAACTCAGCTGCGATTGCAGTCACGAAAAACCCGGTCCAACATCGTAAGACCAAACACATCAGAATCAAATATCACTTCATACGTGATTGTTTTGAAAAGAATTTAATCGATGTGATAAAAATAAACACTGATTTTTAACGCGCTAACCTCTATACAAAGGCTTTTGACAAACCACATTTTCTATATCTGTTAGAGGTCAATGGCGTTAAAAAGAAAAGTGAGGTCATTCCTGAAGATGACCATGTATAGTCCGATGCGTCGCATCTAGGTTCGTTTATTTTTTAAATTTTAGTGTTATTTAAGTTTAATTCTCTTGTTTTGTTAAATGTTAGTTCGTTAACTACACTTAGTGTCTTTTCTTGCTCATTAAAATCCTAAAACGCAAATCCTTAGAGGTTTTAATGTGTGGATCGTACGTGTGATATTGATTTAATGTGTGGAATATGATAGTACACAGGTACAAACCATTTGGGACTTTAAAAATTCAAGATTGAAAAAGATACGAAGTTCAAGTATAAGTCTGTGTAGTCTGAGAAATATAAAAGGAAATATGACAGTTAAGCTAGCTACTACTAAGGTAACACAAAGAAAGTAGACCTAGAGGTTTCTAGACCACAGTTGACACAATCAACAAGATTCCAATAAGGGGTGACGAGCAAAATAAATACCACAAAAGTATGCGTAAGACCAAAGTATGAGCAAAAGCACATGAAAAATGAAAATACAATCAAACTGATAACCTAGGTTGTTGGTGAAATTTGTGCTAAAAGAAGATAAATTGCTCAAACAAGAAGATAGATTATATGCCTCTCTGTTGTGCGGTGGCACTGACCTAAGGATAAGCATAACCTATATATTCTAGAACTCATTGTTGTTTGCCGCCTCTCTGCTGTGCGATGGCACTGACCTGAGGATTGGCTTCTCTTTGAAAATTCTATGAATAGTCGCTTCTTGAACACTACCCTAAGACCGCTCAAAAATCTCCTGAGGAATGTTGATTACCATATGAGTGTGGGATCCACAAATGCTTGTTGAAATAAACAAACCTTAAAACGATCACCAAACTGTGTTGAAAGTCTATGTATGGATTTAAGAGGACAAGTATACTGACAATCACTGTGGCTACAATTCTTGAAAGTTCAAATCAGTGTGGGGACCTAAGAGTACTAGTATGATTTCCTAAATTTGCTAAATGACTCCAGATGAAAAACAAGGAAAGAGCATCAAAGTTGTTTTTAATAACTCGTCCTGAATGATTTGAATATCCTGTATGATTCCAACTTGAATTGATCCATGTATGGTTTAAATGATTGAGGCTGCTCTCTCAGAATAATTATTCCTTAGAACTACATCTTAGGAATTAACTCTCACAAAAACACAAAAACATGTCTTAGTTTTTTTTAAGTTTTCAGTATTATTTCTTTTATTTCTATACAAAGTTTGTCAAATTCTGTATGTTAGTATCGTACTATGTCATGGAAGTTGATAAGGGACCTTATCATCTCAAGGTCATGTCTTAGGTGACCACAAGTGCTTTCAAACAACAATTGGGTCTCATCTGAGGCGACAAATTGTTTAAAAGGATCACGTCTGAGGTGATCAAAAGTTTTCAAGTTAGAATGATCATGTCTGAGAATCAAATGATCATAATGTTAATTCAACAGTTTAAAAGGTTTAAATGTCAAATGGTCATAAAGTCAGAAAAATTTCAAGAGTATGACCCATTTGCATGACTGGACCATGAGTATGGACCAACCGTATGAATGGATCATACTCATGCCTTTATAGCTGAATGGACATGAGTATGGACCATGCAACCGAATGGCTGATACGAATGAGCCATTCGGCCACATGAGAGGAGGTGAATGACCAGTCGCACGACTCAACTCTAGTCGCACGACTGAAGGTGACCGACTGCGCCAGTCCACGACTGATACTCAGTCGCAGAACAACTTGTGCGACTGGGCTCAGTCGCACGACTGTAGGAAACCCTAGTATAATAGGGGGTAGTCGGTCGCAGTCATTCACACCCCAAAATCGCCCTAAGTCGCACGACACGTCGTTACCCTGCCAAAATTTCGTTTGAGCCTATTATACCACTAATTCTTGTGTATGACATTTTCACTGACTATACAGGTATAATGCGGTTCAATCCAATCATATTTCATTCAAATTGACTCCAAAATCGACAAGTTGGTCCAAACCAAGAACAGGACTTGTTTGACTAAATAACCCAATTAATCCAAGCAAACAACTGAAATTAATGTTATTAGGTGTTAAGTATAATGATTGCGAGTCCAATGAACCAAAACACGACGTCTAATCATAAGAATTGGTTAAAACTTGAATTTGAATTGAACAGCGGTCTGTCATGCGAATGGACAGGCTTATGAACTTCAGTCGCACGACTGAGTAGTGCGAACAGCTAAGTCGCACGACTGAATCATGCGTGTGAGTCCAGGCGCACGACTGATATACACGACTGAGTATACATACGGTGAGCTCAGTCGCATGACTAGTCGTACATATGGAATAATTCGCACGACTAGATCTAAGTCGCACTACTCATTCGCACGACTAGATCTCAGTCGCACAGTCTCATTCGCACGACAGATCAAAAGGGGAATATTTTCAAGTCCAAGTGATTCAAGATATTCTTAATCAACGGATACTAACGTTCTTTTTTTGTAACAGATGGCGAGTCGGTGGACCATGAGCACTAAGCACAATATCTGTGCTCATCTGGATCAGTCATCCAGACATGCTCCTGACTTTTCTGGAATCATCTCATTTCTTAGGCGATCAAGGATCTCTCACGCAATCTCAACTCCATGTACACCATACCGTTCTATTCAGCAGGCCTTCTGGGAAGGCGCTGTAGTTGATAGAACCTCAGAGTCTCATCAATCCGTAGTTCGCTATTTGGAGAGGCCATTGAGATCTCTGAGGATGATCTCAGGATAGTGTTGCAGCTTGGGGACGATGTTGAATGCCTCACACGACTACACCCCCTTACTGTCTGAGGTTGTTTCCTGCGGGCCAAGTACGCTGGGGACATCAATGCAGGGGTGCTCAACAAGAGCAACCTGTGCCCCTAGTTCAAGTACCTTACGCATGTTCTGCTTAAGTGTATAGCTTCTCGGAAGGGAGGTTTTGATGAGCTGTCCGATCAGATCCGGAACGCATATGCTACATTGGTCCGGAACCATCCGTTCAGCTTCTCCAGGATGATCTTCACCTACTTGGTGGAGAACATTGAGGGGAAAGGGAAGGAGGGCTTCTGCATGTACCCTCGCTTTATGCAGATGATTATCGACCAGAAGCTCCCTTCCTTGCCGAAGGAGAAGGAGGACGCGGTGGTACTCGAGGTGATGGACGATACCACCTTGGGCAGGATGAAGGTCTACAGGGGGAAGCAGGTAAAGCCCCCTGTGAGGAGATTATTTGGGCATCTGGCCCGGGAGGACTACGTGGCGCCGGCTAGGCGGAAATGGCATCACGTTGATAGTGACTCTGAAGAAGAGCAGCTACAGCTCCCTGATGATGACTCCGATGATGATAGCGGGGATGCTGGAGAAGGACCCACTCAACAAAGGGCCCCCACTGCTGATATTCCATCTCCAGCATCTGCCCCCACTGGAGATGGAGCGGAGTGTTAAGTCGGTTTTTTTGGATGGATAAACATCCGAGCATGTTCTTGACGGAATGATAAACAGCAGCACAAACCAAAAAGTCAAACAATAATACGAACTATAATTGAATGGTTTCATTGATAAAACCTAACGATTACAAGCTCGTTACAACATAAGAATCAAGACACTTGGCAAAGGGAAGATCAAGCATGATCTCCCCTCTCATCCGGCAGCCCTAGGCTCCCGGGCACACTGTTTCTAAAACCCTTAGAAACCCCTTCTTTCTCTACACATTGAAACTGGTATATATAGGCCTCGGCTCATATTAGATGCGACTGGGCCCATTCGTGCAATTGGACCATGCGTATGGTTCAATCGTACGACTGGACCATGTGTATGGTTCAATCGTACGACTGGACCATACTTATGGTTCAGTCTTACGAATGTCCCAATCGCATCTCTCAGTCGCACGACTGGTCCATTAGCATGGCTTAGTCATACGACTGAGTCTCATTCGCATATGCTCTTGCGAATGACCCAGTTGCATGTGTTTACAACATATCAGGTGTAAACATTAAGCCTAGACTATTCGACAAGCGCGGACACACTATATATAATGATATATGCTCCAACAAATTCCCCCTTGGACGTTGCTTGTGAATAGTAGATAACACCTCTTACAATCTTCAGTCATCTTTGCTCTGGTTGCCAATAGAATCAAACGAAAACCATATTAGCCAACGTTGCTGATCCGTCAGGTTACTACCATATCCCTGAAAATGAATTTAGGCACAATAGCTTTCGTTACTTTGCAGAACACCATCATAGCAGCAAGATTCCCCATATGACTGTTTTTTCCAGATAATGACACGAACAGTTTTCCATTGCTTCAATCTTCACACAGACTAACCTAATTAACATCACCACCTGTAGAAATTCCCCCTCACGTTCAGCATATCCCAATATATAGACATTTTGATCAACTTGCGTCTTCACACGGTGTATTGGGCAAAAGGTTGAAGGTTCCAATCCACAGCTGACAATATCAACCAAATCAGCATGCACGAAGATTCATCATCGGAAACCGGTTCACATCATCACTTTCTGATTGCGTCTTCACTTTCTCTATACATGGATTCCCCCTAAGAAGCAGAATCCTTTCTGTGCGGATAAATATAACTTGATTGGCCATAAGTAGTCAGATGCTCCTGACTACCCCACAAAATCAGCACCAACTGCTGACATCTTCTCTTCTTTCTTTCGTGTTCCAAATACATTCACCTATTCTGGAAGTCCGACGAATAATGGGGTACACATCGAACTTATTGACAAAAGAACCTCTGGGTGAATATGCTTTGCTCATCTTCAAACCTGTGCAAAAAGCTGTTCCAGACTCCTTTTTTTGTCTGGAACAAATGCGAATGAGTCAATGCGGATGGCTCATTCGTGCGATTGACATACGACTGGTCCAGTCGCACGACTGAACATATGACTGGTCCAGTCGCACGACTGAACATATGACTGGTCCAGTCGCACGAATGGTCCATTCGCATGGTCTAGTCGTACGAATGCTCCAATCGCATGGCCCAGTCGCATGAACGGGTCTGCACGCAGATTTTCAGATCTGCAGCCGCCAGGGCTGCCCAAAACCCTAATCCAACAAATTCAACATGAACCGAAACAAAGTAGACATCATCAAATTCGAAAGGGTGATAGGAACGTGGTTTCAAATTCGATTTCAACATAGAAGCAACACACGTAACAAGATCCGAGCAAAACACGAAGAATACAAAGTGGGTTAACGTCAAGATCTGAACATTGATCCAGAAATCAAGAGCTCGGGTTGCTAGAATGATTGTTAGATCATTCCAGCAGTAACCGGCTCTGATACCAATTGTTAAGTCGATTTTTTCGGGATCGATAAACATCCAAGCATGTTTTTGACGGAATGATAAACAACAGCACAAACCAAAAAGTCAAACAATAATACGAACTATAATTGAATGGTTTCATTGATAAAACCTAACGATTACAAGCTCGTCACAACATAAGAATCAAGACTCTTGGCAAGGGGAAGATCGAGCATGATCTCCCCTCTCATCCGGCAGCCCTAGGCTCCCGGGCACACTGTTTCTAAAACCCTTAGAAACCCCTTCTTTCTCTACACATTGAAACTGGTATATATAGGCCTCGGCTCATATTAGATGCGACTGGGCCCATTCGTGCGATTGGACCATGCGTATGGTTCAATCGTACGACTGGACCACGCGTATGGTTCAATCGTACGACTGGACCATACTTATGGTTCAGTCTTACGAATGTCCCAATCGCATCTCTCAGTCGCACGACTGGTCCATTAGCATGGCTCAGTCATACGATTGAGTCTCATTCGCATATGCTCCTGCGAATGACCCAGTTTCATGTGTTTACAATATATCAGGTGTATAACATTAAGCCTAGAGTATTCGACAAGCGACGGACACACTATATATAACGATATATGCTCCAACACGGAAACTGTTGGGTTCCACCAGGATTTCATTCCTGGTGAGGAAGAGGAGGAGTCAGATGAGGAGCCACTGACTCAGACTGTGGGAGGTAAAGTCGTTCCCACAAAACGAGGGCTCCGGGCGGTTGGTGAACGCCCAGGCGGATTGGGAGAGACTACTGATTATCCTACTTATACTCCTGATCTGCCAGGCCGTGCTCTAGGGGGAGCATCCTCCTCGACTGGATCGAGGAAGAAGAGGATGGCTCTGCCCCATGGCTTGAAAAGGAAGAAACGCAGAATCATCTTTATCACCACCACAACCACCACCACAGCTACCACCATTCCACCTACCACCACTACCACTACATCCACTACCACCATTCCACCCACCACTACCACCAGCTCATACACCACTTCCATACCTACTCCACCAGATACACACTTCCCATCCACCACCACTACACCTCATCCACAGCCATCCACATCGATACCAACCCCAATCTTCTCTACATCCACTACCACCACCACAGGCCATGAAGTTGGGACCTCCTCACAGGTCCCACCTATTTTTGGATCCTCTTACCCATCTGTCTGGTTGGAGGAGCAGTTGGCTAACCTTAACTGGTTAGTGCTGAAGCTGCTGGCGACGGATGAAAGCTTAATCAGCTGATGGAGCTTAATGCATCCCAAGCCCAAAGGATAGAGGCCCAGAGCCAAAAGATCACAGAGCTGAGAGAGATGCATACATCCTCAGTACAGAGGATACAAGATTTAGAGGCCCAGAACAAGAAGCTTATGCCGTGACTGAAGGGATCCAAAGATGAGCCCCTAAAGATCCGATAATACAAATAATCATGACAAAAAGGTAAAGATGAATTGCATGTGCATTTACAAGTATCAAGATGTTTACAAGTGTAAGTTGATAAAGTTAACATGTTTCACCCTAAAAGGTATGAAATAAATTAAAAAGGGGCATGAAAAACTTACATGGAAGACTCACGTGCTATAAGTTGCACTTCAGATAATAATAAGAAGATAAGATGGTTCCAACGATTCTTTCACGATTCAACCTAAGATTTGGTGTCTTAGGATTAGAATAAAGATAAGATTAACGACTAAATACGAATTAGAGTTTTGATTGGAATTTGGGGGTTTTAATAATTATATTTAATAAAAAATATGATAATACAATGTTTATGTTTTGATTTAATAAAAAATATAAATCAGTTAAGACCAAGAATGATAGTGAATGATTCAATGATTTAATTTATTAATTTAATAAAGAATAAATACAATGTATCAAAAGAAATAATTAATTTAATAATTAATTATTTAAATTTTGATAAAAATAATTGAATACCTATTTAAGTGACTTATAGGATAACTTATAATTATTTAAATTATTTTATAAAGTTTTTAAACCTTTAAATGATTTTTATAAAAGCATTACAATATCCAAAACCTTAAAATAAGAATGAAAAATAATAGAAAATTATACTGTTTTATTAGTTTCAAGAGTTTAAATAAAAGTTAAGGAATCAATTTATTAATTAATATGATATAACATGGTTAATGATTAGATAATAATATTTAAATAATTATTAAATAATCATTTGTGTAGTTTACTATTCAAAGTATTTAAAACATGTAGGTTTAATACATTTGGAATAATTTAAGTTTGGGTTCTAATATATTTATAACATATAAAATATTTAATATTGTTTTTATAGTATTTTTATTCATTAATTTAAGAATTATAGGTTTCAAAATTTTTAAAAATTAACTTAATAATTTCTAGAATGTTTTGGTTAACAAAATAACTTTACTTAGATTTATTAACATAACTATAATTTTTCTGCATAAAAGAAAACGTAAGAAAACAATTAAATAAAAAGGTGGCAGAGGCCCGGTTCGAACACGGGACCTCATGCCTATGATGGATATTGGTTACCGGTCAGGCTAAAGCCCAGGTGTGTTCTTAATACCACTTTGAAATATTTTAAACATTAATTGCTTAAATCCCCAAATTCACATGAACCCTAGAATCGACTTGAATTCGATTGAGCATCAATTCGATAACGATACTGAAATCAAACGTAGGGCTTTTGTTCCTAAGTGAAATCGAGTGTATGGATGTGTGAAACTTACGTTATTGAGTTCGATTCGATGAAGATGGTGATAAGGATAGCCGCGACCAAGATAAAGTTGGTTTGAGGCTCAAACATTGATGATAATCAAATTCGTGTTGCAGACGGCTTCCATAGGTCTTGGTGAGCAAAAGCCTCTATCAATTTCAGACCTTGAAGTCCGGATGATAGTACTCAAGTATGGTGTAGGTTCGCGATGAAGATACAGATCGAATTAGTGGTGTATGTGTTTTGTAAGTGAATTTGATGTTACAGAAGGTTTGAAGGGATCTATTGGAGTGTTTACCCTCAAGTTTAAGCGATCAATTCATTCAGTTTCTTGTTTAACGAATTAAACTTTGATTCGGGGGTTTCGGATATAGTTCACTTGGAATTACAAGATGTTAATGCTAACTACTTGTGGTTTTAAATCTGTCATTACTTCCTAAACGCTCTCGATCTCACAATTATGTTATACATTCACTAATCGAGATGAAACCGATTTAGTTTTGATTGTATAATCGGTTTTGAATGTAAATAATATAAACGGTAGGATGCTTCGAATTGAATGTAGTTACAGGTTCGAATCAAGGTCGCGAAGGGTTAGAGCGGTTTAATTGCATTTAACTCGATGTTTTGTTGAGTTTTGGTGGTCGCCGGAGACGTGGCCGGAGTTGGTGGCCGGCGACGGGTCCGAGGTGGTAAGGGGGTGGGGTTTAAATGATTTTACATTTTGGTCCCTGAACTTTATTTGTTTGATATTCCATGTAAAAAATTTTAATTTAAGTTTCAAAATTTACATAGTAAACCCTAGACTTTATAAACACATTTGAATAATAACCCTAATTAATTATTTGTTAATCTTTGTAACAATTATAAAACTTGTAACTTTTATGATTTTATTATTCAATTCTAATAATTAAAATTTATAATTCCAGTAACTTAATAAGTCTTTTCCATTTAGTTTGTAAATATATAATTAAACTTTATAACTTTATAAAGGATTATTTATAATCCATAAATTATTAGAAGTTATTTAGATGATTAATGAATAATTGCACAATATGTACTGCACATTTAATGCCTTGGATCCATTATTATAATAGTTTAATAAAAAATATGTTTTGGTTTGGGTTTTTAACTTTGAAAATGGCGGATGTTACATCACTCCACATTTCAAATGGTGGTATTATGAGTAGAGGACGGGTGAAGTGGTCATAGTTCTGAACAGAGAGGGCAAAATGGAAAATATCAGGGTATTTGACCCAATGTGGCTTACCAACTTGTCAGCTGAAGATGTCTACATTCTATACAAGTGGCCACTATTCTATGACACGTAGGATATTGTACAAGCTCTCCAATTCCAAAATGTGATACGGCTCTGCTTTGTGTTTGAAATACATGCAGGAGTCACAAGAGAGGAGAAGTACAAGAAGTTTGAGGAGCATATGAAGGATGTCAGACAATAGAGTAAACTAGGTCCAAGGGGGAGTTTGTTGATACATATGTCCCTAGTTTATGTGCTTAATGTAAACGTCTATCATGGCTTACATATGTGTAATGAAACGATATAATAATATCTGATTTGTGCTATGATGTTAATGTATATTTAATTCATATATATGAACTTATTATATAGGTTTGAAGTTGTTGTATGATTATTCATTCTAATGGACCATACGCATGAAGTTATCATGCTAATGAACCAGCCGCATGACTGAACCAGGAGACTGGATCAGTCGTACGATTGAAACATGAAAATGACTCAGTCGCACGACTGAACCTTCAGTCGTGCGTATGAATCAGTCGCATGGGTCAGTAGCACGACTAAACCATGCTGATGGTTGAGTTGTACGAATGAAGACTGCAAACCAATAAATACCACATAATTCGTGGAAAACGAGACTTTTGACACTTATATCATATACCCTCAAAACCTAGCCATCCAGAGCGTCCAGAACGTAAATTCCAACTTCATAGTTCACATCTGGTTGTTTTCTACTCAATCTTAACATTTCTTTAATTGTTAGATCGATCGGGTTTGCGTTCTTACTGATTGGATCACCAATCAAATAGGATTCTACACTATTTGATTCGGTTTCATGCATAATCAGTTAGTACTCCATACGTATACGGTCCTGACACTTTATCATCCAGCTGAAGATGCATGTTGATGATGGTCGGAGTGATGAAGACTGTTCTCCCCTGCACTGTGGCAGACGGTGCCTTCTCCCCATCCATAACGACCTCTTGGCAGGTCTTCCAAAATTCGAGCAGATGATCTCATATAGAGTACGATCAATGGTAAGGGAGGTGAAGTAGTTGGATAGCGCCAAGAAAAGAAAATCTCTAAGAAATAAGGATCTTTCTCAGAGTGTAACAGAGCAACTTGGTTGTGTTGCCTGTGTAACTGCATGGAGAAATTTGGGTCATTTCTGCGGTTAAGGTTAGCCATTATCAGAAAGCTTAAGGATGAAGAAAAATGAACCAAAGTAATTTCAGAGACAAATTTTGGGGTTTAGGTTTGGTGGAAAGAGGAAGATGATAGAAAGAGGGGGAACCATTGAGTTTATATGTGAAAAGGATTTAAGACAATGTAATGAATGAGGATAAACTTTGAAATCCGAATATCGGTCCCACCTCTAAAAAAGTAGTTTGCTTTTTACTCAAAAAGTAGTTTTCTTGGAATTCGAAAATCTTCCGAAGGTAAAGTTTTTCGGAAGTTTTAATGAAAAAGCTTTCGAAGCCAAAATGACTCGGAAGAATTTCCTAAAAGGTCTGAAAAGTTTTGGTGTGGAAGAAAAATCAAAAATTGAAAGTTTTGTTCAAAAGAACAAAGCTTGCAAGAGTCAATTTGCTTCGGAAGGAAGTTGTCCTTGAAAATGTATAAGTGCCTAAGAAGAGTTTTATGCTGTGGAAGATATTTCAGAAATTTCTTCCGAAGGTAAATTACTTAGGCAGTTATTTGTTTTAAAGGCATAACTTTCTTCCGAAGATAAAAGCATATCTTCTGAAGGATCAAAAATTTTCAGAATTCTAAGGAAAATCTTAAAAAAGTTTTAATTCAAAGAAAACAAGAGCTTATGAAGGTGATATACTAGACAACTTAGGACACACAGATTTTAAGAAATAATAAGAATTAATTTTAAGAAAAACTTACACAAAGTTTATCATCCCAATAGCTGGTATAAGATATTTCAATCTTTGTTCATCAAAAGCCTTTGTAAACAGATCAGCATATTGTTCACTTGTGTCAACTTTGACTAGTTTAATTAACCCCTTTTCAGAATTATCTCTAATTAAATGGTACATGATATTGATGTGTTTTGTCCTTAAGTGCTGCACAGGATTCTCTGTGATAGAGATAACACTGTTGTTATCTATGTGAATGGGAGTCTCCTTGAAGTTTAATCCATAGTCAAACATTTGATTCTGAATCCAAAGCACTTGAGCACAGCAGCTTGCAAAAACAATGTATTCAGCTTCAGCAGTTGATGCAGAGACACATAATTATTTCTTGCATTGCCATGAGACAACCCTTCCACCAAGAAACTAACATCCCCCAGATGTAGACTTTGCAGTCATGTTGTAACCACTATAATCACTATCTGTATAAGCATACAGATTGATGTCAGAATTCTTAGGATACCAAAGACCAAGTGTTGAAGCACCTTTGAGGTATCTTAGAATCCTTTTGATAGTGATAAGGTGAGACATCTTATGGTTGGCTTGATATCTTGCACATATACATGTAGAAAACATGATATCAGCCTTGCTAGTTGTAAGATACATAAGAGACCAATCATAGCCTGTAAGGTGTTCATCCACACACTCCCCCTCAAGATCAGGTCCAAGGGGTGGTTTCTTGCTATGGATGTCTTAGCAATCTTACAATCAGTCACGTTGAATCTTTTGAATATGTCATGAACATACTTTGACTGACTAATGAAGATGCCATCTTCAACTTGCTTCACTTGAATTCCCAGAAAGAAATTGAGTTCCCCCATGGCACTCATTTCAAATCTATCCTTCATCAGCTTCTCAAATTCTTTTCAAAGCTTTGGATTAGTTGAACCAAAGATGATGTCATCTACATATACTTGAACTAGCATTATGTCATTTCCCGTACTTTGATGAAGAGAATTCCATCTATAGTACCCCTTCTATATCCATGCTTGCAGAGATACTGAGATAGAGTTTCATACCATTTCCTGGGTGCGTGATGCAACCCATAAAGAGCTTTTTCAAGCTTGCAGACATACAAGGATGGTCAGGATCTGCAAAACCATGTGGCTGTTTGACATAAACCTCTTCATCAATCACCCCATACAGAAAAGCACACTTGACATCAAGTTGATAGACCTTGAAGTTCTTAGATGCAGCAAATGCCAAGAATATCCTAACAACTTGTGAAGTCAGCTTGGATCGATAAACATCCGAGCATGTTCTTGACGGAAGGATAACTAACAGCACAAGCCAAAAGTCAAACAATAACATGAACTATATTGAATGGTTTCATTGATAAAACCTAACGATTACAAGCTAGTTACAACATAAGAATCAAGACTCTTGGCAAGGGGAAGATCGAGCATGATCTCCCCTCTCATCTGGCAGCCCTAGGCTCTGGGCAGACTTCCTCTCAAAACCCTTACTCTCTCTACACATTGAAACTGTATATATAGGCTCGGCCCATATTAGATGCGACTAGGCCCGTTCGTGCGATTGGACCATGCATATGGTTAAATCGTACGACTGGACCATGCGTATTGTTCAATCATATGACTGGAACATACTTATGGTTCAGTCTTACGAATGTCCTAATCGCATCTCTCAGTCGCACGACTGGTCCATTAGCATGGCTCAGTCGTACGACTGAGTCTCATTTGCATATGCTCCTGCGAATAACCCAGTTTCATGTGTTTACAACGTATCAGGTGTAATACATGAAGCCTAGACTATTCGACAAGCGACGGACACACTATATATGACTATATATGCTCGAACAAATTCCACCTTGGACGTTGCTTGCGAATAGTAGATAACACCTCTTAAAATCTTCAGTCAATCTTTGCTCTGGTTTCCAATAGAATCAAACGAAAAACCATATTAGCCAACGTTGCCGATCTGTCAGGTTGCTACCATATCCCTGAAAATGAATTTAGGCACAATAGCTTTCGTTTACTTTGCAGAACACCATCATAGCAGCAAGATTCCCCATATGACTGATTTATCTAGATAATGACATGAACAGTTTTCCATTGCCTCAATCTTCGCACAGGCTAACCTGATTAACATTAACCCCTATAGAAATTCCCCCTCACGTTCATCATATCCCAATATATAAACGTTGTGCTCTCTTGGCATCTTCATACGATGCATTGGGCAAAAGGTTGAAGGTTCCAATCCACAGCTGACAATATCAACCAAATCAACATGCATGTAGATTCATCATCAGAAACCTGCTCATATCATCACTTTCTGATTGCATTTTCACTTCTCTATACATGGATTCCCCTGAAGAATGAGAATCCTCTCTATGCGGATAAATATAACTTGATTGGCCCATAAGTAGTCAGATGCTCCTGACTACCCACAAAATCAGCACCAACTGCTGACGTCTTCTCTTCTCTCTTTCGTGTTCCAACTACATTCACCTACTCTGGAAGTCCGACGAATAATGGGGTATACATCGAACTTATTTGACAAAAGAACCTCAGGGTGAATATGCTTTGCCCATCCTCAAATCTGTGCAAGAAGTAGTTCCAGACTCTTTTTTTTTGTCTGGAACAAATGCGGATGAGTCAATGCGGATGGCTCATTCGTGCGACTAAACATACGATTGGTCCAGTCGCACAAATGGTCCATAGCATGGTCCAGTCGTACGAATGGCCCATTCGCATGGCCCATTCGTACGATTTCCATTCACATGGCCAGTCGCATGAACGGGTCTGCATGCAGATTTTCAGATCTGGAGCCGCCACGGCTGCCCAAAAAAATAATCTAATGAATTTAACATGAACCGAACCAAAGTAGGCATCATCAGATTCGAAAGGGTGATAGGAACGTGGTTTCGAATTCGATTTTAACATAGAAACAACACACATAACAAGATCTGAGCAAAACACGAAGAACACGAAGTGGGTTTAACGTCAAGATCTGAATTTGATCCAGAAATCAAGAGCTCGGGTTGCTAGAATGATTGTTAGATCATTCCAGCAGTAACCGGCTCTGATACTAATTGTGAAGTCGACTTGGATCGATAACATCCGAGCATGTTCTTGACGGAGGATAACTAACAGCACAAACCAAAAGTCAACCATAACACGAACTATAATTGAATGGTTTCATTGATAAAACCTAATGATTACAAGCTCATTACAACATAAGAATCAAGACTCTTGGCAAGGGGAAGATCGAGCATGATCTCCCTCTCATCGGCAGCCCTAGCTCCGGCAGACTTCCTCTCAAAACCCTTACTCTCTCTATACATTGAAACTGGTATATATAGGCTTAGGCCCATATTAGATGCGACTGGGCCCATTCATGCGATGGACCATGCGTATGGTTCAATCATACGACTGGACCATGCGTACGGTTTAATCGTACGACTGGACCATGCGTATGGTTCAATCGTACGACTTGACCATACTTATGGTTCAGTCTTACGAATGTCCTAATCGCATCTCTTAGTCGCACAATGGTCCATTAGCATGGCTCAGTCGTACGACTGAGTCTCATTCGCATATGCTCTTGCGAATGACCCAGTTTCATGTGTTTACAACATAAGGTGTAATACATTAAGCCTAGACTATTCGACAAGCGACGGACACACTATATATGACTATACATGCTCCAACCAAACTTCTAGTCTTGCTACAGGAGTAAAGACATCAGTGTTGAAAGGATCGAGATCTAGTTTGATCAATTAGATTAGGATTTGCAGCGAAATAGCACACGAATTAGACGAAATTATAGTAAGAATAATATGAATCTTCAATCAAACAGTAACGGTTATAAAGAGAGAGTTTTCTGCAAAAAGAATGTTTTCATTCATGCACAAGCTTCTCGTACAGGGAATTAGGTCAACATTCTTTTATAAGGAATGTGACATCAGTTGACGTCACTTGATAGTGACATCTAACTGATTATACAAACAACTGAAAGTAAACAAAACTACTGAAGATGTCCACAACAACTGAGGACACCTTCACTAAAAGCTAAGTATAAGCTAACATTACAACTACTGAAGTTATAACATTTGAAATGTAAGAACTTCAGATGTTTTACATAATATAAAACTACTGATTACAAACTACTGAAATGTAAACCATCACAACTACTGAAGAGAACTACTTCAGCTATTGTGACAACTTCTAAGAACTTGATTTTCAGACTTTGTCTTCAGCTGTTGTCTTCAGACTTTGTCTTCAACAGTTGTCTTCAGACTTTATCTTCAAACTTTGTCTTTAGCAGTTCTCTTCAGACTTTGTCTTCAACAGTTGTCTTCAGACTTTGTCTTCAGTAGTTCTCTTCAGACTTTGTCTTCATGTTGTAGATCACTTCAGTTGTTTCGATATCTGTGGGACTTAAAGGTTTTTCTGATCTGGCTCATTGGTTCTTTTGGTCCAACAAACTCCCCTGAACCAATGCAGCCAAAACCTTTAAAATTATTGAGGTCCCACTTATTGGCAGAAACAAAAATTGGATCAGCTTAGAAATCTTCAATATAAGCTCAGGCCAGGGAAGAGTTTCAGAAGGTTTGATTGGCAAAGATAGAATGGGAACTCTGTCTTGGGGAATTGGACACAGAGCTGTTACCCCATCCATGAAACCTACTTCCCAATGATAAGTCTGTAAGACTCTCTGACATAGGCCTCAAGGAAAAAACTTGTTCTTCTATTATGAGTTCTTCAGCTCCACTTTCAAAGAAGAACTCAGGCCCATAGTACTCAGATAAGTACTTAATATGCTTCCATTTTTTAGCTCCACAGTTGTTATCTCTCTGTATGCAAACTCATCAGGATGAGTGCCTTCAAGCAATAACTGGAGCTCATTTCTTCTTATTTCTTCAAGCTTCTTGTAGATTAACCCCTTCTTTACCATTTTTTTCTAGTAAAGTTTTGGAGTCATCGTAGACTTGTAAGCTCTCTTGAAGTCATCAAGAATTTCCCAGGGTGACACTACAACGGCCAGCATTATCACAGCATGTACAATCTTCTTTACTTGGCCATTGTATCTGCTTGGAATGTTCTTTTGTGAATTCTGTCACTTACTCTGGGGTCAGGCCAAATTCTCACTCTCTCTTTCTGATATTGGAATGTAAATCTGAGAGCATACAACCTCTGGCATGTTTCTTCATAGCTTGTATGGATGAAGCCTTGGGAAACTCTTTATCAATCATCCTTAACAGCTGCTCATCATGTTGTTTGTGCTGTTCTTCTTCTTCAAGTTTGACTTTTACCATTTGCCTTTGGAGTCAGGTGTGATTGTTGTTGGTTGACTCCTGGGCTCAGGCATCTTTATTTTGAGAACAGCAAAGATTGGCAGACTATCATCCTCATCATCTCTCTTCTCTTCTTCCATCCTCAACACCCTTCTCTCCTCTTAGGTGCATCATTGGTAGTGGGTTGAGTAGGTTTATTGGGTAAGAGTTGTTTTGAGGGTGTGAGGGTGGTTTTTTGTTGGGTGATTGTGCAGACTGTGCTAGCATCTTGGATATGAGTGAAGCTTTGGATAATTTTGCCATATCAGTCCTTTTCCCAGCAACAGCTTCATCAAGAGCTTCTATGATCAATCCTTTGTTAAATACTTCAGAAGAACAGATTTTGGTGGTTATCTCCAAAATATTGTCTCTGGACCATGACTTTACTTCAATGATAGACCTTCCAGATGTTTTGATATAAATCTTGCCATAGTTCCAGCCTTTCCCTTTCTTCTCACTCCAACTTGCCCATCTTTGTTCAATCTCTTGAATCTCTAACCTTCTGATTTCAGAGTCAAGTTTGGCAGTGTCAAATCCTTGTCTGAAGAGTTGATCAATAATCTATCCATAGATCTGCTATGTTGCTCATCAGCTTCTTTGATCAATTCTTCTAACTTTTCACCTTCAGTCTTTTCAGAGCTTTTTTCCTCTTGTAGGTGATCATTTCCTTTTTTTTTTCTCTTTTTCTGCTTCCTCTTCAGCTCTTTTTTCTTTGTCTACTTTCACTAACTTAGACTCCCCCGTTTTGGTTGCATGGGTTCAGGGGTGTGAATGTCACAAAGACTGTGGGGTGAATGTGGGTAGATGGACTTGGTCTTGTGACATTTTGGAAAGCAGTTCTTTGTAGTCTGCATACCTCAGTCTAAAGAACAGTATTGTGGGATAGAACATCAAAGAAAAAGCCCAGGTCATCATCAGTTTGTGCTGAATCAGCAGACCTCCTGATGAAATCAGGATGAACATGTGTTGAGTGTAGATAGGTATTCACATGTGCCCCTATTTTGGAACTAGGGACTTCCTGCCTCAGGATGATGTCCTTCATTGGCAGTTGCCTCTGGTGAGGACTTAAAATGATACCATCTTCATCCTGATCATGTGCTGAACTAGGAGAAGAGGCAGCCTCACCAGATGTTCTAATCTCATCCTCTACACAGGGAGATTGAAATCTGTAATCCTTATGATGTGGGCTATCAGCCATATTATAATCCTCTCCCTCAATTGTGAGGTTTTCCCAGTGGTAATAGGTTTCTGGGAGGGGGGGTAGAGGAATGTAGTTTAGTCAGCATTGTGCAATAACCATAGTTGGGCTTGTAGGGGTGGCTTCAGTGGGAGATAGATGTGAAGAGGATTGCACCTGGGATGAATGGTGCTCTTCAATGGAAATCTCTCAAGTGAGAGAGATTCCAGTAATGTGGTTTCCCTATTTTTGGTTGCATCAGGATCCTGTTGAGAGGATACCTGAGCGGTTTCAGCTGGTAGAGTCCTAGAAACTACAGGGGGATTACTACCCATAGTTTCATCCTGCCTTTGTGTTGCAGGGGCATCATCAGGGGACTCAACTCCCTGAGTACCCTTGTTGGTTGTTTGGAATGAAGTTTGGAGGGGACTTGGATCTGGAGGATGAGGCTGTGGGTACCTTCTGCTTGGGTTTTAGCAGTTTGGCAGCCTCTTGAGGTGTAGGTCAGAGTTTTGCCTGGAGTATACCTCTGGCAAAACTACCACAGCAGGGACTCCAAGGCCAACAGGGCCATCAGATTGTAATTGATTCATGATTATGGCCATAAGAAACCTTGGATTAATAGCCATTTGTAGCTACAGGTTTCATTGCCAGATCTTTTAATTCTAAAAATATAACTTCAGAAAAATTTAAGCTTGGTGTTCAAGAATAGAATACAATACCTGCTGCCACCTGGATGGCATTTGATCCATGAAGAGGTTTTAGGGGCAAGGAAACATTGATCATGTGGAAGATTAGGCGTTCAGCATCATGGAAGTGCTTCTTCAGAATGGTTGTAGCACTTAGGTTGCCTCATATCCATGATTGATGAATGAGAATCAATGGTGCCCTTCGGTATTTGGTGACAAAGGTAGCATCATTCAGATCAAGCGTTTGGCGAATGATAGCAGGAGTGACTACACCTTCTTCGGGTTACAAAAGACTGGAGAGTGATTGCGACATCATTCTCACCAGTATGGATGGTGACATTGTCCAGAATTGACGAAGAGTGTCTGGATAGATGGTTGGATTCAGAAGAAAAGCAGTTCGATACGGGGAATCACCATCAGATCAATAGCATCATCAAACTTAGTCCAAAAAGGCGATTTTGTGAAGTAGGCAACACAGTTGTGACGTGGTTTAATTGCCATGGTCGCATTGAATGGAAGATGAACGTTCGGAAATCGATTTATGAAAAGTTTGAAGTTAGGGTTAGGTATTTATAGGTTATGAAACGGTGAAAGAAAACAGCTGAAAGTTTTGGTTTTAGTCATTAGTTGTTAGAAAACGACTGAAGACATGTTTTAACTTTCAGATGTTGTAAACAACTGAAGACTTGGTGGTGTCATCAGTAGTTGAAAAACTACTGAAGACTTGGTTTTGGCTTCAGTTGTTTTGAAATGAAACAGCAGTTGTTTGAAACAATTGAAGAATAAAATTACTCAACAGTTGTTGTCATCAATTCACATATCTCAGTTGTTTCATTTGACCTTAACACTTACTCAGCAGATTATCTAATTTTCAGATGTTTCATTGGTCATCAGTACTTATCTGTTAGAACATACTTCAGTAATGGTAACCACATCAGTACTTTGCAACAAATACAGTACTTCAGTACTTTAAGTAATTTAGTCTTCAGTAGTTATAAAAACTGCTAAAGATAAAAAACTTCAGTACTTATTTTTGACAGCTGTATACTGATGCTCATCAGTACTTGTGAGCTGAGATCATCAGTAGTTGTCAAATCATTCAAGCTGCAGCATACCAAGCCTTAGCACTAGATTTTGGAAAGTTGCATGTCCAAAGGCTTAGTAAATATATCTGCAAGCTCATCAGCACTAGGAACAACTTTGGATCAATCAGACCTTTTTCATAACAACCCTAATAAAATGATGTCTGATCTCAATATGTTTGGTCCTAGAATGCTAGACAGGATTCTTAACAATACAAAGAGCTGAAGCACTGTCCATCAGTAAAGGTGTCTTAGTCTCTGTAATGTCATAATCCAGTAATTGATTCTGAAGCCAGAGTACCTGAGATGTACAACTTGCAGCAGCAATGTACTCTGCTTCAGCAGTGGATGTAGCAACAGAGGTTGTTTCTTACTCTGCCAAGAAACTAAACAGTTGCCTAGAAATTGGCATCCACCAGAGGTTGATTTTCTGGTTAATTTACACCCTGCATAGTCACTATCAGAGAAAGCAACTAATTTGCAAGAGTGCCCAGTGGAATACCAAAGTCCTAGAGATTGAGTTTCTTGCAAATATCTAAAGATCCTTTTGACTGCAATCATATGGGATACTTTAGGTGCAACCTGAAATCTAGCACAGACATAAGTTGCAAACATAATGTCTGGTCTAGAAGATGTAAGGTACATCAAGGAACCAATCATACATCTGTAAAGAGTTTCATCAACTGCTTTACCTTTCTGATCAGCATCCAGTTGTGTGGTGCTAGCGCAGAAATTCTTGGATTTCTCGCAATATGAGATTGAATGCCATAACTCATTTGTATTTACTATTGGTGCTGCTGGAAATCTCAGATAGGATCGCATACTTGGTCACCGATGCTATGGAGGGTCCACTCCAGTATCGCTTGATCATGCAGCTACTAGGTAACAGCTGGCTTTCATGATAGCAAGGTGCTCCCCTTTATTTGATACCCTCCTACGACTGATTGTTATACTTTTGCAGAGCTATGACGTCATCCTTTTTCAATTAATCCTTTGTATATTCGACTGATGAATGAAAGTTCCATCAGCCTTTTGTTGATTTGCAACCTAGAAAGAACTGTAATTCTCCCATGGCACTCATTTCAAACTTTTGTTGCATCAACTTAGTAAAGGCATCACACAACTGTGGATCAGAAGATGCAAAAATAATATCATCTACATAAATTTGAACAAGGATATGCATGCCTACATTCTTAATGAACAAGGTTTTATCTATGGAGCCTCTAGTGAAATTATGTTGAAGAAGAAAGTTAGACAGTGTTCATACCAGGCTCTGGGTGCTTGTTTTAGCCCATAAAGAGCCTTATCAAGCTTATACACCAATCTGGATGTTTATGATCTTCAAAACCTGGTGTTGGCACACATAAACTTCTTCTTTTATTTTGCCATATAAGAATGCACTTTTGACATCCATTTGAAAAACTTTGAGATTATGAAAAGCAGCATAAGCTAAAAACAATCTGATTGCCTCCAGTCTGGCTACAGGGGCAAAGGTTTCATCATAATCAATACCTTCTTCTTGTGAAAACCCATGTACAACCAGTCTGGCCTTGTTCTTGAAAATTTGGCCTTTTTCATCAGTGTTATTCCTAAACACCCATTTAGTGCCTATTGCACACTTACCTTGGGGTAGAGGAACCAGTTCCCACACTTGCTGCTTTTGAAACTAAAGAAGCTCAAGTTGCATAGCTTCAACCCATCCATGGTCTCTTAATGCAATATGATAGTTCTTTGGCTCTTGCTGCCTGATGAAGAGAGCATAGAAGCAAAAGTTGGACAATTGACTTCTAGTTGAAACACCAGCATTGATGTCACCATGATCTGAGACATGGGGTGATTCTTCAGTTCTTGATACTTAATAAGATCTGTGCAAGTGTTTGTAGGTGATTCAGCAGCAACAGATGGTGATCCAGATTCTTGAAACCTAGAATGAGATGACAATTCAAATGAAGTAGAGGATTCAAGATCTCATCAGCATTTGTTGTGGATGGAACTGCTGAAGCTACAGGAACATCAGTTTAGTAGACTCAGGCAGCTGATCACTAAACTTGCATTTATACCAACAATGAATAACAAGTGGCAGGAGATGATGGATTCACAGAACCTACAATAGTTGGAGACTGATAAGGAACATATTGCAGTATGTCCAGATCAAATAACTCCACAGGGTTTTGTGGGATTTTCTCCTTTGAGATTCATTAAACTTTACATGCAAGGTTTCTTCTACTCTTTGTTTTGCAATTAAAAACTCTGTATGCCTTGCAAGTAGATGAATACCCAACAAAGTACCCTGCATCCACCTTTGATTCAAACTTCTGAAGTGGATCCTTTGTGTTGAGAATTTACCCAATGCTCTAAAGAAGGAAATCAGAGGAGCCAAATGATGTAACACTTCATAAGGAGTCTTTATCAACCTTTGATTTACCAATACTCTATTTTGCACATAGCAAGCTGTGTTACAGCTTCAGCCCAAAAGGTTAGTGGCAAACCAGAATCAGCCAACATTGACCTTGCAGCTTCAGTAAGGGTCCTGTTCTTTCTCTCCACCACTCCATTTTGTTCAGGAGTTCTTGGAATGCTAAACTGCCTCTTGATTCCCTTAGAGAAATAGAATTCATCAAGTGTGTGATTTCTAATTCTGTGCCATTATCACTCCTCACACACTTGACAGAGAGAGAGTACTGCTTTTCCACATGCAACACAAAGTAGATGATAATTTGACCAGCCTCATCTTTTGAATGTAAGAAGAAGGTCCATACAAATCTGGAATAATCATCCACAATTACCAGACAGTATTTTTTCTTTGCCATGCTCATCACTCTTACTGGACCAAAAAGATCCATATGTAGTAATTGCAAGCAGGCAGTGGACTTTGGTTCTTCTATTGGAGGGAATGATACTTTATGTTGCTTTCCTTTTAAACAAGCAGAGCAGTTTTCATCACATTTAAACTCCTTTAATGGCAGACCTCTCACTAACCATGATGAATCAGCTGGTTCATGTTTCTAAGATTCACATGACCAAGCCTTATGTGCCAAAGTTCAGATTCCTGAGGAGAGGCTTTAGAGAACAGACATGGATGGCCTTTTAGATCAATTTTCTTTGATAAGTCTAAGGCATATACTCTTCCAATCCTGTTGGCCTTCAGCAGAGTATGTTCATCCAATATCTTGTCAATCCTACTCAAAACATTGAAAGACAGAATCCGACAGTTCTGACTAGTGAAAAGTTCAACATGCCCTTTATCACACATTTGACTGACACACACTAAATTGTACTTGAGATTCTCCACATGATTAACATCATCAAACCTTATTTCACCATTTGAAACAAAGCCTTTGCCGATGATGTAACCCTTAGCATCATTACCAAAAGATACAAATCCCTTCTTTCCTTGAGAGTAGTCATGAAGAAGAGATCTGCTTCCAGTCATATGCATAGATCCTCCACTGTCCACATACCAGATGCTTCTATGGCATGTTGAAGAACCCTGCATATATCACAACAACTAGTTAGCTTTTGAGACCCAAACCATTTTGGTTTTGGGTCTGTTCTCATCAACAGATTTTATAATAACTGATTTGTCATGACAACAGCCTTTGAAGATGGAGATGGTGTTGAAAAGGATTCCTTGATTTTGGCTTAGTTTTCCTTTTCAATGGTTTAATCCAGGTACATCTATTTGGTTAACTCTCCCAACAGATGTTGAACCATCATAACAAGTTGTATGATTGGTTGTTAAAGCTTTCAGTTCAGCAGACACATCAGTACTTGTTTGTGAATGTTCCTATGACACACCATGTCCTTCTTTTTGAAAGACACAGACTTAGTCTGTTGTTTTGATACTCCTTCTGTTTAGATTTTTGTGAATACTTTGGTTTATCAGGTTGAGAAGTTTGTGGCACAAACTTGGTTTCAAATTCATTTTTTATTTTATTAATTTTCTTTTTAATGATTTTATCTTTGTTAATTTGGAACCCTTTTGTACCAACATTCATCAGTGAGATGATTGAGTAGACCACATATTTCACATGGCTTTTTCTTCATCTTCTGTTGACCAGCTGCTGAAGAAGATGAAACTACTGAAGGTGTGTTCTTCAGTACTTTCTTCCTCTCGGTACTTATGTGAAGTACTGAAGGATTTGTAACAACTGAAGACTTGTTCTTCAGAGGTTTTCTATCATTACATTTGGATTTCCTGATAGACTCTTCAGCAGTTGTCAAACCATGTTTGGTTTCATTTGGTTTGAAATGTTCTTCAGGTGTTGTTACTTGCTCTTCAGTACTTTGAATACCTTGTGAGACAACACCTGAAGTGCTCAGCTTTTCTTTGATCATGTGTTCATCAGCAGTAAGACCATCAGCAGATTGATTAGCTGAGGTACTATTACTGACTTCATCCTCTGATTGTACATTATCACTTGAGGATGAGACACATGATGATGTGGTTTGGGAATTGATTTCACCTTTAGATTTTACTTCTGTCTTGGGAGTAAAATCTATAGGAGGTTCAGTGTGATTATATCCAATCCCAAACTTCACATTTGAAGCAGTTTGCTTACTGAGAAGCATTTCAAACCCCTTGCAAGATGTTACCCAGCGTTCACACTCAACTTGAGTAGCTGCAAGTGTTTCTTTGAGACTCTTATGATTTTCTAAAATGACCTCTTTCCTTAGCCTTTTCATCAGTGATTTGGAATTTTAATTGTAAATATCATCATCTTTTTCTTTTAAAACAAACTCAAACTCAGCTTTTCTTATGGAAATCACTTTCTCTAGGTCAAGATTTTGATTAATTAAAGCTACATTTGCTTCTCTAATTACGGCAAAAGCAGCTATGCATGACTCAGAACACAACTTGGCCTTAGCCTCAGAAGATACCTGTGGTACCTGTGATGATGAAGCATTTGAGCATGAACCATCAATAGACTCCAGGGCCATAAGAGCAAGATTTCCAAAAGGATTTTCACCACCATGTTGACCAGCACCAGAAAACACTTGTTCAGAATAACCTGAAAGATCATCTGGTAAACTACTCCAGTCAACAACTCCAGAAGTGAAAAAGCTTTGATGTGATTGAGATTGAGATTGTTGACTTGATTGAGATGGTTGAGGCTCAGGTAGGGCATGTGATTGTTGAGCTATGGGTACTGGAACCTGATTAGACTGAGGCATGTAAAAACAGGGATAAGGATATGGCATTTGACCTTGTCTGGTGTTTTGATATTCCATGAGGAATACTTTCAGCTGTTTTTATAAACCCCTTCCTTCTTTTTAGATTTTTGTAAGAACTTTGGGTTATCAGTTTGAGATGTTTGTGGTACAAACTTGGTTTCAAATTCATCTTTCATTTTATTAATTTTCTTTTTAATGATTTTATCTTTGTTGAATTTGGAACCCTTTTTGTACCAACATTCATCAGTGAGATGATTGAATAGACCATATATTTCACATGGCTTTTTCTTCATCTTTGTTATTCAACTACTGAAGAAGATGAAACTACTGAAGGTGTGTCTTCAGTACTTTCTTCCTCTCAGTACTTATGTTAAGTACTAAAGGATTTGTAACAACT
This sequence comes from Flaveria trinervia, assembly GCA_025506515.1. Taxonomy (NCBI): domain Eukaryota; kingdom Viridiplantae; phylum Streptophyta; class Magnoliopsida; order Asterales; family Asteraceae; genus Flaveria; species Flaveria trinervia. The sequence continues at coordinate 79,091,503 of CM046452.1, read as the reverse complement.
GAAGATTTGTTCTTCAGAAGTTTTCTATCAGTACTTTTGGATTTCCTGATAGACTCTTCAGCAGTTGTCAAACCATGTTTGTTTTCATTTAGTTTGAAATGCTCTTCATGTGTTGTTACTTGCCCTTCAATACTTTGAATACTTTGTGAGACAACACCTGAAGTGCTCAGTTTTTCTTTGATCATGTGTTTATCAGCAATGAGACCATCAGCAGATTGATTAGCTGAGGTACTAATACTGACTTCATCCTCTGATTTTGGATTATCACTTGAGGATGAGACACATGATGATGTGGTTTGGGAATTGCTTTCACCTTCAGATTTTACTTCTATCTTGGGAGTAAAATCTGTAGGAGGTACAGTGTGATTATACCCAATCCCAAACTTCATATTTGAAGCTGTTTGCTTGCTGAGAAGCATTTCAAACCCCTTGCAGGATGTTACCCAGTGTTCACACTCTACTTGAGTAGATGCAAGTGTTTCTTTGAGATTCTTATGATTCTTTAAAATGACCTATACCTTTGCCTTTTCATCAGTGATTTGGCATTTTAATTTGTAAATCTCGTCATCTTTTTCATTCAAGACAGACTCAAACTCAGCTTTTTTTATGGAAATCACTTTCTCTAGGTCAAGATTTTGATTAATTAAAGCTACATTTTCTTCTCTAATTGAGACAAAAGCAGCTATGCATGACTCAGAACACAACTTGGCCTTAGCCTCAGAAGATACTTGTGGTACCTGTGATGATGAAGCATTTGAGCATGAACCATCAGTAGACTCCAGGGCCATAAGAGCAAGATTTCCAAAAGAATTTCACCACCATGTTGACCAGCACTAGAAAACACTTGTTCAGAATAACCTGAATGATCATCTGGTAAACTACTCCAGTCAACAACTCCAGGAGTGAAAAAGCTTTGATGTGATTGAGATTGAGATTGAGATTAAGATTGTTGACTTGATTGAGATGGTTGAGGCTGAGGTAGGGCATGTGATTGTTGAGCTATGGGTACTGGAACCTGATTAGACTGAGGCATGTAAAAACAGGGATAAGGATATGGCATTTGACCTTGAGAACAAAATATGCAGGAGATGACTGAATTTGTGAATGATGACCAGAACTGGTAGAATATTGCCCTTTGTTTTGTGAATTATTGTCTGGAAAGGTCACAAAGGGTGCAGAAGAGTTAGATCCAGATGATCTACACTCTCTTGCAAAATGTCCAAGTCTATGGCACTTGTGACACCTCAACTTGATCTTGTCAAAACCAACTTTGGTTTTTCCAGAGAGACCAGGGAATTTTCTACCTGTCCTTTTGTAAAATTTTGAGATCTAATATTAACTAATGCCATTGGCTCAAAATATCCATCTCTTCAAATCATCATCAGCAATTCCTTTCAAATCATCCATCAAAAAGCACAGATTGTCACTATTACATCCTGAATTACTATCAATACTAGCAAAAGCATGATCTCCACTGTTTGAAGAGAAATCAATATGCTCATCATAAGAACTTTCTGATGTAGCATATTCTGACTCATCACCAACCAGAGCAGTATTCCCTGGTACAAAATCATCAGTGAACTTCCCAGATGAAGTCAGTTTCCTTTTCTGTTCTATCTCTCTTTCAAATGTTAACAGTTTCCCATGAATTTGGGTGAGAGATTAATTATCTAGATTTGCACTGGAGCGTAGGACAATAGTATATGTGTCCCATCTCTCAGGCAGGGATCTGAGAAATCTGTTATTCATCTGACTGTTTGTATAATCATGTTTAACCATTTTCAACTCAGATATCAAACAGGAGAATCGCTCAAACTGTTGAGTCAGTGACTCACCTTTCTATGAGAGAATGTCTCATATTACTAGGCAAGGATTTCTCTATTGTTTGCTAAGACCTCATCAGTTCCTCCAAATTGTTCTTTCAGAGCAACCCAGAGGTCATGAGCAGATTCATGATGCATAAGTCCATAATAGATTTCATTAGGCAGTGCCATGGCCAGAATTCCATGGGCTTAGTATCAATTTCAAACAGTTTCAGATCTTCATCTGAATATTGCTCTTTCTTCTTCGGACCATTTCATTGGTTTCCGATTACTCACCATAGGCTTATATGGTCCATGAACCACAGATTTCTAACAACCTGAACTGTTAACAGACAGGTGATGGAGCATTCGTCGTTGCCATATGTTGTACTCACTCCTAACAAGCATCGGAGGCTTTGTTGATGAGCCAGTATTGTGAGGATCATTGATTGATGTAGCCATTTTCACCAATTCAAACAGGTTCAATAAGAGTTTAACGGACCTAACTCAAAAACTCAACAACACAATTTGAAATAAGAAGAATCTCAAATTGATTCACAGGAAGCAACAGAAAAACTAACTCTATAACCAATTCTTGCAAATTTGCCAATTCGATCAAACTGAGATATCAAAAGAACAGTTTCAATGATCAATTGTTAAATCGATCAATGATTAACCCACTCTGATACCATTTGAAGGGATCGAGATCTAGTTTGATCAATTAGTTTAGGATTTGCAGCGGAATAGCACACGAATTAGACGAAATTCTAGCAAGAATAATATGAATATTCAATCAAAGAGTAATAGTTATAGAGAAAGAGTTTTCTGCAAAAAGAATGTTTTCATTCATGCACAAGCTTCCCGTACAGGGAAATTAGGTCAGCATTCCTTTTATAAGGAATGTGACATCAGCTGACGTCACTTGATAGTGACATCTAACTGATTTATACAAACAACTGAAAGTAAACAAAACTACTAAAGATGTCCACAACAACTTAGGACACCTTCACTAAAAGCTAAGTATAAGCTAACATTACAACTACTGAAGTTATAACATCTGAAGTGTAAGAACTTTAGATTTTTTACATAATATAAAACTACTGATTACAAACTATTGAAATGTAAACCATCACAACTACTGAAGAGAACTACTTCAGCTATTGTGACAACTTCTGAGAACTTGATCTTCAGACTTTGTCTTCAGCTGTTGTCTTCAGACTTTTTCTTCAAACTTTGTCTTCAACAGTTGTCTACAGACTTTGTCTTCAGCAGTTGTCTTCAGACTTGTCTTCAGCAGTTGTCTTCAGACTTTGTCTTCAGACTTTGTCTTCACCAGTTGTCTTCAGACTTTGTCTTCAGCTGTTGTAGATCACTTCAGTTGTTTTGATGTCTGTGGGACTTAAAGGTTTTTCTGATCTGGCTCATTGGTTCTTTTGTTCCAACAAGTGTAGTTAATTTCTTCTTATTGTGTGTATCCTTTAACAACTAGTATATCTTTGTTTTTGATGACAATGCCTCTATCATACTTTTTGTTCCTAAACACCCATTTAGTTCCTATAGTAGTCTTCCCATGAGGAAGAGGACACAGGTTCCAAACTTTCTGCCTTTGAATTTAAGCAGCTTCTCTTGCATAGCTTCAACCCAACTTCAATCCTTTAGAGCCTCATCAATTTTCTTAGGCTCTACCTGGGACAAGAAACAAGAGTGAATACAAACATTTGTTTCATGGGTTTGTCCTATTGTTCTTACCCTAGAGTCAACATCTCCAGTAATGTTTATAGTAGGATGAGACTTGTGGATCCTTAGCTGAGGGATCACAGCAAATTGTTGAGAGAGATCTAAATTAGAGAAATATGTTTCTCCTACCACATCACCACACTTATCAAGAGAAACTTGATCCAATGAGTATGTGACATCATTGATGTTGTCATCTATGGAGTGGTTATCAACATCAAGAAAGTCTTGATCACTGTCACCACTACCATCATTGTCTTCTGCATTTGAAGTATCTTTATCTAGTTGTGGAGCCTTTAAGCTGGAATTTGAAGGCATACCAAATGTATCAACTGAGTTTGTCATTGTGATGCTAATAGAGACTTCATTTGCAGAAGTAGTTCCAACTGGAGCTGAAGATGTGTTACATGAAGGTCTTCTTAGCTCAAATCTTGGATCAGGATGACCTATAAGTAAGATTTCTACACAACTTTAAACAGTCTCACAAAATTTGTTAAAATAGTTGGTAACTAAATCAAGATCAAATAGCCAATCAGGACCAAAGCCAGCCACACAGAGGGTGTGTTCATTGAAAGTCACATTGGCTGACTCCTCAACAATTCTAGTTCTGAGATTGTATACTCAGTAAACCTTAGCTTGGGAAGAGTATCCAATAAAATGTCCATCATCTGATTTCTTAGAAAATTGGCAATTTGATCTTTGGTATTCAAGATGGTCCAAGGACATCCAAATGACTTGAGAAAATCAATGAAAGGTTTCCTCTTGTGCCAAAGTTCATAAGGAGTCTTGCCATGAGTCGTAACCACTAAAACTCTATTTTGCACATAGCATGCCATGTTGACTGCTTCTGCCCAGAAGGTGATGGGCAAATTAGAGTCAAATAGCATGGTTTTTGCAGCTTCAATCAATGTCATGTTTCTCCTCTCAGCAACACCATTCTGCTAAGGAGTCCTGGGAGCACTGTATTGTCTTGTAATACCTTTTTCATCATAAAACATATCAAGGATTTGGTTCTTGAATTCCGTTCCCTGATCACATCTTATGATTTTGACCTTGTGATCCGATTGATTTAATCTTTAAGATGAAATTCTTTAGAATCTTAGGAGTCTCATCCTTAGCTCTAAGGAAAAAGACCCAAGTGAATCTTGTAAAGTCATCTGTGATCACTAAACAATATAAGGTCCTTTCTAGACTCATTAAACTGGTGGGGCCAAAAAGATCCATATGTAACAAGTGTAGGGGTGTAGTGATGGAGTTTCTTTCCTTAGGCTTGTGAGATACCTTATGTTGCTTCCCTTTCAGGCATGCAACACAATGGTCATCACTTGTAAACTCTTTCTTTGGCATTCCAGTTACTAAATCATTCTTAATAAGTTTATTCATGTTCTTAAAGTTTACATGTCATATTCTTTTATGCCATAGGAAAGACTCATCACTATAAGCTTTAGACAGAAAGCATGAAACTTCTCTAGAGGGAGATGTTTCTTGCAAATCAATCTTGTACATGTTCCCTTTCCTAGGGGCTCTAAATAGGATATTCTCGTGAGGAATGACCACCCGAGGCTTGAGAACAATTCACTCATGCTCAGTAAAGAGCATGTTATGACTCTTATCACAAAATTAGGATACACTCAGAAGATTGTACCTAAGCTCCTTAACAAAGTTTACCTTTTCAATGTTGAGCTTACCATTAATGACCTTGCCCCTTCTAGAAATGTAACCACCTTTATCTCCTCCAAAAGCAACTGGCCCTCCATCAATCCTTTCAAAGTTCTGGAGTAGTGACCTAATGCCTGTCATGTGCCTGGAATAGCCACTGTCAATGATCCAGACATTCTTGTTTGTTTTGAGTTGTCCCTGGATAAAGAAAATGATTAGTTACATTTGAAAACCTAAGCCTTATTGGTCTTGGGCTCAATAAAAGAAATAGAAGGTAATGCAACAGTAATAGATCTTATAGTTGTGCTTTGAGGATATTGTGTTGTTGTTGATGGAGAACATTCAGTCACTTGATCTTTCTTCAACTTCCATACCACCTTTTGAAGTTTGGACTTGACCTTCAACACTTCGGAAGCTTTTGAGACTTCGAAAGTTTTGATGATTGGACCTTCGGAAGAGTCTGCAAACACTGTAGCAGACTTTAGTGCTTCGTATGTATTCCTTGCTTCCGAGACCAAATTTTCTTCTGAATGCAATTTTACACTTGCCTTCTTTTTTGTTTTGGAGATTCCGAAGGAAACAGACTTTCCTTATGAAGCTGAAAATTTCTTGGAACTCTTGAGGTCTTTTTCTTGGTCATCTAGAGAGTACTCTTGGATTGAATGGACAATCTTAGCAAGATGAAAAGTACTTTCACACATGACACATTCCATTTTCTTCTTCCCAAGAGCCTTCTGCTGAGAACAAGACTAATTTTGATCACATTCCTTCTCCACCTTCATCTTTGCAAATGCAGAGACAGTCCTTTTGGGCTGAGAATTGTTCTTGGAGTTGGATGGTCTAGCCTGTGTAGCAGTGGTAGACAACATATCAGTCTTCTTCTTGGTGCTGGGATGATTTGAACATGAACCAGAACTCTTTGAAGAAGAGTTAAGGTTGATGTCTTCAGTCTTCACCACTTCAAACCTACAAAGATAAAAACTTGTTTCTTCTTAGAATCAAAAGTGGCCTTGATCTCTTGAGCCTTCCTAGCTTTTCTCTTGCTCTTACCGATCAAGTAATTTCTTATAGACTTGGTCATCATAGTCTTCTTCTTCTCATAACGATAGTGACCCTTCTTAGAATCCTCCTCTTCACTCTTCTCAAAGGAATTCTTCACTATCACTTCTTCATCTTCCTCACTCAAGGGGTCTATGAGAGGAAGCTCATCTTCACAAGTTCCACACCTGGGTGATCTTACAGACAAGATTATGTGTGAGAAGCTATCTCATTAGATCCCAGTCCCTTCTTGTTTTGATAGCACACCATGTTGTGCAGGAATGAGGATATCATGTTCTTGAAGATCTCTTCTTCAAGATAACACTTTTTTGCCCTGGCTTTGCTGATCACAAGCTCAGCCTGGCACTCAGTCAGCTTAGTTATGAAATCCTTGATCTAAGTCCTATAACTTGTATGCTCATGTTTTAAAACTAAAATGGTTTTCTCTAAGTCCTCTATCTTTAGTTTATAATCACTTTTAGTCTTTCTAAAATCAACATTTAAAATGTTCAAGGACTCAAGATCAGATCTCATTTCTAAGTTGTAAGACATGTATCTGTTTACTTAGAAATACATTCAAGGGTACAGAGATGTTCCAATACCTTGGCTTCATCATGATCTACCATTAGTGCTTGGTTTGGAGAAGCATCTTCCACCTGAAAGCTCTAGTCAAAGCCTCTTTCTTCAACAACAACTGCAGCCTACTGCTTTGGCTTGTCATTCTGGGGATCTTTATCGGTGTAGTTTGGTCTGGACTATGCTTGGCCACCATTTCTTCTTGGTGCCTTACACTACTTGGCAAAATGGCCCATCAAGTTACAGTTGTAACACTTGACTTTGCTTTTGTCTAGTCCAACCTTTCCACTAGCTGTATTGCTGGGGAACTTTCTTCTTGTCTGCTTGTAGAACTTCTTGGCTCTGTGAGTGAGAAAAGCCATCTACTGGAATATCTCCATGTACTCCAGATCATCTGAATGGATACAGTCCAGGTCTTCAAGGGTGAATAGAAAGCTGCCACAACTTTCATCAAAAGACATAAAGGCTTGAGAAGAACTTGTCTCTTGAAATGGGCTTCCTTAGTATAGTTCTCCTTTGTTGTCTCAGGGAAGGTGATGAAAGGACCCTTTTGTGAGTTGTCAGGGTAGCATATGAGATGATGTTGGGGTTCTATGTTGTCCCTCTCAACCACATGTAGGGCTGAATCCATTTGATTGTTGGAGTTTCCAGATGAACCTTGCATGTTCATCTTCATCCGGTACCCATTGAGAATCCCATACAACTCTGTCAGAGTGAGAGTTTTTAGATTCTCAGTTATCTTGATAACCACATAGTAGTGTGTCCATTGCCTAGGAAGTGAGGACATGAACTTCCTTACAATGTCTCTATTCTCAAGAGGCACTCCGCCATCCACTAGGGTATCCACAATCTCAACATACCTAAAGTATTGTTGAGTCATGGTTTCACCTGCTTTGAAGGTGAAAATTTCAAATTACTACTTCAGGAGATCCTTATTGTTCTCCTTGGCTTCAGAGGAACCCTCATACATCAGTTTCAATGCATCCCATAGTTGCTTAGCTGTTTTGAATTTCTTGAAACCTATGTATATAGAGTTAGGAAGAGTAGTTTGAATGGCTGTCATGGCCTTCTGGTCAATCTCTACTCTCTTTCTATCTTCATCTGAGTAATCAGCCATAGCCTTGGGGATCATACCACCTCCAGTAGCGAAAGAGGTGCTTGGTATGTAAGGTTCATTCTTAACAGACTCCCACATTCTTGAGTCTAGAGACCTGATGAAACCTTCCATTCTTTGGAACCATGTATCAAAGTCATCAAGAGTGATCAGTGGGGACTTGGACATGGTTCAAGTTTCTATATCAGATTTGGAAATGGCTTCCATTTGAGATGTTAAGTATTTTATTATGTGTGAGGAAACTTAAGATGGTGAGATCTTATATCAAAAGCATGGAATGCTCTAATACCAAATGTAGGACCGTTGAAGGGTATGCAATTACAACACAACAACATAAAGAGGAGAGTTGCAAAGAACACTTGTTAATCTTTATAGTGATACTAAGAACACAAGTAAATATGAGACAGAATAAGATAGCAAAAACACAAGGAGATGGTCTTCAAGATTGTAGTATATTGCTTTCTCAAGTTCTATTACAAATGTTACAAAGCATATTTAGAAAGTTACAAGTACTTGAGGTACATATACTACACCCTACAGTCGGCCATACTATGAAACCCAGCTGGATACAATTGACTAGACAACAAAAAAATCAAATGTAGATTCAAAAGGCAGATTGCCTTTTGACTTGTGACTATGACATGCCATAGCTCACATCCTAATATATTACAAAAGGATAAAGTACATAAAGTAGAAAGTTACAAACTCAAGACCTAATGTATAGTTACCAAAAGCATGGACCTTTTCACCAACTTATGTAAGTTGGTGACTTTACAAATTTGCAGCGGAAAGGGGTCTAGCTTTAAAGAAATGTACATCAGATAAAGCATGTGTTAAAAGTATTCAGAAGAAATTTGTCTTCTAGTGTTGGCTTCGGAAGACTTTGTCTCTGAAGCTTCAAAAGACTTCATCTTTGGCTTCGAAAGATATTGGTCTTGGCTTCGGAAGATTTCACAGTTACAATATTTCTGATGTTGGTGTGAAACTTCCGAAGCATTCTACTTTAGTATACTTATGCATGCATGCAGGAGAGACTTTGGGTGTTTGGGTTGCATTAGCCTTAACATATAATTCTTACAAAATGATATTCGGATTATAACAGTTTGTGAGAATTTTGGAATGTTTAGATATGTTTTGCTACTTTTACAGATTATTGTAAAACTAGTAAAAAATGTAGAAACATTTCTGCTTTGAATTAATATCCTTGGAATTTATGAGATAATATTAATTTTAAAATATAGGTCCTGATAAATTTTGGTAAATTTTGAGAACCGTAGGCATTATTTCTGATTTATTTAAACATTGCAAGAATTCCAAAAAATATACTGTAAATAGTTGTTGTTTAAAACTTTTACATATTAAATTAGATTTTTGTATGTTTATGCTATAAAAATTTGGTGATATATGGTAATTGTAACTTCCGTTTTAAAATTTGTATTTATAAGTGCTGAAATTTTTAAAGAAATAATACTTATTTCTAACCTATAAATATTTTTATAGGATTTCTGCTACAATAAAAGGTAAGACTCATAGGCCCATTTTGTATTTATAAGCTCTTTTGGGGGGAAACATATTGTTTTGAGATTGATTCATAAGAATTATGAAATATACTGTCATAATGCCTTATACTACAACCATTGATTTGGATTTGGAACCGTCTGGTAATATAGGTGCCGCTAGTTAGGAAATTATTTCATACACCAACAGGATGAGTTTTGTGATGCTATATTATCTAAATTCCTCATTTATATATATGACAATTATGAATCACTTGGCTTATAAGTAGGATTGTTTGTAATTTATGTTGCATCAATATATATATTTGTTCAAAAAACAAACCTATAATCTCACCGACTTTATGTTAATTGTTTTGAGTATGCTTTTTCAGGTTCTCATAATGACTAACAGTGTAATGTTCATTTATGATGTTTGCAATAGATGAGGCGAGGTGATGGGAAGAGGTTGTGTTAAATTAACTATGAACATGTATGATTTGAGTCTAACGGTTGATGCTCATTTTCATCACTACTAAAGATGTAGCAGTTAATTAGTATATTTTGTAATAGGGTTATATTAAATTTTTGACATTATCTATAATGTAACCCGAACTAGTATTATCTATGGATTATGTGTTATGTTTATTTGTGTATTGAAATTTCTACTATTTAGTCAATGCATTCTGAACAAGCTAGTCACACCTAAGTATTTCACGCTTCCGCCAAGATGTGACACAAACTAAAAGGTTGGTTTTGGTACTTCAATTCTGTCTGACACAATGGCACTATTCGGTATGTTTGTCCATACTTACGAAGCTCCAAGTCATGAGTAGGATAATTGACCTCATGCACCTTCAAGTGTCGGGATGCATAGGCTATAACCTTTCCTCTCTGCATCAACACGCAACCCAACCCCGAGTAGGAAGCATCTGAATAGACCACCAAATCCTCACTTCCTTCGGGTAATGACAAGATAGGGGCTCGGGTCAATCTTGCCTTCAACTCCACAAAAGCCCTTTCTTGCTCTTGACCCCACACGAACTTCACATCCTTACGGGCCAGCTTAGTCAACTAGGAGGCTATCTTGGAGAAGTCCTGAATGAACCTTCGATAATATCCTGCCAAACCCAAGAAACTACGAATCTCGGATGGCGTCTTTGGAGACTTCCATTGCATCACTACCTCCACCTTTGCGGGGTCTACCATAATCCCCTCGGGATTTACCACGTGACCTAAGAATTGAACTTCACACAACCAGAACGCGCACTTGAAGAATTTAGCATACAACTTCTCCCTCCTCAACGTCTCCAAAACCTCCCGAATGTGATCAGCATGCTCTATCTCACTCTTCGAATAAATCAGGATATCATCAATAAACACAATCACTGATTTATCCAACATAGGCCGACACACACGGTTCATCAGATCCATAAAAGCAGCTAGCGCATTGGTCAAACCAAAAGACATGACAAGAAACTCGTAGTGACCATAGCACATGCGAAAAGCTGTTTTAGGGATATCTTGTTCTTTCACCTTCAGCTGATGGTAACCAATCGAAGATCTATCCTAGAAAACCAACTGGCACCTTGGAGCTGGTCGAACAAGTCATCAATCCTTGGTAACGGGTACCGATTCTTCACAGTCAACTTGTTCAGCTCTCGATAGTCAATGCACATTCGCATACTTCCGTCCTTTTCCTTACAAACAATACCGGAGCACCCCATGGAGAGATACTCGGTCGAATGAATCCCTTATCCATTAACTCCTGCAATTGACTCATGAGTTTCTTCATCTCAGTCGGAGCTAATCGATACGGTGCTTTGGCAACGGGTTGAGCACCGGGTATCAAATCAATTTAAAACTCAATCTCGCGATCCGGTGGCACGCCGGTAAGTCTTCCGGGAATATGTCCGGAAAGTCGCACACTACTGGTACCTCAGATAATTGCGGTACCGATGCATCCACATATTTTACGTATGCCAAGTAGGCACTACATCCACGTTTCATGCACTTCCCCGCCACCGCCATCGAAATCACCTTCGGATCGTAACAACGCGATCTCCATAAATCGTAACCAAACTCCCATCAGGCGCAACTAATTGAATCATTTTCTTGCGACATGCGATGTTTGCTTCGTAGGTTGCTAACCAGTCCATCCCTAGTACTACATCAAATCCACCTAGGGGCATCACGTGCAACCTAGCAGATAACCTATGACCTTCTAGTTCTATGGCACATTCCTCAATCACATCAGTAATTCTAGTGGACTTACCAATAGCCGTTTCTACATCGAATGGTTCACTGACATTTCTACTACTAATAGGCAACTTAGAACAGAAAGTAGTGGAAATAAAACTCCTACTAGCACTGTGACCTCCACCACTTTCTCATGAACCACTTTCTCGACTCTGGGTCTCCCTCTCTTGGGTGGGAAGCAGCACCGTGACCTCCACCACGAGAGGCTTTGGAAGATCTACCACCATCCATCCTCTAAAAGCACACTATAAGATTTAAACACTAATGCGGTCATTCAAGGTAACACTCAGTTTATGTCAAGTATAGTAAGTCCCTAATTATAGTGGCAAGTTGTGATTAGCCACCTACTTTACTCTTCATACCCCAAGCATTTCCTATCTTGACCTAATCAGTATCTAAATCTACTAAGAGCACATAAATCAAATAGCATGCGCACATAATACCGGTTAACATTAAGAAAAGACATACCTGATGGCACGTAGCTACTCGGGCTGACATCCCTCCATTTGTCCCATTTTCAGTTTAGGTTTTAAGAATTTATTTAACCCAATTCTCTTAAACTTTGGCTCTGATACCAACTTGTAAGGTCCCGTTCCCAGAGACCTCACAGTTGGTCATTCACAGCATTAAATACATTAAACATTATAAATTTAAAAACTTAAGCAGCGGAATTATTTTAACAAAAGCCATTCATTTCATTAAAACACTGTTGTTGAGCAATACACTATTGTTTAACCGATTACAAAATAATTGTTTAACTGCATTACAAAACAACAGCAATAAGAAGTATGAATGGATGTCAGTGTTCCCTGCCGAGTAGCTTCACCCTCATGCCATCCTCAGCAATGATTACTTGCCAACTGAAAATGTATAAAAGTCAGCGTTGCTGACTAAGTTCTAGTTTTAAAGGTTATAAAACCCTTTCTAAAAGATATACATATGAAAATACTCTTTTTGTGAAATTTATCTCTTTATACGCGAGCACGCATTACTATACAATCAGATAATGTTTCTTCTCTTTACTGTATGCCTTGTTTATTATGTACTCTTTTATTTTTTTATCTTTCACTGTCTATGTGAACCAATGAGCAATACCCTAAACTATATGTGCGAGGGAAATGGTGATGGGCCCTCTGGTTCCCTCAAAGGGCTCTGATTAGTGTATACAAAGCCGGCCCAATCACCTAGGGTACGCTGCAAAGGTCCGCCAATCACAATTGACTGGCCTCGTGTGCATCATAGGGTAGCTAACCCGCATCACAGTTGAGCTAACAACAACATGGTCGTGTCCCTCCTATAAGCTTGCAAGACTTGTTAACATTTTAATTAAGTTTCACTTCTCTTCTTTATTACTCTTTCGCTTTATTATTATTAGTAATCCTTTACGTTACGATAATAAACACACCACGTAAAGTCACACTAATAGTAATAATAGTAATAATAATAATAATAATAATAATATGGGACAATCATAAAACAATCATAATCTTGCATGAAACTCATCATTAATAAGCTCTGGTCAACCTTAGTCAAAACCCTAATAGCACAAACTCCCAAAAATTCCATAATAAATTCTAACGGTTTAGGCGTACCAATACTATTTGGGCGCATGAGCCCTGTTTGGGCGTTTCATCACTATGCAGGCGCATCAGCCAACACTTAACCATTTTAACACTTAGGAGCATGAACCATTCAGGCGCATGAACCATTCAGGCGCATGGACACTATTCGGGCGTATGGTCCATTCAGACGCATGGTCACTTAGGCACATGAATACTTAGGCGCATGGCCATTCGGAGCATGGACACTATTGGGGTGCATGGCCCTACACTTAGTCATCTGCTTACAAATTCTAGCTGCATGAACCACTGTTCAGGCGCATGAGTTACACTTAACATTTCTAAGGCATTTCCAGGTGCATGAGCCCTATTTAGGTGCATGAACCTTCTGCTCAACATGTTTCTAGGATATTTTCAAACCCAAACATCAAGCCTATTTTTTCTGTAAGGCCCCGTTCCCGGGACGCTTACAGCTGGGTTCTCATCGCACATAAAACGTATAATTACATTTGTATTTAATAAATCGCAGCGGAAAACTAAAACAAACTTTCATTTCCATGTAAATGCTTTTGCAAACTAATACAAAATTCATTACAAAAATAGTTTGTTCGCATTACAATGCAAAAATATTAATCAAAAGAATGCCACCCCAAAAGAGCTGAGTAGTCGCCCGTGCCATCCTCAGCAATCATTACCTGCCAACTGGAAACACATCAAAGTCAGCGTTGCTGAGTGAGTTCTAGTTTTATAAATAAAACATACTTTACTTTCATATAAAACCTCGTTACTTTTACATGATCACACATCGTACGTACACATAGATAATATCATTATTATCTTCTTCATCCTTTCATCCGTTCTTTCATTACCTTACTTGCGCATCAGACATCATCCTTACCAATACCATGTGCTACACCCCGGTTAGTCGTAGCTACCGGGCCGAAGTCAACAAATGAACAGCTAAACGTATGCCACGGTACTAGGAGTAACCATCAGTCTTAGCTACTGGGCCGAAGTCAACAAATGAACAGCTAAACGTATGCCACAGTACTAGGGGTGAGCGGTAGAGGTTCTATATTCAGGGTCAATCACAAAGAAGGACCCGTTACCCGATGCGTGCAAGACGTTTCATTCGTTCATTAATACATGCATTCATTCATCATGTTCCTCTTTCTTTATCTTTCACTTTACATTACATAATACTTCGTTCATTCATCATAATAAGTAAAGCCATAGGAAAGATATTATACATCATACCAAGGAACATAAACATGCATCAACATCATATTATACAGGGAAACATCATACATAACATACAACATCATCATCCTCATCATGCCCAACATGCTTTCTAAGACCTCAAGCGTCATCTTACATACTCTTATGGGAACCTTTACGTCAAAACTTACATCTGCACTTTCCCCCGAAAGTCAGAAGTCGATCTACACTCTCTTTGGGTACAACAGCCCTATTCGGGCGTATGGACACCCTTCAGTCGCATGGCCTCCATGCGACTGAACATCATGCGATTGAACTAATACGGATGAACACCTATGCGAATGAACATCCAGTCGTGCGATTGGACAATGCGGATAAACACCTATGCGACTGGACCTTCAGTCGTGCGAATGGACCTTCAGTCGCATGACCCCCCATGCGACTGGCCCTTCAATCATGTGAATGAACCCCAATCGTGCGAATGGACCCCAGTCGCACCCTAATCGGCCGTATGGCCTCCATTTGGCCTCCAGTCGGTCGCCTAGCCCTAACTGATGCAGAATGCAGTTCATCACGACTGCAGCCGAGGTTTTCGGCCCCCAACTCATCTAAACCCATTTTAAGCCTAAATCGACCATCCTAAACCTTAGGAATGCATACCATAACATTATTCAAGCACAACCAGCAAGAAATCAAGCCCCAAACGGGTCCTACACATACATACACGCATACATACGGTTTTCACCCAAAACGCGAAAAGGGTTTTTAGATGTGTTCCAGCCCCAAAATCATTCAAAAACATGTAAAAGAGGGGTCGTAGAACTCACCTAAACGAGCACAACGACAAGAGCTTCGATTTGGCTTGCTTCACGACGATTTTGGCGACCCGAACCGGCACTTTTCCTCTTGTTCTCTTCTTTCTCTCTTCTCCCCTTTCTTTGGCTGATTTGTGAGTGTGGGGGAGAGGTAAGGGCTGCCCTCTCCCTTATATACTCCCCCTCACCCGACTTTCTTTCGTTGGCGAGTTTGGTCCCTCGACTTTGGACTTTATTTTCTTTTCTTTCTTCACCGGCTTCAAAATAGTAAATATTCGGGTGTTACATGTTCTAAGCTTACCAAGGTCATTATAAGCATGAACAACATAATAACACCTAAGAAACATCATTAAACATGCATAATACCTACGAGTATACATACATAAACATTGTAAAATCGTTTAATATATTTTCAGCCCCCAAAAGAGTTTAAAACAAGTAAAATCGGGGTCTAGAAACTCACCTGATGCAACTTTGGGTGTATCTTCCTTCTAACCCGTATGCAAATGAGTTCAAACACCTAGAAACACACCAAACACACACACACAAACACATAAGCATATAACTGAGACAAAACCCAACATAAACACTTAAAACCCATGAATTCTTACCTTGAATTCAGCCTCTTCTTTTCTTCTTCTTCAAACCCATAATTCTCTGCTCTCTCTCTCTCTCTCTAATCCGAATGAAAAGGTGATGTGAAGAAAGGGTGGGCGGCCATGCCCACCTTTACACTAACTTTTGTACTTTTGTCCTCTTTTTACATTTTTAACCTCTCAACTTGGGTTTATTGATGTTTTCTTCTTTTATTTACTTTAATAGAATAATCGGGTGTTACAAATATAAACCGCGGCTGAGGCTATTGGTTCACTGGTTAAGACATAGGCACCCTTAACATGAGGTCCCGGGTTCGAACCCTGGAGCCTCATGTTTTTGTTTTAAGGCTTTTTAGCCTTCAAATTAAATCTAGTTTTTTTAAAAATTACAAAAAAATCAATTTATAGACTTGTTATTTTAGTCACCATATTATTTTCTGCAAATTTATTTCATAAAATATCTTAATATTTTTATTAAATATACTTGACAAATAAAACACTTAGACTATTTTCTTATAAAATAAACTTTAAATAATGGTTTAAATCACTAAATTATTATTTGTTCAACCTTTATTTATATATTATATCTGAAAGGATGATTAGTTTAAAAGAAAAATTATTATATAAGTGATTCAAACTTATAACTAGATATTATTTCAAATGATTTCTTTTACACAAAAATGCTCGAATAGTATATTTTTTTTGGAATTAAAAACATAATTTTATTTAATTTAGTTAACAAAACCCTCCAAATACCCAAATTGAAACCCTAGTCCACGTTGATTCGCTAAACTCATTTCAATTAAACTTTAATATTGTAAATATATATTTATTTTAGGTGCATTGTGACGGTTTACGTTGGAACGACGATTATTATATTTCTTATTAATCATCAATAATATACTTGTTGATCAAGTGAGTATTTCTATACCCTTTTTTCATATTTTTACACTTTGGGGTGAAACATGTTACTTTATAAACATTGCACTTGTAAACATTTGATTCTTGTAAACTTATGGCAATTTACTTATGTGTTGTAGTTAGTTAAACCTTGTAGCTACCATGTAATATCAAATATATGTACAATCATTAACTATTGCTAGTCTGGCGACATCATAGATATATGGGCCTGACAAGACTGCTTGGTTGATCCAAGTACACTTAGCTAATCATATATACTTGTAAACGTTTGAGACTTGTAAAACTTTGTCAAGGTTTGATTGTGCATTCTGTCTTACATCCGTAGTTACCTTTTTCTCTAACTTACAACATGAATGGCCATCTTTATGTATGGAAAACTATGGAAATCTCACCAACATTATGTTGACCCTTTATTTTTACATGTTTCAGGAATACTCAAGTATGATTACTACTTGAAAGCTTATCACATCTAGGATTGGACCTAGAGAAATAAATGGATGAACTTGTCACATTTAACTTTTTTTTACATAATGTTATCTTTGTTTGAGACTTATACTTGTAACGTTGCAATTGAAACTTATGAATAATATATTTGGGTTTACTAATAGCGTTTGACGTTTCCGCCGTCAAGGTTGGGGTGTGACAAATAATAAGCAACTCTTCAATGTAGCCCTTCATAAGATACCTAAATATATATTTTACAAGTTTTAGTTTAATAATAAGATTAATGTTTTAACGCGAACTAGGGTTTCTATAGGAATTTAGGATGTTAATAATTAGATCCAACTAAAAATGGTAAATTTGATTATGTTTTGAGTCAATGAAATACACTATTTAATCATTTTAATATTAAGATATAAAAGAATACCATTGGCAATAGTGTCAAAATGTAATTTAAATAAACTTTTAAAGTTTTTAACATAACTATCATTTAAACAATATCATATATAGTTAAAGTTTGAACAACTAATATTTTAGTGATTTAAAACGTTATTTAAAGTCATTTTTTTAAGAAATAAACTAAATATATTGTTTGTCTAAAATATTTTAATAAAAATACTAAGATATACGAAATGTGCAGAAATAGTATGGTGTCTTAAAAAAATTAACAAGTTGATTTTTATAAATTTTTAGAAAAAATTCTGAATTTAAAACAAAGACTAAAAGCCTTAAAAAAATACATGAGGTTGCCCAGGTTCGAACCCGGGACCTCATGTAGGGGAGGCGAGTGACTTAACCAATAGACCAAGGCCGCAGCCATGGTATATCTTGGTTTTAACTTCACTTAAACCAAATTAATAAAGTGCCCCCAAATCCCCAAGAAACCTAGAATAAAATTGTTCAAATTGATGGATCAAATGATGTTGTAAATCAAATTAACCATGGGTCTTTTGTTCCCCATGTTTAAACGAATGTGTAGGTGTGTTAATTACCTGTTAATTGTTTGATTGTTGATACCACGACTCGAAGGTTAGCCGCGACCAACGTGGGGTTCATAGATGATCAAATGAAGACTACGATCAAATTAACTTCGTGGGGAGCTTCTTCAAGGGTTAATGATGATTCCCCTCAATCAATTCGGATTAAGAGAGCTCAGAAGGTTGGTTTCGTCAAAGTTGCAGGTCGCGGTTAACGAATGAATCAAAGGAGATGATTGTGTGTGTTTCAGGTGAAATTGTAAATTGTAATAAATTAAAGATAGTTAAATGATTGTTTAATCTTGTTTAATTTGATTATTAAGGTGCCTTCAATGTCGAACGGTTATGCGATTGAAGGCATTGTTATTTCAAGCTCGTAACCGTCGCCTTAACTCGATTGATTTACACCTCATGGTTTGAAACCTCCTCACGAAACGATTGGAAACGGTTTTGGGTGGAAATCCAAAGTGTTTTGGGGTTTTTAAAGTTCGCCGGAGTCGGCCGGAGAGTGGCCGGAATTTGTAGCCGCAAAAACGGGAGTAATAAGGGGATTGGTTTGGGTTTTTTAATAAATTACACAAATGGCCCCTATAGTTTGATTGTTATTATTTTATGCTTAAAACTCTCATTTAAAGTTTAAAATTAACAAAATAACCCCTAGACTTAATTTTTAACATTAATTCTTCACTTGTTAACTTTTATTATCATTATCATTATTATTATTATTTTTTTTATTCATTATTGTTATTGACATCATCATTAGTGTTAATACTATTATAATTATTATCCTTGTAACAATTATTATTATGGTTCAATAACCCATACGTTCATAAATATCAACAAAGGTCCTTACAAGAATTTAACGGTATTAACTTTTAATCAATGGAAAAATGCGAGATGTTACAATGTCCTTTGCCAATAATAACTGAGCCAAGCAACTCAGGTGTTCCAAGATTAAACTCAGGTGTTCCAAGATTAAACTCAGGTACAGAGAAGGAAGAGGGTAAGCAAAAAAAAGAAAAATCACTAAATACAAGTTTTGACTGGAGTGCTGAAGTTGAAGAGACTAAAGAAGAAATCAAACCAGCTCTAGTTGTCGAGATAGTAGATGTAGATACATGTGTACCTAGTTTAGGAGCTTAATGTAAAATGTATTTCATGTCTTACATATATGTAATTGAATGGGTATGAATGAAATACAATGTGTGGTTGATGCTTATAATGTTTAATATTTCAATGTTTATTGTGCGATAACGCATATTGAACTAACTATATAGGTTTGTGGTTGTTGTACATGATGCTTAGTCAATAATGATTGAGAAACATGTTCAAACTTAATCATGTGAAGTTCTCATGCGAATGGACCATGCTAATGGACCATACGCATGAATACTTCATGCTAATGGACCAGTCGCATGACTGAACCAGGAGACTAGATCAGTCGCACGATTGAGACATAAGATTGACTCAGTCGCACGACTGGACCTTCAGTCTTGTGGATGGATCAATCGCATGCTTCAGTCACATGACTGAACCATGCCAATGGTTTAGTCGTACGAATGGAAGACCCTAATCTATAAATACCACTTAATTCTTGGAAAAACAGAACAATTCGAATACCTACGCATATAACCGTACCCTAGCCGTCCAGAGACTCAAGAAGACATGTTCCAAGTTCATAGATCACAGTTGATCATGTTCTAATCATTCGTAACGTTTCATTAATCGTTAGATTGATCTGAACTGTGTTCTCCCTGATTGGATCGCCAATCAAATAGGATTCTGCACTATTTGAGTTGGTATACACGCAGAATCAGTTAGTACTCCATACAAAAACGGTCCTAACAAGTGGTATCAGAGCTTTGGCTCTTGATTTTGCGTGTGATTCAATCGTTTTCGGTGTAAATCTCACGTTTTTTCATTAAAAAACACAATCTTTTTTAGTAAAACAGTGTTTTCAGTGTCTCCAGATCCAAAAGTTTACGTTTTTCGGCTTAGGGCAGATTAGGGTTTGTGAAAAATCATAATTTTGTGTCAAAGTACCTAAATCTTTGAATTTTCAAATCCAGCAACCTCATTCGCACGATTGGCTCAATTGCATGACTTAACTCAATCGCACCTCCCATACGCACGATTGAACTTAGTCACCCATCCATTCGTACGACTGAACACCCCATTCGCATTGTTCAACCGCACTTATTCAATCGCACGATTGACTCATCCGCATTGGTTCAATCGCACGATTGATTCATCCGCATTAGTCCATCCACACGATTGACCCAATCGCATATCTCCATTCGCTCCAGTGAAATAGTTGTGTTCTAACTCTCAAGGTTTAAAGAAATGGAAGATCAGTACTCGGCGTTCACTGCAGGTAGGGACTCGCGTATCCAGAACTTGTTACTTCTGGAAAATGAGATTGGGAATCACAATAAGCCGCCTAAGCTTATCACGTTAGACGATTACCCATAATGGAAGCAAAGGTTCGACATTTACCTAAATGGTGTTGATCTCAATCTGTGAGAATCAATCGAGACTGGTTATAGTATGCCGGTTGGTGCTGATGGCGTGAAACTTACTCTAGGCGGCATGACTGATAGCCAGAATGTGAAGTACAATGCTGAGAAGAAGGTGTATGCTCTGTTGACTCAGATGATACCTAAGGATATATTCCACCAATTTTCTGAGAATAAACAGGCAAAGAAATTATGGGAGGATCTGGAAAAACGATACGACGGGAATGCATCGTTAAAAGCTCTAAAGGCTAAGGCTTTGAAGAAGGAGTTCGATAACTTCTCATCGATGGGTAAGGACAGCTTGGATGATGTCATAGACCGATTCTACCATTTAATGAGTGAGTTGCACACTCATGGGGTTACAACGTCAATGGAAGATAAGGTATCAAGCTTTGCTGATGGCCTACCAGACAAGTGGGACTCGTTTGTATCTAATTTGAGACAGAACAATTTACCGGAAAAATTATACATAAACGACTTCATCCTGAAACTGAGGGAGGAGGAACTGAGAATGAAGTAGAGGTCTCAGAAAGGATCTTATGATCAGAACCCGTCTCTGTATATGCATGCATTCATTCATCATGTTCCTATTTTCATTATCTTCCACTTTACGTTACATAATACTTTTATTTCATTCATTAACGTTCTACATAGAGCCAAGGGAAAATAATCATACATAACAATAAGGAACATAACATACACAGTCAACATCATCATAAAGGGCATCATACATACATAACTTACATCATACATACCATCATGCATAAGCATCAAACATACATCATAGCATGCCCATCATAACATCTATGACCTCAAAAGTCAACTTATATAGCCCCCGGGAACCTCCGAAGTCAAAGCCTACATTCATCTTTTTCCCAGAAAGTCAGAAAACATTCTAAGTGTTCATCCGCATTTGTCTTTTGTTCATCCGCATTTCTTTTACTTCATCCACATTTCTTTTATTTCATCCGCATTTCCCACTACTCATCCGCATTTCTCTTACTTAGTGGTAAATGTTCATCCGCATTAACTGTTCATCCACATTTCTTCCCATTACTCATCCGCATTGGCTTACTTAGTAGTTAATACTCGTCCGCATTAACTGTTCATCCGCGTTTCTTCCCATTACTCATCCACATTGGCTTACTTAGTAGTTAATACTCATCCGTATTAACTGTTCATACGTGTTTCTTCCCATTACTCATCCGCATTAACTTACTTTGGCAGATTCTAAAACTTAACATATCAGCCTTAAACATCAGGTCTCAATCCCAATCACCATCTATCATGTTCTAAGCTTAAGTCTTACCTTCTAAGCCTTAGAAACACAACCATACATCAACAATCATGAACATAGTACAACATCACATCATAACATCAATATACACACAGTCATACATAGGGGTTAAAAACCCAGTTTAATGAAAACATACATTCATGCATTTCCAACCCCAAAATCATTTAAACACCAGTAAAAAAAGGGTTCTAGAACTCACCTTTGCAGCTCCTGAGTATGCTTCCTCCAAACTCGTTTGCAATTGAGTTCAACCACCTAGAAACCCACTAAAAACATACCCGAACACATACAAACACACATAAGCATACATCCGAGGATAAAACCAGTCAAGAACATCATGATCACATGAATTCTTACCTTGAATTCAAATTCTTCTTGTTCTTCCTTCAAACCGAGAGTTTTCTGCTCTCTTTTCTTCTCTCTCTAAAAACCAAAGATTATGAGTGTAGAGAGGGTGATGGGCGGCCATCACCTTTATTACCAACTTTTCAAATATTTTGTCCTTTTGTCACTTTTAACCCCTAGACTTGGGTTTTATTTCCTTTCCTTCTTTTTCCTTCACTTTATTCTTCTTTCTTTGTTTGTAAAAATAACCGGGCGTTACAAGTCCACCCCCTTATATAGGTTTCATCCCCGAAACTTGTTATTCCTCGAACAAACGTGGGTAATGCTGCCTCATCTCTTCTTCAGTCTCCCACATAGACTCGGATCCCTTCCTGTGCTCCCACTATACACGCACAAGAGGAACCACTTTATTCCTCAACCTTTTCTCTTTCGATCAATGATCGCCACTGGTTGCTCCACATAATTGAGCGGTTCATCTACCTCGATATCCTCTAGTGGTACAATCATATCCTCATCTATTAAGCACTTTCTCAGATGAGAGACATGGAATGTCGGGTGAATTCCACTTAACTCATCTGGTAACTCTAGTCTATAGGCCACCTCTCCTAGTCGAGCAATGATTCGGAAAGGCCCTATATACCTTAGGCTCAACTTGCCCCGCTTTCTAAACTGAATAATACCCTTCCAAGGAGAGACTTTCAACATGACCATGTCTCCCACTAGAATTCTCAGTCTACGTCATTTATCAGCATACAACTTCTGTCTATCTTTGGCTGCCTTCATGAAGGCTTTGATCCTTTCAAGCTTCTCAGTCGTAGCCTCGATTACCTCGATTACCTCGATGCTTCCTAATTCTTTCTGACCAATGTCACCCCAACATACGGTTGTCCTGCATCTCCTACCATATTAGATCTCATAAGGTGGCATACCAATGCTAGCATGATAGATGTTGTTATATGAGAACTCAGCTAATAGTAAGTGGTCATCCCAACTTCCTTCAAAATCGATAACAAAAACACGAAGCATATCCTCCAAGGTCTGAATGGTCCTTTCTGACTGACCATCTATCTAAGGATGATAAGTCGTGCTAATATGTAACCTCATCCCCATTGCATCGTGGAATTTCTTCCAAAATTTTGAGGTAAACCGGGTGTCATGATCAGACACAATAGACACCGGCACACCATGACGAGTTACAATTTCCTTGATGAAAAGGTCCGCCAATCTCTCGGATGAATATGTCTCGCAGATCGGTAGGAAGTGAGCACTCTTCATCAAACGGTCAACTATCACCCATATGGCATCATACCCTTTCGGGGTACGCGGAAGCTTTGTGATGAAATCCATGGTGATGTGCTCCCACTTCCATTCCAGTATATCCAAAGTTTGGATCTTCCCATATAGCTTCTGGTGCTCGGCCTTCACTTGTAGACAAGTAAGGCATTTACTTACATACTCCACCACATAGCGCTTCATACCCGGCCACCAATAATCTTTCTTCATGTTATGGTACATCTTTTTAGCACCGGGATGAATAGAGTATCGAGTCTTATGAGCTTAATCCATAATCTTCATGCATAGATCCCCAAAATGAGGAATCCACATTCGTCCAAATCGGGTTCTAACACCAAGCGTGTTTTCACCCAATTCTGAAACCAGACCTCTCATTCTTTCAGAGTTAAGATGATCTTCTTTCAACGCTTCATCTTGTATCTCCTTGACTTGCTTCATCACTTCTGAGGTCATGATCAACTGATATGCTTTCACCCGAATCGGCTCGGGCCTCTCTTTTCGGCTAAGGGCATCCGCCACCACATTGGCTTTGCCCGGATGGTAGTGGATCTCGCAATGATAATATTTTATAAGCTCCAACCATCTCCTCTACCTCATGTTCAGGTCCTTCTGCACAAAGAAGTACTTCAAACTCTTGTGGTCAGTGAATATGGTGCACTTCGTCCATAAAGATAGTGCCTCCCAATCTTTAACGCAAAGACCACGACGGCTAACTCCAAGTCATGAGTAGGATAATTGACCTCATGAACCTTCAACTGTCGAGATGCATAGGGTATAACCTTCCCTCTCTGCATTAACACACACCCCAACCCCGAGTAGGAAGAATTAGAATAAACTACCAGATCCTCACTTCCGTCGGGTAATGATAGAACAGGAGCTTGAGTCAATCTCGCTTTCAGTTCTTCGAACGCCTTCTCTTGAGCTTGACCCCATACAAACTTCACATCTTTCCGGGTCAACTTAGTTAGTGGAGAAGCGATCTTAGAAAAGTCTTGGATGAATCTTCTGTAGTAGCCCGCCAAACCCAACAAACTACGAATCTCAGATGGCGTCTTTGGAGACTTCCATTGCATCACCGCCTCCACCTTTTCCGGGTCCACCATAATCCCGTTAGGATTCACTACATGACCCAAGAATTGAACCTCGTGAAACCAGACACGCACTTGGAGAACTTGGCGTACAACTTCTCCTTTCTCAACATCTCCAAAACCTCCCAAATGTGACCAGCATGCTCTATCTCGCTCTTCAAATAAATCAGGATATCATCAATAAACACAATCACTGATTTATCCAACATCGGCCGACACACTCGATTCATCAGATCCATAAAAGCAGCTGGCGCATTGGTCAAACCAAAAGACATGACAAGAACTCGTAATGACCATAACGCGTGCGAAAAGCTGTTTTAGGGATATCCTGCTCCTTCACTTTCAACTGATGGTAACCAGATCAATGGTCTATCCTTGAAAACCAACTAGCACCTTGAAGCTGATCAAACAAGTCATCAATTCTTGGTAAGGGGTAGCGGTTCTTTATCATCAACTTATTCAGCTCACGGTAGGCAATACACATCCTCATACTACCATCTTTCTTCCTCACGAATAAGACCGAAGCACCCCAAGGAGAGATACTCAGTCTAATAAACCCCTTATCAAGCAGCTCTTGCCACTGCTCCATCAACTCTTTCATCTCAGTCGGAGCCAAACGATACGGTGCATTGGCAACAGGTTGGGCACCCGGTATCAGATTCATCTGAAACTCGATCTCTCTGTCAGGCGGCACTCTGGGTAAGTCTTTTGGAAACACATCTGGAAAGTCACACACAACTGGTACATCGGCCACTGTGGTGTTGGTGTTTCCACATCCTTTACATAGGCCAAGTAGGCACTACATTCACACCTCATGCACTTTCCCACCGCCACCATTGAGATTACTTTCGGGATCGTCGTGACCCGATCTCCATAAACCGTCACCTTACTCCCGTCAGGCGCTGTCAGTCGAATCGTCTTCTTGTGACACATAATGTTCGCCTCGTAATCCGGTAACCAATCCATCCCAAGAATCACATCAAAACCCCCTAAGGTCATCACGAACGGTCTAACAGGAAATTTATGACCTTCAAGTTCCACATCACAGTCTTCTATCATCTCAAAAATCCTGGTTGACTTACCTATGGCAGTTTCTACATCAAAGGGCGCATCAACACTCCTACTACTAACAGGCAGTTTAGCACAGAAGCAGCAGAAATAAAACTTTTATTGGCACCAGAATCAAATAACACGGAGGCTAAAGTTTGGTTTACTAGAAACATACCTGACACGACATCAGGGTCTGTTCTAGCTTCCTCCTGCATCATCGTAAACGCCTTGGCACTCGCCCTCAGTCCCTCTCCTCCAGCCTTCTTCACCCCGGAACCCTCAGCCCTCGGCTTCTTACAATCTCTACTCATGTGGCCCTCCGCGCCACAATTAAAACATATGCCCGCACGAAAATCCTTTGCTATGTGTCCCATCCTCCCACACTTGAAGCATAAGTTCGATCCCAGCCTACATTCTCCAGCATGCTCCTTCCCACATCTATCACACTTCTTTGACCCTGCACCAGATGTGACCACACGGTGGTCATCTACCCGGGCCTTCTTGTTACTCGTTGGGACACCACCTCGAACAAACCTTTTCCCATTCCAATTCTGGTCACCACTCCCTTTCTTGCTACCTTCAGCCACCACCACCACAGCCCTCTCATCATACAACCTCCCAGCCAAATCCACCGCCGACCAAAACATGCTCAATCGGGCAGCGATCATGTGCCTGCGAATATCCACCGACAAACCCTGAATGTACCTCTTAATCTTTCGTGACAAGGCATCACTTGGTCTGGCACCAACCGTGTCATCTCATTAAACTTCATGGTGTATTGTTGATGTGTCATGGTTCCCGCCTCCAGCTGGAGGAACTGTCTCTTAACTTTGTCTATTTCCCTATGAGGACAAAACTCCTCAATCACCAACTTCTTCAGTTCGGACCATCTCATCCTCCCAATTGCCCGACTACCCTCGGCTTAAACTATATTGTCCCACCAGCACATAGTCGAGTCCACAAAAGAGTGGGCAGCAAACTTCATTTTATGATCCTCCCGGCACTCGCTGATGTTCAAAACAGCTTCCATTTCTCTCACCCACTGGTGAGCAGCAGCAGCGGTGCCGTTACCATCAAAAGTAGGGGGCTTGCATCATTGGAACGCCCCGTAGTTACAGACTCGTGCCGCCTCCGGAGCAGGCTCTTCTTCTTCCTCTCCTTCATCATCATCAGACAGAACCGTCTCAGTCTCAGGCTGTCTCCTTTCGCTCGTAGGCCTACTTCTTTCCTTCCTTTCTCCTTCTCGTACAACTTTAATCACTTTAGTCACTACAGACGGTAAGATTGTCTGCATGACCTGATGCACCTCTTCAACCACAGCCTCTTTCACTGTGGCCCTTAAGTTTGCACACTCATCACCACCCACCAAATGAGGGGTCTCTGGTTCTTCATGAACCACCCTTTCAACTTTGGGTCTTCCTCTTGTAACATGTGGTTCAGCACCATAACCTCCATCACGTGAAGCTTTGAAGATCTACCACCGCCATCCACACACACACTGAAAGATTCAAACACCAACACGGTCATTCAAAGGAACAGCTTAGTTTATGTCAAGTATAGTAAGTCCCTAATTACAATGGCCAGTTATGATTAGCCACTTACTTTACTCTTCATACCCCAAGCATTACCTATCCTGACTACATCAGTATTTAAATCTACAAACAACACATAACCACATAACATGCACACATAATACTAGTTAACATTATAAAAATACCTGATGGCACGCAGCTACTCAGACTGGCATCCCTCCCCTTTCCGTCCCATTTTCAGTTTAAGTTTAGGTTTATTTTGAAAATTTACCCATTTCTCTTAACTTTGGCTCTGATACCAACTTGTAAGGCCCTGTTCCCAAGATGCTTATAGCTGGTAATTCATTGCACATTAAACATATCACTTTACATTTAACCTTCACAAAACATTGCAGCGAAACATTAAAATAACTTTTCATTTCATTATAGATGCTTTTGCAAGTTAATACAATCGTTCATTTCAAACATCGTTCGTTCGCATTACAATGCAAAAACATTTAAACAAAAGAATGCCATCCAAAAGAGCTGAGTAGCCACCCCGTGCCATCCTAGCAACATTACCTGCCAACTGGAAACACATAAAAGTTAGCGTTGCTGAGTGAGTTCTAGTTTTATATTAAAACATACTTTGCTTTCATTAAAACCGTCTTTACTTTTACATGCGATCATACATCATACATACACATAGATAATATCATTATTATCTTCATCATTCGTTCATTGACTTCCATTCATTCATTCGTTTGTCATTACCATTCACTTTCATTACTTTCATTCTCATTCATTCATACATTCATTCTTTCATTCACACGTTCATTCGTTACTTCGTTTCATTCCATCAATACCACGAACTTTACCCCACCGTATTGCATAAAGTGGGTACTCGGCTTAAGTCTATCATAGACCTTCTGTCATGGCGCACAACAGCCTAGCCATAGTACCTAAGGGTAAATTCAGGCGTACCATTATCATGTGCTATACCCACCGTCATGCATAAAGCGGATACTGGGCCTAAGTCTATGATAGACCTTCTGTCATGGCGCACAGCTGTCTGGCCACAGTATCTAGGGTAAGCGACAAAGGTTGTATACATATGGTCAATCACAAAGAAAGACCCCGATGTGCATCCTTCTGGGGTAGCTAACCCACACACCGTTGGACTAACACCTTTCATTGGGCGTGTTCCGACATACAAGGCTTGAAAGACTTTCTTTACTTCCATCGTTCATTAATGCATGCATTCATTCATCATGTTCCTCTTTTCATTATCTTCCACTTTATGTTACATAGTACTTTTATTTCATTCATTAACGTTCCACGTAGAGCCAAGGGAAAATAATCATACATAACAATGAGGAACATAACATACACAGTCAACATCATCATAAAGGGCATCATACATACATAACTTACATCATACATACCATCATGCATAAGCATCAAACATACATCATAGCATGCCCATCATAACATCTATGACCTCAAAAGTCAACTTATATAGCCCCCGGGAACCTCCGAAGTCAAAGCCTACATTTATCTTTTTCCCAGAAAGTCAGAAAACATTCTAAGTGTTCATCCGCATTTGTCTTTTGTTCATCCGTATTTGCTATAGTTCATCCGCATTTCTTTTACTTCATCCTCATTTCTTTTATTTCATCTGCATTTCCTACTACTCATCCGCATTTCTCTTACTTAGTGGTAAATGTTCATCCGCATTAACTGTTCATCCACATTTCTTCCCATTACTCATCCGCATTAGCTTACTTAGTAGTTAATACTCATCCGCATTAACTGTCCATCCGCGTTTCTTCCCATTACTCATCCACATTGGCTTACTTAGTAGTTAATACTCGTCCATATTAACTGTTCATACGTGTTTCTTCCCATTACTCATCCGCATTAACTTACTTAGGCAGATTCTAAAACTTAAACATATGAGCCTTAAACATCAGGTCTCAATTCCCAATCACCATCTATCATGTTCTAAGCTTACGTCTTACCTTCTAAGCCTTAGAAACACAACCATACATCAACAATCATGAACATAGTCCAACATCACATCATAACATCAATATACACACAGTCATACATACGGGTTAAAAAACCAGTTTAATGAAAACATACATTCTGTTAGGACCCTGTATTTGAACAAAATACCTGGAGATTAGCGTGTAAACCAGATCAAATAGTGCGGAATCCTATTTGATTGGCGATCCAATCAGTGAGAACACACGAAGAATCAATCAAGAATTGAAACTAACGTTAGAAATCGATTGGGAATCGATCTAATGTGTTCTATGAACTTGGAGAACGAATTGGGAGGTTTCTGGACGGCTAGGGTACGTCTGGAATTGTAATTAATCGAGAGTTTTTATTTTTCACGAATTGAGTTGTATTTATAGGTTGGTATTATTCAATCGTGCGACTGAACCATTAGTATGGTTCAGTCGTGCGATTGAACCATGCGGTTGATTCATCCGCACGACTGAGTGTTCAGCCGTGCGACTGAGCCAATCTTATGTTACAATCATACGACTGATCCAGTCTCCTGGTTCAGTCATGCGACTGAGTCATTCGTATGAATTTATTCATGCATATGGTCCATTCGCATGAGAACTTCATTTTGTTAAGTTTGAATGTATTAATTAATATAACATTATGTGTAACAATTCAAACAACCACAACCTAATTAACCAATTCAACATGACTCATTAATGAAATATTAAACATTATAAATAACAAACAACCAATATCATTTCATTAATCATTCCAAACAAACAAGATCTATTACATTTCATATCATGATCTAGGGACATACATGTATCAACAAACTCCCCCTTGGACCTAGATCTCTCTAATCTCTTGTTTTCTGCATAACCTCCTTGTATTTCTTGTACTTCTCCTCTTTTGTGACTCCCGTGTGAATCTCAAACCCGAAGCAGAGTCGTATAACGTTCTGGAACTGAGGGCTTGTACAATATCTTGCGTATCATAGAACAGTGGCCACTTTTATAGCGTATAGACATCACTTTCCGACAAGTTTGTAAGCCACATCGGGTCGAATACCCTGATAGTATCCATTTGTCCCTCTTTGCATAATACTATGACCGCTTCAGCTGTTCTCCAATCATAGTACCACCACTTAAAATGTTGAGTGAAATCCTGTGGCATTTCCCTGAGTGGGATTCTCGACATTGTGCACGGAGGATTCCACTTCAACATTATCTTAGGCTTGTTAGTAATGACATCAACCTCAGACCTTCTGATATACCTAGTAGGCTGTTGGGGTCTGAAGTTAACCCATCTAGTGTGGTACTCCTTCTTCAGAGCAGCCTCAAACCAGCCTGACATCTTCCTCTGTTCAGCATACAAAAGCTTTAGTTTGGCCAGCTGGTTGAGCTCAAAACCGGGTAGCGTTTTTAGATCATGTGGAAATCTAAAATACTCTATGCCCTTCTCCCTCTTAACTGCATAGACGTTAAGGTCATCAAAATATGCCCATGCTATAATCCTACCTGACACCTTATGATGTTTCTTGACTCTGTAGAGTTTGGTGTAGGAATCCTTCTTTGGTGTAGTACGTTGGGCTCTAACTTCTTCAAAACATGCAGCCCACTCAGCCTTTCGAATGTCAACATCATCATTTGAGGCTTGGGCTGTGTCTTCTGCTTTCTCTGTTTCTTGCTCCATATTGTTCAACACCTCAACAGTATCGCTGACAAGGGATTCACCCAGATTGGGGACCACATTACCTTCATTGTCAGCGTACTGAGGGTACTCCTCGGCAGCGACATCTTCGATCTCTACATCATCAACATCGTTGAGCTCTTCGTCACTAGTCGAATCGCATGTCAGATCATCTTTTACTATTTCATCTGGATTTAGCTTGAAAAGCTCTGCGAGTTACTCATTTGATAAGTCATGAATTATTTCCCCTTCTTTAGGGGTATAATTCACTGAACTCCTGACAATCCCTTGCAGATCAAGAATCATTGTTAGCTGAGACTTGACCTGCTGAAGGGGAACAACATCAAACTCATCTCTTTGGTAATTTTGATCTGTTTGATTTAAACATTTCACACATAAATCATTAGTAATTCATCAAACAGAAAGGCATTAAAGTAATATAAACATTAAATACATTGTGTTCAATTACATGATTCAAATACAAAAGAAGATAAATACATAAACATCTAATCTTTACTTTTTTCTTGTATCAAGGTTTCATCACTTGTAGGGGCAGAGGTAGAGGCTGATTGATCTTGTTTGTTCTTAGTCCTTTTCTCTTGTCCTGTAGCAGTGGCCGATGTAGGTGCATCCCCTCCGTCTGCTTCTTCATCATCATTACTCTCTTCATCTTCATCCTCATCGTCATCATCACCATCATCACCATCTCTCTCTTTAATCTTCAGAGTCTCATCTTTAGATCCTTTAAGTTTGAGCATGATGATCTTCTTAGCATTCTCCAACTCCTCAATTTTCTTAGCAGAAGTGACTCTATGCTCTAGAGTTGGGCGATCTCGTCGCTCTGAGCAGCCATTTGTTGGGCCTGCTCCATGGTTAGCCGATCCTGCTCCGAGATCTGATGTGACTGCACAGCAGTGAGATCTGCAAGCTGTCGGATCTGTGCAGTCTTCTCTTCATCAGCAGCTAACAGGCGCATCACCATACGGTTTAGCGCTAAAAGCTGGTCCTCTACCCCAAATTGAGGTAGATGAGATCCATATATATGTGCGGGATGAGATGAGGGTCCTGGTTGGTGGCTAGTGGTGGTGGTGGTTGTGGTAAAGATAGGGTTGGGTCTGTGAGATATTGGAGGTGATGTGGGAGTGAAATATATGGTGGTGGTTGGCATATTTACAGTGGTGGGAGGTGTGATAGTGGTAGTGGTAGCTGTGGTGGCTGTGGTGGTGGTGGTGGTGGTGGATGGTGTGGCTGTAGAAGTGGTAGGGGTGGTGGTAGATGTAGTGACTGTGGTGGGGACGAAAGTGAGTCTTCTCCTCTTCTTCTTCTGGCCGTGGGGCTGAGCCATCCGTTTCTTCCTCGATCCAGTCGAGGTGGATGCTCCCCCTAGAACACGGCTAATAGACTCAGGAGCATAGCTGGGATCTGCAGTCGTCTCTCCCGAATCCCTGGGGCGTTCACCAACAGCCCGGAGTCCATACTCGGTGGGAACAACCTTGCTTCCCACGGTCCTCGTCAAGGGCTCCTCATCTGACTCTTCTTCCTCCTCACCAGGTATGAAGTCCTGGTGGAAACCTGCAGACTCAGCTATGTCGCCTGTTGGGGCAGACACTGGGGGTATAACATCTGAAGTTGTGCCCCTCGTTGGAGCAGGCATATCATCCTCAACATCCCCACTATCATCATCGTCTGAATCATGCTCTGGGAGCGACAGCCTCTCATCATCTGAATCGTTGTCATCATGACACCATTTGCGTCTACCTGGTGCCACATATCTTTAATTGGCCAGATGGCCGATCAACCTCTTTACCTGGGGCTTTACCTGCTTGCCCCGATACACTCTCATGCGACCCAAAGTCGTGTCATCCATAACCTCTAGGGCAATCGCATCATGTTTCTCCTTGGGAAGAAATGGCAGCTTCTCGTTAAAGATCAGCTACAGAAATCTGGGTACATACAAAAACCCTCCTTCCCCTTGGCCTCCATATTCTCCACCAGATACGAGAAGATCATGCTCGAGAAGCTGAAGGGGTGGTTCAGCACCAGTGCCACATAGGCTTTCTGAATCTGGTCTGACAGGTCATCAAACCCACCCCTTCGAGACGCAATACACTTCGGGATTACATGCGCCAAGTATTTATACTGGGGACACAGGTTGCTCTTGTTGAGCACACCTGAGTTGATGTCCCCAGCATATTTAATCCTGAGGAAGCAACCTCTGACCGTAAGTGGATGTAGTCTGGTGGGTTGATCAGTATCATCCCCAAAATCAAGTACTCTCTGGATGTCAGCTGCTGTAATCTCAATGTCATGACCATGAATGGAGCTCCGTATGCTGTAAGGAGTACACGGTGTGGATATGGCTTTATGTATCCGAGAGCGTCGAAGGAATGCAATAATCTCTGTAAACTCGGCCCCATTCCGAGTCGTATGGTCCAAGTGAGCACATATATTGTGCTTTGGATTGATGGACCATCTATCAGCCATTGACCTGAAACACAAGACACAGAACCATTAGAAAGTCATACATTCAAAATTCAGTTCAAGGTGTATAGTTTAAATTCAATCTGATACATTCGTGCGAATGAATCATGCGACTGGAGTCAGTCGTTTGTTCTTTCGTGCGACTGAGCTCGTTCGGGTGAATGAGACATGCGACTGAGTTAATCTGCTGACTGAGTCTGCGATTGGTTCAGTCGGCCGACTAAATCATTCGCATGGTTCATTCGGCCGATTGACCCAATTGCAAGATTCAATCGTGCGATTGGAGTTCATCCGGATGACCAGTCGCTTGTCCCACTATTCAGTCGCCTGTGGTTCGAATCTTGACCAAATCAAGTAATTTAACATGGTTTAATGGTCCACTAGACTCGCCATCTTGTCACTAATAACCTATTAAACTTAATTTTAACATTTTGCTTAGTTTATGTAGGTTATTAGGGCATTTTTCAATCCGTTAATGTTTCATTCGAATATCACAAATTCGATTCAAGATCTTCTGATTTCTGTAAGATTTAACTGTAATGTACCTGTATAATTGTAATCGAACGTCAGAAGATCAATAGCAATGTGAACACAAGATCTCTAGAAATTTTTGGCAGAGTAACGGGAAAGAGAGCGATTTGGGTGCGATTGGGAGTGATGAGTAAAATGCGATCGACTGAGGCCCTTTAATACTGAACCTAATTTCAATCAGACGATGGCCTCATTCGCTCAGTTCATTCGGGCGACTGAGGTTCAGTCGTGCGATTGGCCCAGTCAGTCGCTTTCAGTTGGCCGACTGAGTCTCAGTCGGTCGATTGACTCATTCGTGCCTTTCATTCGCCCTCATTTAACCGACTGAGTCTCAGTCGGTTGACTGACTCATTCGCACCCTGTCATTCGGTCGACTGGATCATTCTTAAACGCCATTCGGGTGAATGACTAAATTCATGTCCAGTCGTGCGAATGGGATCCATTCGCATGGTTGGTCCATATTCATGGTCCAATCGTGCGAATAGGTCACACTTAGTAAATTTTCTGCCATTTTGAACATTTACCTTTAAGGCCCCTTTTTTAACTTTGAAATAGACATTATGAGTTTTTGATCATCTCAAACATGATCATTTTAACCCATTTAGTCACCTCAGACATGCTCTTTTAAACACTTTGTCACCTCAGATGTGACTGCTTTAACCTTGAAAATTCATGTGGTCATCTCAGACATGACCTTTTAGTGAGTTGATCCCTTATCGATTTTCATGATGTAGTCCGGCAAACAAATTAACTAAAACGACTCGCTAAATTAGAAACTTAAACTAAAGACTAAACATTAAGAATTTGTTTTGGCTTTTTGTGAGAGATAGAACCTAAGGTGGAAATCTACTGGATTTGGTTCCGGAATAGAAAGCTTCAACTTAGATTGACTACACCTGAACCAAT
Organism: Flaveria trinervia; assembly: GCA_025506515.1. Lineage (NCBI taxonomy): Eukaryota > Viridiplantae > Streptophyta > Magnoliopsida > Asterales > Asteraceae > Flaveria > Flaveria trinervia. The sequence goes on along the minus strand of CM046452.1, from coordinate 79,056,575 downwards.
TCAATTTTGGAATCATACAGGCAAGTCAAATCATTTGGGACTTGTTATCAAAATCTTTTGATGCTCAATTCTTGGTGTTCATCCAGAGTCATTAGCAACTTTAGGAAATCATACTGGAACTCTTAGATTACCACATTGATTTGAACTTTCAAGAATTGCAGCCACAATGATTGTCAATATTTTTGTCCACTTAAATCCATACACAGATTTTTGACACACACTGGTGATTGTTTTAGATTTAATTATTTCAACGAACATTTGTGGATCCCACACTTATATGGTAATCAACATTCCTCAGGAGCTTTTGAGCGGTCTACGGGTATTATTTCAAGGAGAGACTATTCTTAGAGCTTTCAAAGAGAAGCCAGTCCTCAGGTCAGTGCCATCGCACAGCAGAGAGGCGGCAAACAACACTGAATTCTAGAATATCTAGGTTATGCTTATCCTCAGGTCAGTGCCATTGCACAGCAGAGAGGCACACAACCTATCTCCTTGTTAGAGCAGCTTAATTCTATTTTGCACTAAATGCACCAACAGCATACTTCATTGGCTTGATAGCATTTTCTTTCATTTTTTCGTACTTTGCTCTATTTATGGTCATCCGCACACATTTGTGGCATTTACATGCTCATTACCCCTTATTGGAATATTGTTGATTGTGTTAACCAGTGATAAGATGGAAGCCCACAGTCAGTTGAACCACTTAAGTTGATCTTGAAGTCACCAGTCAGGTCTAATCATCTGTTGTGTTGAATCTACCGACATATCAATTGTGGTCTAGCAACCTCTAGTTCTACTCTCATTGTGTTACCTTAGGAGTTACCAGTTTTTCTATCATCTTCCCTTATATATTGCTTAGACTACCCAGACTTATATTTTGAATTTTTGCACCTTTTCTAGATTAAAATTTCAAAGTCCCTCTTGATTTGTTCCTGTGTACTATCATATTCCAAAGGGTTTGAATCGGTATCACATATACGATCTACCTTATATCAGCTTTCCACCCCTTCTCCCTCGTTTTTTTCATAATTTAGAGCTCCTCTTAGAAGACCTAGGTTTTGCGACCTGAAGTTCAATCTTCTTCCTAGGTGTCTGATAATAAGATAATAGGAAGCGATGTGTCCATATTCTCCACAGTTGTAGCACGCCCTGCTATCAACTTATGATTAAACTTTCTTTGTGGAGACGTGTGTGACACTCTAGTAACATCACTCACTTTAGGTTTTGACTCTGGTTCTATTGATGTTTTCACTGGTTTAACAAAATTAACTGTTTTAACCTGTTTGACGTCCTTTTCTTTTTGGTTAATTGGTTTTTGACTTGAAGTATGTGAAAGATTATCCTTAAAAGCCCTTTTAGGTTCTGATTTGACTCTGTTTGACCCTGACTTTAAGTTAACCTTTCAATTCCTTTTCCAGATTAACACAAGGCAATTTACCCTTTGCCTTTGAAGTGGCCTCCTTTTGTTGTTTCCAGAGTCAATAGATGAACATAAGGAATCTGGATTCACTAACAAGAGGAGTAGACACTACATGATCCTTGATGGGATTACTATTTACTGGTCTAGTCTTAGTGTTCATTAAAGTCTCAGATGGTGGTGGAGCCACTTTGTAACCCAATCCCTCCCCGTTGTTCCTTTCTCTCACTAAGTGCTAGACTATGTGTGAAGAACTAGTCCAACTATGCAGTTTCTGATTTAATGAATTTACTTCTACTTCTAGAACTGCCTTTTGCTTCTTAGTGTCTTCTAGGGAGTTTAGATAATACCTAATGTCATTAGCTTGGTTAAAGGCAACTACTTCGGTTTCCCTAAGCTGTTTAGTCAAAAGGTCTATCTTTTCTTTATAACTGTGCTCATTTTGTTTTAATACCCTATTAGCCTCAGTGCATAGTTGCAAATCTTTTACTAAGTTATCATTATGATCTAATAATCTAGTAAATTTACCATCTAGCTATTCCTAAAGGTATCACAATCAGAACAAGCATGATTATTAAACATTTGGTCAGTAGTACTTACCTGAGTTGATTCAGAAGAATTAGCCATCAACGCAGCATCAGATGTCTCTGGTTCTGGTGATTCTGTCTTTTCTGTCTCTGACGTGGTAGTCTCCTCTTTAGGCTTGTAACTGACCTCGGTAGCAGTTGCTTCTTCACTATGTGACATTGCTATCTCAACTGCTAGATCTCCTTCACTAACAGAATCATTGACAATATCTTCTACACTTGCAATGTTTGATTCCCCTGGTGAGACAAAACTAAAGCTCCAATCCTGTCCTTCATCATCATGAGCAGTCAAGGCTTTTGGATCCTTGCTTGATGAAGTAGAACTGGTAGCTTGCTTGTCTTGACGAGTGAGGACGAGAACGGGTTCCCGTTACCCGTCTTCTTAGGCTTGACACATTCTCTTTTGAAGTGCCCCTTCTCTCCACAGTTGAAGCAGGTCACTTTGCTCTTGTCAAAGCCGAATGTGGTATCCTTAGTCGCTACTAAGTTCTGTCTGGTTTGTTTTACAAACTTCTTTGCCCTCCGGACAGCACTAGCTAACACCCACATTATATCCATCCTCTCAAGCTCCATTTCGTCCACCTGCTCGTAGTCCTCGTCTGCCAGATGGCAGTTTCCAATCTTCCCAGCAACAAGTTCATCATAAGAATGAACCACTGCTGCCAAAAGATCCATGTGCTCTCGAGCTACTTCCACAGTCACATTACCGAGGTTCTCGGTCTTCAGTCTAGTAGCATTTGCTTCAGTTCCAATGTAATGGGTACAAGAAGACCCTGACGTTTCTGAACCTGAAGGAGGTGCATGTGTAGGACCCGATGAGCTAGACACAAATGCAGTCTGGAGAGGTGCTCCAGATGTCTTAGCTTGAGGTGTGGCATTGTATAAAGCTGGATTTTGATTGTACGTAGACTTCTGAGCTCTGTACTTCATCCTAAGTGATTCTTCTCGCAACTTAAGAATGAAGTCATTAATATCCAGTTTTGCTAGCATTCCATTCTGTCTAAGATTAGACACAAATGAAGCCCATTTTTCAAGCAATCTGTCTGCAAAATTAGTAACTTTCTCTTCCATGGTAGTAGCCACCCATGTGTATGCAGTTCACTCATCAGATGGTAGAATCTGTCTATAACATCGTCCAAACTCTCGTTTCCCATCGATGAGAAGTTATCGAATTCCTTCTTTAACTCCTTAGCCTTGATTGCCTTCAACAAAGCATTCCCGCCATACCTCTTTTCTAGCTTATCCCATAGTTTCTTGGACTGCTTATTCTCTGAGTACTGGTGGAATATGTCTTTAGGGATAGACTGTGTAATCAATGCATAAACTCTTTTCTCTGCATTGTATTTAACTTTCTGTACGTCCGTCATCCCTCCTAACGTGAGCTTAACTCCATCAGCTCCCACCGGTGTACTATATCCAATCTCAATGGCTTCCCACAGATTCGGATCCACTCCATTTAAGTAGATCTCAAAACGTTGTTTCCAGTGGGGAAACTCATCTAAAGTCAAGAGCTTTGGGGGTTTATTATGATTACCCACCTCACTCTCAAGCAACAGCAGGTTCTGTATCCTCGAGTCCTTCCCAGCAGTAAAGGCTGACATTTGATCTTCCATTGCGAATAACTTTAAGTGGAATAAACAATTTTCACTGGGATGACTGAGGGTGCGAATGGACTAGTCGTGCGTATGAACTCTACGACTGGTTCAATCGTGCGACTGAACTAAGTGATTAGCTCAGTCGTGCGAATGAATCTGATGCGTATGAACAGTATGCCTGAAAGGTTTATTCGTACGAATGGAGATGCGACTATGTCCAATCGTGCGTCTGAGTAATGCGAATGAGGTCCAGTCGTGCGAATGGCTCACTCGTGCGACTGAAGCTGCTGTTTTGCGAAAATTTCTAGGGTAAACGTGTTTTAGCCATAAAAATTCAAACTTTCGCAAGGTCTAATCGCCTAAGTCCGTAGAAACCAAACTTTGATGAGCAGGGAACGTCCAAGATCACTTTTGACACAAAAGATTACGTTTTTAGTGCAAAAACAAAACTTTTTATCAATCTTGATTGAATCACACGTAATCACGAGCCAAAGCTCTGATACCACTTGTTAGGACCCGGTATTCGAACGAAATACCTAGAGATTAGCGTGTAAACCAGATCAAATAGTGCGGAATCCTATTTGATTGGCGATCCAATCAGTGAGAACACACGAAGAATCAATTAAGAATTGAAACTAACGTTAGAAATCGATTGGGAATCGATCTAATGTGTTCTATGAACTTGGAGAACGAATTGGGAGGTTTCTGGACAGCTAGGGTACGTCTGGAATTGTAATTAATCGAGAGTTTTTATTTTTCACGAATTGAGTTGTATTTATAGGTTGGTATTATTCAATCGTGCGACTGAATCATTAGTATGGTTCAGTCGTGCGATTGAACCATGCGGTTGATTCATCCGCACGACTGAGTGTTCAGTCGTGCGACTGAGCCAATCTTATGTTACAATCATACGACTGATCCAGTCTCCTGGTTCAGTCGTGCGACTGAGTCATTCGTATGAATTTATTCATGCGTATGGTCCATTCGCATGGGCCATTCGCATGAGAACTTCATTTTGTTAAGTTTGAATGTATTAATTAATATAACATTATGTGTAACAATTCAAACAACCACAAACCTAATAAACCAATTCAACATCGGCTCATTAATGAAATATTAAACATTATAAATAACAAACAACCATATCATTTCATTAATCATTCCAAACAAACAATATCTATTACATTTCATATCATGATCTAGGGACATACATGTATCAACACATTCATTCATTTCCAGCCCCAAAATCAGTTAAAAACCAGTAAAAGAGGGGTTCTAGAACTCAACTTTGCAGCTCCTGAGTATGGCTTCCTTCAAACTCATTTGCAATTGAGTTCAACCACCTAGAAACCCACTAAAAACATACCCGAACACATACAAACACACATAAGCATAAACCCGAGGATAAAACCAGTCAAGAACATCATGAACACATGAATTCTTACGTTGAATTTGAATTCTTCTTGTTCTTCCTTCAAAACTGAGAGTTTTCTGCTCTCTTTCCTTCCCTCTCTAAAAACCAAAGATTATGAGTGAAGAGAGGGTGATGGACGGCCATCACCTTTATTTACCAACTTTTCAAAGATTTTATCCTTTTTGTCACTTTTAACCCCTAGACTTGGTTTTATTTTCTTTCCTTCTTTTTCCTTCACTTTATTCTTCTTTCTTTGTTTTTAAAAACCGGGCGTTACACAACCCATCGGATGTTACATGATTGGTCAATGTGAAGTTTCAAATGGATATCTAACTTTGGAAAAAGTTAACTTTGTGCCAGAGTTAGCGTTCAACTTACTTAGTGTCTCTCAAATATACGATAAAGACATTCCTGTTCTATTTCTCTTAAAATAATGCTTATTCCTGAAGTCAAGGTTTAATATCTATGAAGAGATGGTTTTAATACTAGCTCCAAGAAAGAATGATACCTACCTTCTTGACATGGGATCCAAAGAATCCACTTCCACTGTCATATGCCTTCTATCAAAAGCATCACCTCTGAATCCTTTTTATGGCATCGACGATTGGGTCATTTTAATTTTAAAAATATTAAAAAATTGTTTGAAAATAATCTTGTTGAGGGATTACCATTAAAATACTTTTCTATAGTTGAAATATGTATGGCCTGTGCCAAAGGAAAACAACACAAGAAACCACACAAGTCAAAACTTGAAAACACAATTTCTAATCCCATCAAGTTGTTACATACTGATTTGTTTGGCCCAATTAGCATGAAATCAATTGCCAAGAAATCCTTTTGTCTTATATTACAGATGATTTTTTCAGGTATTCTTAGGTGAGATTCTTAGCTCATAAAGGAGAAATATCTAAAGAGTTGTAGAAATTATTTCTTTCAATTGAAATGACAAGTAAAAGAAAGGTCATGGCTATTCGAAGTGACAATGATACCGAGTTTAGAAATCATATCTTTGACTCACTCTGTGCTAACAAAGGAATTTTGAGATAATTCAGTGCAGCCAGAATACCTCAACAAAATGGTGTTGCTAAGAGAAAGAATCACACCTTCATCGAAGCTGCTCGTACCATGCTGAGCGAATCAACATTGCCAATTATTTTCTGGGCTGAAGTGGTGAATTATGCATCTTATATTCTTAATCGAGTTCTAGTTGAGAAAGACAAGATGAAAACTCATGAATTGTTTATAGAAGGAAGCCGTTGGTTGATTTCTTTCATCCATTCAGATGTTCTTATACCTTACTAAACACTCATGCATAGACGTTGAAATTTGGAGTAGTGTCAGATAATGTTACTTTGTTGATTACTCATCTTCTCAGAAAGCTTATCGTGTATATAACAAGAGAACAGGCATAGTGCAATAGTCATTTTATGTTGACCGACAAAAATCTAATTCTTCAGATGCCAGAACCGAACCTGCATGGTTCTTTGACTCGAACATTGTTTTTAACTCCTTTATTCTTCTAGTTTTTTTATGATAATGAATCCTTTTCTAATGTTCAAACAAACATTATTCCATCTGAATCATTACCCCCAGATCTTCCCCATTCATCAAATGAACTTTCGACCTCAGTTGAACTTCAATCTTCATCTTCCTTGGAAATCCCACCTCGACCTGTCTCAGCCTTATTCCTTCAACTCCATCTTAATTCTCTCAAACCTTTCCATCACCTTAACCTGTCCTACCGACCTCTCCTCCATTATCTACTCAACATCAATCCATTTGCCTATCCCAAACCAATCCATTACCTTTAACTACTAATTTTAAATCTTTGAAAGATCATACTCATGGTAACATCATTGGATCTATTTCCGATGTCGTTAGGATGAGGAGGTCAATTTGGTTTGATAAATTTATGTATGTTCTCTTGATTCATATCATAGATTCTTCCAAAGAATGTTCATAAAGCTCTTTAGGATCCTTGTTGGGTTGAGTCTATGGAGCTAGAACTTCAATAATTTAAAAAACTAAAAATGTGGACACTTGTTGATCTTCCACACAAACAAATTTCCAATCGGAGCCAAATGAGTGTTCAAAAACAAACCAGATGATCATGGCATTATGGTGAGGAATAAGTCTAGGTTGGTGGTTCAAGGATTTTCTCAAGAGGAAGGGATTGATTACATGAAAGTTTTGGCACTTGTGGCTCATCTAAAAGCAATCTGAATTTTTCTCGCTCATGCTGCTCATACACATTTCAAAGTCTATCAGATGGATGTCAGATGTGATTTTCTTTATGGAGATATTGATGAATAGATCCATGTGTGTCAACCAGTAGGGTTTGAGGATCCAGACTATCCTGATAAAGTATACAAACTTGATAAATCTCTTTATGGTTTACATCAAGCTCCTCATATCTGGTATGAGACTCTTACAAAATATCTTCTGAGCAATGGTTTTTCTCGTGGCACTATCAATATGAATTTATTCAAGAGAGAAGTTGATGGTGAGATGTTAATCGTGCAAGTATACGTTAATGACATTACTTTTGGTTCTACCAACCCTAAGCTTTGTTAGGAATTTGAAGAAGTTATGAGAAGTCACTTTGTGTAACACCCGGTTATTTTCCTTGAAGCCAAAGAAAGAAGAAAAAGAAAGAAAAGAAATAAAGCCTAAGTGGAAGGACCAATCTTGCCAAAAAGGGGAAAATTTTGGGAGAGTGGGTGTAAAAGGGGATGGCAGCCCATTCCCCCTCTCCTATACTCATTCAATCGGTTTTGGAGAGGGAGAAAAGGAGAAAGGGCTGAAACTTTGGGTTTTTGAGGAATCAAGGTGCAAAAGTTGAAGCCAAGCGGGTTTGTAGGAAGCTCTACTCGAAGGGGCTGATAATGTGAGTTCTAGACCCCTCTTTTACACATTTTCGACTGATTTTGGGGCTGGAACACATTTGAAACCATTTTGTTGTGTGGGGTGTTAAAACTCGTATGTATGCGTATGTATGTGTGTGATTCAGGTGATGGGCTTGATTTCGGACCATGTTGTGCTTGAGTAGTGTTGTGGTTGTGTTTCTAGGGCTTAGGATGGTTGGTTTAGCCTAGAACATGTTACAAAAGGGGCTGGAGGCCAAAACTGCAGTTCAGGTTCGAAGAAGACTGCATTCTGCACCCAGCTAGGGCTCATATGACTGGGAGCCATGAGACCGAATGGCATGAGACTGAAGGCCATACGGTCGTAAGGTATGCGACTGAGGGTCATATGCATGATGGTCATGCGACTGGAGGAGATGCGGCCAAATGTCATGCGACTGAGGCCATGCGCCTGAATAGTGTGCGACTGAGTCCATGCATCTGAAAGTCATGCGACTGAAGGCTATGTGACTAGGAGACCATTCGCCCATAGTGCCCATTCGCCCCATAGTGTCCATACGCCTAAGTGTTATCATGCGCCTGGAAGACCATGCGACTGGATAGTGCTCGTACGCCCAAATAGGGCTCATGCGCCTTAAAAGACATAGACTATTTTCTGACTTTCGGGAGAAAAGTGAAGAGTAGGCTTTGACTTGGGAGGTTCTCGGGGGTTCATGTAAGTTGACTTTCGAGGTCATAGATGATGTGTTGGGGTATGTATGATTGATGTTTATGCATGATGGTATGTATGATTGATGATGATGTATGACGGTGCCGTGTATAACGATGTTTGTATGTCTATATTGATGTTTCTTATTATGTATGATTGTTTTCCGGTGGCTTTACCTTTAATGTCAATGAATAAAATGAAAGTATTATGTAACGTAAATTGGAAGATAATGAAAAGAGGAAAGAAATGAAAGAATGCATGCATTAATGAATGAATGAATGAACGTAAGAAAGGCTTGCAAGCAAATGTATGGAGGTTCACACCCATTGAGGGGTGTTAGCTCATCCATGTGCGGGTTAGCTACCCCATGAAGATGCACACTGGGGCCTAATCCGTGTGATTAAGCAAATGTATGGAGGTTCACACCCAATGAGGGGTGTCAGCTCAACTATGTGCGGGTTAAATATCCTATAAGGATGCAAACAGGGGGTTCAATCTTCGTGATTGACCATATGGATGGGGTCCTTGTCGCTTAACCCTAGATGAATTGCTTGGTGCTCTAGAGGGGGGTTAAGCACATGACAGGACCAAGATGGAAACGAAAGATAATAAATGTATGAAATGAACGATGATGAAGATAATAACTATTATCTATGTGTACGTACGATGTGTGATCACGTTCTAAAGGCTGGTATGATTTAAAATAAAGTAAAGCGCGGTTTCAAACGAAAGATAAAGTATGTTTTATTATAAAATTAGAACTCGCTCAGCAATGCTGACTTTTATGTGGTTCCAGTTGGCAGGTAATGTTGCTGAGGATGGCACAGGGTGGCTACTCGGCTCTTTTTGGATGGCATCCATATTATAATGCTTTTGTGATGTAATGCAACAAGTGTTTTTTTTGTAATTTGATAACGATGTATTATTTTGCAAAAGCTTTTATGATGAAATGGAATGTTGTTTTAATGTTTCTGCTTCGATGTTTCTTCAAGTTAATGAAATTATATGTTTTACGTGCAATGATTTACTAGTTGTAAGCGTCCCGGGAACGGGGCCATACAAGTTGGTATCAGAGCCAAAGTTTAAGTGAAATGGGTAAATTTTCGAAATAAACCTAAACTTAAACTGAAAATGGGATGGAAAGGGAAGGGATGCTAGTCTGAGTAGCTGCGTGCCGGTATTTGTGTTCATGTTATGTGGTGTAAGTGCTTTTTGTATATTTAGATACTGATGTGGTCAGGATAGGTAATGCTCGGGGTATGAAGAATAAAGTAAGTGGCTAATCACAACTGGCCACCGTAATTAGGGACTTACTATACTTGACATAAACTGAGTTGTTTCTTTGAATGATCGTGTTGGTGTTTGAATCTTTCAGTGTGTGTGAGGATGGCCGGTGGTAGATCATCTAAAGCTTCACGTGGTGGAGGTCGCGTTGGACTTGTTGCTGGTGCTCACCGATGGGTGAGAGAAATGGAGGTGGTACTTGATATCAGCGAGTGTCGAGAAGACCAAAAGGTGAAGTTTGCTGCCCACTCGTTTGTGGACTCGGCTTTGTGTTGGTGGGACAATATTGTCCAAGCCAAGGGTAGTCGGGCAATTAGGATAATGAGGTGGCCTGAGTTGAAGAAGCTGGTAATTGAGGAGTTATGTCTCATCAAGAGATGGATAAGGTGGAGAGAGAATTCCTGTAGCTGGAGGCGGGAACAATGACACATTAACAATACACCACCAAATTCAATGAGATGGCATGGCTGGTGCCACATCAGGTGACACCTCTGTCACGAAAGATTATGCGGTATGTCTAGGGTTTGTCGGCGGATGTCCGTAGGCACATGATCGCTGCCCAACCGAGCACGTTTAGGTCGGCAATTGATATGGTGGAAAGGTTGTATGACGAGCGAGAGGTGGTGGTGGCTGAGGTGAGGAAGAAGGGTGGTGGCGACCAGAATTGGAATGGGAAAAGGTTTGGTCAGGGTGGTGCCCCGATGAGTAACAAGAAGGCACGAACGGATGACTGTCGTGTGGTCACACCTGGTGCGGGGTCGAAGAGGTGTGGGAAATGCGGGAAGGAGCATTCGGGAGAATGCAACTGGGGATTAAATATGTGCTTCAAGTGTGAGAAGCCTGGTCATATGGCTATAGATTGTGGGGTTATGAGGTGTTTTAATTGTGGAGAACATGGTCACAAAAGTAGAGACTGTAAGAAGTCGAGGGCCGAGGGTTCAGGGGTGAAGAAGACTGGAGGAGAAGGACAAAAGGCGAGCGCCAGAGCATTTACGATAATGCAGAAGGTGGCTAGGACGGACCCTGATGTTGTGTCAGGTACGTTTCTAGTAAACCAAACTTTAGCCTCTGTGTTATTCGATTCTGGTGCTAGTAAAAGTTTTATTTCTGTTGTTTTCTGTGCTAAACTGCCTGTTAGTAGTAAGAGTGTGGATACGCCCTTCGATATAGAAATTGCCATACGGAAGTCTACCAGGATTTCTGAGGTGATAGAAGACTACGATGTGGAATTAGAACGTCATAAGTTTCCTGTTAGACCATTCGTGATAACCTTAGGTGGTTTCGATGTAGTTCTTGGGATGGATTGGTTAGCGGATTACAAGGCGAACATTGTGTGTCGCAAGAAGATGATTCGGTTAACAGCGCCCGACGGGAATATGGTGATGGTTTATGGTGATCGGGTCACTACGATTCCGAAGGTGATTTCGATGGCAGTGGCAGGAAAGTGCATGAGGCGTGGATGTAACGCCTACTTAGCTTATGTAAAGGATGTGGATACCCTACACCACAATTTTCCAATGTACCGGTTGTGTGTGACTTTCCAGATGTATTTCCCGAAGACTTACCAGGAGTGCCACCTGACCTGACCGTGTGATCGAGTTTCAGATCGATTTGATACCGGGTGCCCAACTTGTTGCCAAGGCACCGTATCGTTTGGCTCCAACTGATATGAAAGAGTTGATGGAGCAATTGCAAGAGCTGCTTGATGAGGGGTTTATTAGACCGAGCATCTCTCATTGGGGTGCTTTGGTCTTATTCGTAAAGAAGAAGGACGGTAGCATAAGGATGTCTATAAACTACCGTGAGCTGAACAAGTTGACGGTGAAGAATCGGTACCGTTACCCAGGATTGATGATTTGTTTGATCAGCTTCAAGGTTCCAGTTGGTTTTCAAGGATAGATCTTTGATCTAGCTACCATCAGCTAAAGGTGAAAGAGCAAGATATTCCTAAAACAGCTTTTCGCACGCGTTATGGTCACTACGAGTTCCTCGTTATGTCATTTGGTTTGACCAACGTGTCAGCTGCTTTTATGGATCTGATGAATCGAGTGTGTTGGCAGATGTTGGATAAAACAATGATTGTGTTTATTGATGACATCCTGATTTATTCGAAGAGCGAGATAGAGCATGCCGGTCACATTCGAGAGGTGTGGGAGATGTTGAGAATGGAGAATTTGTATGCCAAGTTCTCTAAGTGCGTGTTCTGGTTGCGTGAGGTTCAATTCTTGGGTCACATGGTGAATCCCGACGGGATTATGGTGGACCCGGCAAACGTGGAGGCGGTAATGAAATGAAAGTCTCCCAAGCCGCCATCCGAGATTCACAGTTTCTGGGTTTGGCGGGCTATTACAGGAGATTTATTCAACACTTCTCTAAGATCGCTTCTCCACTAACCAAGTTGACCCCGAAGGATGTAAAGTTTGTATGGGGTCAAGCTCAAGAGAAGGCATTCGAGGAGTTAAAGGCGAGGTTGACTCAAGCTCCTATTTTATCATTACCCGATGGAAGTGAAGATCTGGTGGTTTATTCTGATGCTTCCTACTCGGGGTTAGGGTGTGTGTTAATGCAGAGAGGAAGGGTTATAGCCTATGCAAATCGACAGTTGAAGGTTCATGATGTTAACTATCCTATTCATGATTTGGAGCTAGCAGCTATGGTCTTCGCGTTAAAGATTTGGAGGCACTACCTATACGGGACAAAGTGCATCATATTCACTGACCACAAGAGCTTGAAGTACTTCTTCGAGTAGAAAGATTTGAACATGAGGCAGAGGAGATGGTTGGAGCTTATAAAGGATTATGATTTCGAGATCCATTACCATCCGGGCAAAACCAATGTGGTGGCAGACGCCCTTAGCCGAAAAGAGAGACCCGAGCCGATTCGGGTGAATGCTTACAAATTAATCATGACCTCTGATGTAATGAAGCAAGTCAAAGAGTTTCAAGATGATGCATTAAAAGAAGATCATCTTAACTTCGAAAGAATGAGAGGTCTGGTAGCAAAATTGGGTGAAAACACACTCGGTGTTAGAACCCAATTCGGGCGGATATGGATTCCTCGTTTTGGGGATCTACGCGTGAAGATTATGGATGAAGCTCACAAGACTCGATACTCTATTCATCCTGGTGCTACAAAGATGTATCAAGACATGAAGAAAGATTATTGGTGGTCGGGTATAAAGCGTGACGTGGTGGAGTATGTGAGTAAATGCCTTACTTGTTTACAAGTGAAGGCCGAGCACCAAAAGCCGGATGGGAAGATCCAACCGCTGGATATACCAGAGTGGAAGTGGGAGCATATCACTATGGATTTTATCACGAAGCTACTGCATACCGTGAAAGGGTATGATGCCATATGGGTGATAGTTGATCGGCTGATGAAAAATGCTCACTTCCTACCGATCCGCGAGACATATTCATCTGAGAGGTTGGCGGATCTATTCACTAAAGAGATTGTAACTCGTCATGGTGTGCCGGTGTCTATTGTGTCCGATCGCGACACCCGGTTTACATCTAAATTTTGAAAGAAATTCCACGACGCAATGGGAACAAGGTTACACATTAGCACGGCTTATCATCCTCAGACGGACAATCAGTCAGAAATAATGATTCAGACGCTGGAGGATATGCTCCGGGCATGCGTCATTGATTTTGAAGGAAGTTGGGATGACCACTTACCATTAGCTGAGTTCTTATATAACAACAATTATCATGCCAGTATTGGTATGCCTCCTTATGAGATGTTATATGGTAGGAGATGTAGGACACCCGTGTGTTGGGGTGATATCGGCCATAAAGAGTTAGGGAGCGTCGAAGTGGTCGAGGCTACGACTGAGAAATTGGAAAGGATTAAAGCCTTCATGAAGGCAGTCAAAGATAGATAGAAGTCGTATGCTGTTAAATGATGTAGACCGATTGAGTTCTAAGTGGGTGATAGAGTTATGTTGAAAGTTTCACCTTGGAAAGGTATCATTCGATTCAGGATGCGGGGCAAGCTGAGCCCGAGATACATAGGGCCTTTCCGAATCATTGCTCGAGTAAGATATGTGGCCTATAGACTAAAGTTACCAGAGGAGTTAAGTGGAATTCACCCGACATTCCATGTATCTCATTTGAGAAAGTGTTTAGCAGACGAGGATATGGTTGTACCGCTGGAAGATATCAAGGTAGATGAATGGCTCAATTATGTGGAGCAACCAGTGGGGATCATCGATCACAAAGAGGAGGTTAAGGAATAAAATGGTTCCTCTTGTGCCCATACAGTGGAAGCACAGAAAGGGATCGGAGTCTACGTGGGAGACCGAAGAAGAGATGAGGCAGCATTACCCACGTTTGTTTGAGGAATAACAGGTTTCAGGGACGAAACCTATATAAGGGGGTGGACTTGTAACACCCGGTTATTTTTCTTGAAGCCAAAGAAAGAAGAAAAAGAAAAAAATAAATAAAGCCCAAGTGGAGGGACCAATCTTGCCAAAAGGGGAAAATTTTGGGAGAGTGGGTGTAAAAGGGGATGGTAGCCCATTCCCCCTCTCCCATACTCATTCAATCGGTTTTGGAGAGGGAGAAAGGGAGAAAGGGCTGAAACTTAGGGTTTTTGAAGAATCAAGGTGCAAAAGTTGAAGCCATGCAGGTTTGTAGGAAGCTCTACTAGAAGGGGCTGATAATGTGAGTTCTAGAACCCCTCTTTTACACATTTTTGACTGATTTTGGGGCTGGAACACAATTAAAACCATTTTGTTGTGTGGGGTGTTAAAACCCGTATGTGTGTGTGTGATTCGGGTGGTGGGCTTGATTTCGGACCATGTTGTGCTTGAGTGGTGTTATGGTTGTGTTGTAGGGCTTAGGATGGTTGGTTTTAGCCTCGAACAGGTTAGAAAAGGGTCTAGAGGCCAAAACTGAAAGTTCATGTTCGAAGAAGACTACATTCTGCACCCAGCTAGGGCTCATACGACTAGGAGCCATGAGACCGAATAGCATGCGACTGAAGGCCATACGGTCATAAGGTATGCGAATGAGGGTCATATGCATGATGGTCATGCGACTGGAGGAAATACGGCCAAATGTCATGCGACTGAGGCCATGCGCCTGAACAGTGTGCGACTGAGTCCATGCGCCTGAAAGTCATGCAACTGAAGGCTATGCGACTAGGAGTCCATTCGCCCATAGTGTCCATATGCATAAGTGCCCATTCGCCCCATAGTGTCCATACGCCTAAGTGTTCTCATGCGCTTGGAAGGCCATGCGACTGGATAGTGCTCATACGCCCAAATAGGGCTCATGCGCCTTAAAAGACTTAGACTATTTTCTGACTTTCGGGAGAAAAGTAAAGAGTAGGCTTTGACTTGGGAGGTTCCCGGGGGTTCATGTAAGTTGACTTTCGAGGTCATAGATGATGTGTTGGGGTATGTATTATTGATGTTTATGCATGATGGTATGTAAGATTGATGATGATGTATGATGGTGCCGTGTATGGCGATGTTTGTATGTCTATGTTGATATTTCTTATTATGTATGATTATTTTCCCGTGGCTTTACGTTTAATTTCAATGAATGAAATGAAAGTATTATGTAACGTAAAGTGAAAGATAATGAAAAGAGGAACGAAATGAAAAATTCATGCATAGAATGAACGTAAGAAAGGCTTGCAAGCAAATGTATGGAGGTTCACACCCATTGAGGGGTGTTAGCTCAACCATGTGCGGGTTAGCTACCCCATGAGGATGCACACTAGGGCCTAATCCTTGTGATTAAGCAAATGTATGAAGGTTCACACCCAATGAGGGGTGTCAGCTCAACTGTATGTGGGTTAAATACCCTATGAGGATGCACACAAGGGGTTCAATTTTTGTGATTGACCATATGTATAGGGTTCTTGTCGCTTAACCCTAGATGAATTGCTTGGTGCTCTAGAGGGGGGTTAAGCACATGACAGGACCTAGATGGAAACGAAAGATAATAAATGTACGAAATGAACGATGATGAAGATAATAACTATTATCTATGTGTATGTACGATATGTGATCACGTTCTAAAGGCTGGTATGCTTTGAAGAAAGTAAAGAGTTGTTTTAAACGAAAGATAAAGTATGTTTTATTATAAAACTAGAACTCACTCAGCAACACTGACTTTTATGTGTTTCCAGTTGGCAGGTAATATTACTGAGGATGGCACGGGGCAGCTACTCGGCTCGTTTTGGATGGCATCCATATTTATAATGCTTTTGTGATGTAATGCAACAAGTTTTTTTTGTAATTTGATAACGATGTATTATTTTGAAAAAGCTTTTATGATGAAATGGAATGTTGTTTTAATGTTTCCGCTGCGATGTTTTTTCAAGTTAATGAAATTATATGTTTTACATGCAATGATTTACCAGCTGTAAGCGTCCCGGGAACAGGGCCTTACACTTTGAAATGAGCATGATGGAGGAAATGTGCTTCTTTTTTGGTCTGCAAGTAGAACAAAAGCCTGAAGGCATTCTTATTCATTAAGAAAAGTATGTCAAATAGATTCTTAAGAAATTCAAGATGGATGATGCATATTTTGAATTGACCCCATTTACCGCACAAACATGTCTCACTGCGGATGAAAATGGGAATATGTTGATCCTCATCTTTATAGATCAATGATTGGTTCACTAATGTATGTACAGCCAGTCGCCCAGACATCACCTTTGTTGTGGAATATTGTGCTCGATACCAATATATATATAGATTTCTTTTATCTTGCTGATACATAGAAATTTCAGGGGAGAATAATATAAAAATAATTGTCTTTCATTCTTGTAGGACTCCTAGAAATAAAGATTTTATTTGTCTGAAAGATTTGAAGGAGGTCAACAGTATTATGTTTGGATATGCATGATAGGCTCAGCCAGAATACGAAGTAGACAGTGATCATGTAGCTAAACTAAAGGAATAAGAAACTTGATGACTAGAAATATCCACTTGACATTTTGGCCTACACAAAGTCACAAATCATTGTTCAAAATGGGTTGAGAGCGTCATAAACTCTACCTTGATGAACTTCAAAGAAAAGTTCCCTTTCCCCTTCCCCGTTGTAAGGATTCCTGAAGTCTGATGCAACCCAAAACTGCCTAAGTGTTTCAGCAACATGCACTAAGTACTGAAGTGAAGAATGCTTCGGAAGAATTACACAAAGCATTAGAAAATACTCTAAGTGTAATTTCTTCCGAAGCCAAGACCAATATCTTCCGAAGCCTAACATGAAGTCTTCCGAAGCTTGAAGAGACAAAGTCTTCCGAAGCTTCAACCTATGAAGACAGATTTCTTCCGAAGACTTTTAGTACACATGCTTTATCTGATGTACTGTTCCATAAAGCACCTTTTCCGCTGCGTCTCTGATAAGTCACCAACTTACAAGAGTTGGTGAAAAGGTCCATGCTTTTGGTAACTGTACATTGAGGTCTTGTGTCTGAGACTTTCTACTTTATGTACTTTATCCTTTTTGTAATGTATAAGGATGTGAGCTATGGCATGTCATAGTCACAAGGTCAAAAGGCAGATATGCCTTTTGATCCTACAATTGATTTTGTTAGTGTCTAGTCAATTGTATCCAGCTGGCTTTCATAGTATAGCCGGCTGTAGGTTGTAGTATAAGTATTCCAAGTTCTTGTATCTTTCCATATGCTTTGTAACACTTGTAAAAGAACTTGAGAAAGCAATATACTGCTACCTTGAAAACTATATTCTCTTGTTCTGTCTCTTGCTTAACTGTGTTCTCTGCATCACCTTTGGTTACCTAGTTCACTGTTTGATTAAGATTTAGTTAATCTCCTCATTGTGTTGTTGTGTTGTAATTGTGTTCAAGCCCTTGAACGATCCTGCAATTGGTATCAGAGCTCTCAGGCTCGTGATATAAGATCTAACCATCTTAAGATCCCTCACACACACAAAAACTAAACTTTTCTCAAATGGCTTCCATCTCAAAGACTGATATGGAGACTGGAACCATGAACAAATCCCCATTGATCACTCTTGATGACTTCGACACCTGGTGCATGAGGATGGAAGGCTTCATCAGGTCTCTTGACTCAAGAATGTGGGAATCTGTTGAATATGGACCTTTCATACCTAGCACCCCCTCTGCTACCGGTGCTGGTATGATTCCTAAAGATGTGGCCAACTACTCAGATGAAGATAGGAAAAGAGTAGAGATTGACAGGAAGGCCATGACTGCTCTTCAGACTGCTATTCCAAACTCTGTGTACAGAGGTTTTAAGAAGTGCAAGACAGCTAAACAGCTGTGGGATGCACTGAAGCTGATGTATGAAGGCTCCTCTGAAGCCAAGGAGAACAAGAAAGATCTTCTGAAGCAGCAGTTTGAAAATTTCACCTTTAAAACAGGTGAAACCATGACCCAACAATACTTCAGGTATGTTGAGATTGTGGATACCCTTGTGGATGGAGGAGTTCCTCTTGAGAACAGAGACATTGTAAGGAAGTTCATGTCCTCACTTCCTAGGCAATGGACACACTATTGTGTGGTAATCAAGAGGACTGAGAACCTTAAAACTCTTACTCTGACAGAGTTATATGGGATTCTCAGTGGATACCAGATGGAGATGAACTTACAAGGTTCATCTGGCAACTCTAACAATCAAATGGGTTCAGCCCTTCATGTGGCTGAAAGGGACAGCATAGAACCCCAACATCATCTCCTATGCTACCCTGACAACTCACAAAAGGGTCCTTTCATCACCTTCCCGGAGACACCAAGGGAGAACTTTACTCAAGGGAGTCCATTCCAAGAGACAAGTTCTTCTCAAGCCTTTGTGTCTGCAGATGAAAGCTGTGGAAATTATCTCTTCACTCTTGAAGATCTAGACTGTATCCATCCAGATGACCTGGAATACATGGAGATAGTTCAGCAGATGGCTCTTCTCACTCACAGAGCCAAGAAGTTCTACAAGAGGACAGGAAGAAAATTTCCAAGCAATGCTACCAGTGGAAAGTTTGGCCTGGATAAAAGCAAAGTTAAGTGTTACAATTGTAACCTTATGGGTCACTTCGCCAGGGAGTGTAAGGCACCCAGAGCAAATGGGGGTCAAACACAACTCAGACCAAACTTCACCAACAATACCCCTCAGGCTGAGAAGACAAAGCAACATGCTGCGGTTGCTGTTGAAGAGGGAGGATTTGACTGGAGTTTTCAGGTGGAGGATGCTTCTCCAAACCAAGCATTGATGGCTGATCATGATGAAGCCAAGGTATTAGAACATCTTTGCTCCCCTGAATGCATTGCTAAAGTAAATAGATACAGGTCCTACAACCTAGAGATGAGATCTGATCTTGAGTCATTAAACATATTGAAATCTGACTTTAGAAAACTGAAAATGATTACAAGTTAAAGATAGAAGACTTGGAGAAAACTATTTCAGTACTAAAACATGAACAACAGATTTTAGAACTCAGATCCAAGATCTCATCACTAAGTTGACTAAGTGCCAGGCTGAGCTTGTGATCAGCAAAGCCCTGGCAGAGAAAAGTGTTCTTGAAGAAGAGACCTTCAAGAACATGATATCCTCATCCCTACACAATAAGGTTTGTTATCAAAATAGACAGGGACTGGGATCAAATGAGATAGCTCCTCCACACACAATCTTGTCTGTAAGATCTCCTAGGTGTGGAACTTGTGAAGATGAGCTTCCTCTCATAGATCCAGTAAGTGAGGATGATGAAGAAGTGATAGTGAGGAATCCCTCTGAGAAGAGTGAAGAAGAGGATTCCTCCAAGGGCCACTATCCTTCTGAGGAGAAGAAATTAACTGTGATGACCAAGTCCAAGAGAAAGAACTTGATCAGGAAGAGCAAAAGGAAAGCAAAGAAGGCTCAAGAAATCAAGGCTACCTTTGATGCTAAGCAGAAACAAGTGTTTATCTCTGCAGGCTTCAAAGCAATAAGGACTGAAGACATCCACCAAAGCCTCTTATCTAAGAGTTCTGGTTCATGTTCAAATCATCTCAGTACAAAGAAGAAGACTGAGCTGCTGTGTACCACTGCTGCACAGCCTGGACCATCAAATTCCAGAACAGTTCACAGCCCAAGGAAACTGTATCTGAATCTACCAAGATGAAGGTGAAAAAGGAATGTGACCAAGGCCAGTCTTGCTCTCAAAAGGAGATTTCTTTGAAGAAGAAAATGCTGTGTGTTATGTGTGAAAGTACTTCTCATATTGCCAAGGATTGTCCATACAATCCTAAAAGTACTATCCACATGACCAATACAAAGACTTCAAAGAATCTCAAGAAGTCTCAAGCTTCGGAAGGAAAGTCTGTTTCCTTCGGAAGCTCCAAATCAAAGAAGAAGGTAAATGGAAAATTACCTTCGGAAGCAAAGTTGGTCTCGGAAGAAAGGAGTTCTTCCGAAGTACTAAAGTCTACTGCAGTGACTGTAGATTCTTCCGAAGTATCAGTCATTAAAACTTGTGAAGCTCCAAAAGCTTCTAAGGTTTTGAAGGTCAAGTCCAAGACTCCAAAGGTGGTGTGGAAGTCTAAGAAAGACCAAATGACTGAGGTTTCTCCATCAACAACAGCCGAAGATCCCCTCTGTACAACCATAGGATCTATTACTGTTGCATTACCTTCTATTACACTTACTGAACCCAAGACAAGTAAGGCTTGGGTTTCCAAATGTAACTAATCATTTTCTTTGTGCAGGAACAGCTCAAGACAAACAAGAATGTCTGGATAATTGACAGTGGCTGTTCCAGGCACATGACAGGCGATAGGTCTTTACTTCATAATTTTGAGAGAATTGATGGAGGACCAGTTGCTTTTGGAGGAAATGAAGGTGGTTACATTTATGGAAGGGGCAAGGTCACAAATGGTAAGCTCAGCATTGAGAAGGTAAATTTTGTTAAGGAGCTTGGGTACAATCTTCTGAGTGTATCTCAATTTTGTGATCAGAGTCATAACATGCTCTTCACTGAGCATGAGTGCATTGTTCTCAAACCTGGAGTGGTCATTCCTCATGAGCATATTCTGCTCAGAGCCCCCAGGAAAGGGAACATGTACAAGATGGATTTGCAAGAAACATCTCCCTCTGGAGAAGTTTCATGCTTTCTATCTAAAGCAAATAGTGATGAGTCTTTCCTATGGCATAAAAGAATGTGCCATGTAAACTTTAAGAATATGAATAAATTAATTAAACATGATCTGGTAACTGGAATGCCAAAGAAAGAGTTTACAAGTGATGATCATTGTGTTGCATGCCTGAAAGGGAAGCAACACAAGGTATCTCACAAGCCTAAGGAAAAGAACTCCATCACTACTCCCCTACACTTATTACATATGGATCTCTTTGGCCCCACCAGTGTAATGAGTTTAGGAAGGACCTTATACTGTCTAGTGATCACAGATGATTTTACAAGATTCACTTGGGTTTTCTTTCTTAGAACTAAAGATGAGACTCCTGAGATTCTAAAGAATTTCATCTTAAAGATTGAGAATCAATGTGATCACAAGGTCAAAACCATAAGATGTGATCAAGGAACTGAATTCAAGAACCAAATCCTTGATACATTTTGTGATGACAAGGGTATTACAAGACAATACAGTGCTCCCAGGACTCCTCAGCAAAACGGAGTTGCTGAGAGGAGAAACAGGACACTTATTGAAGCTGCAAGAACTATGTTGTCTGACTCTAAACTGCCTATCACCTTCTGGGCAGAGGCAGTTAATACTGCCTGCTATGTGCAAAACAGAGTCTTAGTAGTTAAGACACATGGTAAGACTCCTTATGAACTTTGGCACAAGAGGAAACCTTTCATTGGTTTTCTCAGGTCATTTGGATGTCCCTGCACCATCTTGAATACCAAAGATCAAGTTGCCAAGTTTGCTGAGAAATCAGACGATGGACACTTCATTGGATACTCTTCTCAAGCTAAAGCTTATAGAGTATACAATCTCAGAACTAGAATCATTGAGGAGTCAGCCAATGTGACTTTCAATGAGCACACTCCCAGTGTGGCTGGTTCTGGTCCGGATTGGCTATTTGATCTTGATTTAGTTACCAACTGTTTTAATAAATCTTGTGAGCATGTTTCAGGATCTGCAGAAAATTTAAATACAGGTGATCCTGATCCAAGATTTGAGCTTGGAAGACCTTCAGCTCCAGTTGGAACTACTTCGGCAAATGAGGTTTCTATCAGCACAACAATGATAAATCCAGCTGATACATCTGGCATGCCTTCAAATTCCAGTTCAGAGGCCTCTCAACCAGATAAAGACATCTCAATTGCAGAAGATAACAATGGTGATGGTGAAAGTGATCAAGAATCTCTTGATGCTAATAACCATACCATAGATGATAACATCAATGATGTCACACACTCATTGGATCAAGTTAATCTTGATAAGTGTGATAATGTGGAGGATCAATCTTCAAGACCAGATCTAAATTTCTCAAATTTGGATCTATCTCAGCAACTTGCTGTGATCCCTCAGCTAAGGATCCACAAGTCTCATCCTACTACAAACATCATTGGAGATGTTATCTCCGGGGTAAAGACAAGAGGGCAAACCCATGAAGCAAATGTTTGTCTTCACTCTTGTTTTCTATCCCAGTTAGAGCCAAAGAAAGTTGAGGAGGCTCTAAAGGATGGAAGTTGGGTTGAAGCTATGCAACAAGAGCTGCTTCAATTCAAAAGACAGAAAGTTTGGAACCTTTGTCCTCTTCCTCATGGGAAGACTACCATTGGAACCAAATGGGTTTTTAGGAATAAAAAGGATGATAGAGGAATCATCATCAAGAACAAGGCTAGACTAGTTGTTCAAGGATACACACAAGAAGAAGGGATTGACTACACTGATGTCTTTGCTCCTGTAGCTAGACTAGAAGCTGTTAGGATATTCCTGGCATTTGCTGCATCCAAGAACTTCAAGGTCTACCAACTTGATGTAAAGTGTGCTTTCTTATATGGAGTGATTGATGAGGAGGTTTATGTCAAACAACCACCTGGTTTTGTAGATCCTGATCATCCTGATTATGTCTGCAAGCTTGACAAAGCTCTCTATGGGCTGCATCAGGCACCCAGGAAGTGGTATGAGACACTGTCTGAGTATCTCTGTAAACATGGTTACAGGAGAGGTACTATAGATGGAACTCTCTTCATCAAAGGACAAGGAAACGACATTCTGCTAGTTCAAGTATATGTGGATGACATCATCTTTGGCTCAACCAATTCAAGGCTCTGCAAAGACTTTGAAAAGCTGATGAAAGATAGATTTGAAATGAGTTCAATGGGAGAACTTAATTTCTTTCTGGGAATTCAAGTGAAGCAGGTTGAAGATGGCATTTTCATAAGTCAGTCAAAGTATATTCAAGATATACTCAAGAGGTTCAACATGACTGATTGTAAGACTGCTAAGACACCCATAGCCAGAAACCACTCCCTTGGTCCAGATCTTGAGGGGGAGTGTGTAGATGAGCACTTATACAGGGCTATGATTGGGTCTCTTATGTATCTTACAGCTAGCAGGCCTGATATCATGTTTGCTACATGTATTTGTGCAAGATATCAAGCTAATCCTAAGATGTCTCACTTAATCACTGTGAAAAGGATTTTAAGATACCTCAAAGGTGCTTCAACACTTGGTTTATGGTATCCAAAGAATTCTAATTTCAATCTGTATGCCTATACAGACAGTGATTATGGTGGTTGCAACATGACTGCAAAGTCTACATCTGGGGGATGTCAATTCCTTGGTGGAAGGGTTGTCTCATGGCAATGCAAGAAACAAACCTGTGTGTCTGCATCAACTGCTGAGGCTGAATACATGCTGCTTGCTGCAAGCTGCTGTGCTCAAGTGCTTTGGATTCAAAATCAGATGCTAGACTACGGATTTAACTTCAAAGAGACTCCTATCCACATAGACAACAACAGTGCTATCTCTATCACTGAGAATCCTGTGCAGCACTCAAGGACCAAACACATCAACATCAGGTATCATTTAATAAGAGATAACTATGAAAAGGGGTTAATTAAACTAGTCAAAGTTCACACAGATGAACAATATGCTGATCTGTTCACAAAAGCTTTTGATGAACAGAGATTTAAGTATCTGATATCAGCTATTGGGATGATCAACTTTGAGTAGATTTTTTTTTAAAACTAATTCTAATTATTTCTTCTTAAAAATATGTGTGTCCTAAGTTGTCTAGTTCATCACTTTCATAAGCTCATGTTTTCTTTGAATGAAAAACTCTTTTTGAAGACTTTCCTTAGATTCTTGAAAATTTTCTGATACTTCGGAAGATAATGTTTTACCTTCGGAAGAAAAATATGTCTTCAAAATAAATGACTGTCTAAGAGATTTTACCTTCGGAAGAAGTCAAAATTTATCTTCCGAAGCTTAAAATTCTCAACTTAGACACTTATTCATTTTTAAGGACTTTTTCCTTCCGAAGCAAAAATTACTTTCGGAAGCTTTGTTCATTCTTATACAAAGCTTCCAAAGTTTATTTCTCTTCCGAAGCATAAATCTTTAAGACTCTC
This sequence comes from Flaveria trinervia, assembly GCA_025506515.1. NCBI lineage: Eukaryota > Viridiplantae > Streptophyta > Magnoliopsida > Asterales > Asteraceae > Flaveria > Flaveria trinervia. The sequence continues at coordinate 79,032,190 of CM046452.1, read as the reverse complement.
AGGAAAATTCTTCCGAAGTCACTTTAGCTTCGGAAGCTTTTTCAATCAAACTTCCGAAGACAAATTACTTTCGGAAGCTTTTCGAACTCCAAGAAAACTACTTTTTGAGCAAAAAGGTAAACTACTTTTTCAGAGGTGGGACCGACATACGGATTTCAAAGTTTATCCTCTTTCATTAAACTTTATCTGAAATCCTTCTCTCTCATATAAACCCAACGGTTTCCCCCTCTTCTATCATGCTTTTCTTCCATACCTAAAACCCAAAGCTTTCTCTCTGAAATTTACTTCCCATTCTTTTCTCTTCATCTCTGAGCTACCTCACAATGGCTGACCTTCCACACAGAAATGATCCTCACTTTGCCATGCAGCTACACAGACAACACAATCAGGTTGCTCTGTTATGCTCTGACAAAGATCCTCATTTCTCAGAGGTTTGCCGTTTCTTGTCTTTGTCTCACTACTTCACCTCCCTAACCATTGATCCTCCTCTATATGAGGATCATCTGCTTGAATTCTGGAAGACCTGCCAAGAGGTCATTATGGATGGGGAGAAGGCACTGTCTGCCACAGTGCAGGGGAGAACAATTTTCATCACTCCGGCCATCATCAATCGACATCTTCAGCTGGATGATGAAGCAGGTGAAGTGTTCTTTCCAAAAGAAGCAGTAATCATTCCTTCGAGCAGATGGGCTATGAAGGAGATTTCTCTGTAAAGACCTTCAGGAAAGGGAAGGTCTCATCCCAGTGGAAATACCTGCTCCATGTGGTTATCCACAGCTTATCAAACAAGCATGGTGGATGGGACCAGATTCCTGAGGATCTCTCCTTTATAGTTCATGGAATGGTTCAGGGGGTCAAGTTCAGGTATTCACAATTTGTTTATACTAATTTACTTGCAAACTTAGACTCCTTAGAATATTACATGTTTCCTAGATATGTTCAACACATTCTTAACTGTGAACTGGGCTCACAGTTGAGGGAAACAGGCAATATTCTTAAACTGGGACAGATGAAGCCCGGCATCTTTAAAATTATGAAGAAGCCAACTGTAGGCTTCTCAGGGGTAGAAACAGCCCTAGTCCCAAAAATGTTAGAGCTCATTGCTCAAGGTGACAACATAGCAGTCCAAGCTAGTGTTGAACCCACACCTACTGCTCTCCTACCCTCTTCACAACCTCCAATATTCATCACCTACAAAAGAAAATCCCAACGAACCCCTGCTCAGGCTATTGAGTCTGTGCAGGCCCCCAAATACTCAACCTTACAGGAAGAAGTGGACTCCAGAGCTCCCACTTCTCCTGAGGAGCAAACCACTCCCATTACTTTACCTATCAGGGCTGAGGTTCCTCAAGCTCAACCTGATGAGCTCATTAGCCCAACAACTGTAAGCCTTCACTCTGAGTCTCAACACTCAAGTGAACAACCTTCAGGGGATAGCTACCATCCCCAGCCTTTGGATCTAAACCAACCAATTCCCAACCTATCCTTTTACACTGATGAAGACTTAGGATTCAGTGAGTACCATGAGTCTCTCTTCTCCTCCCCTACTCAAAGAGAGATGAGTACCTCTGACTCTCCTCAGTCTATCCCTCATCAGTCACCTATTACTGAGGTGGACACATCTGAACCTGTTCAGGATGTCCATATGGAAGAGGCTCTCACTTTTGAAAGTGATTACATCATTAAGACCTCAACCATGGCAACTCAGCCCATTGGCATCTTAACTGAGGTTGCCAGTGAGCAGAGGAAAACCAGCAGCCAAGAAACTCAAGCTGGTGGTGAGAGAAGGACTTTGGTCCAATCCTCTCATCCCCCAGTGATTCTTCTGATGAAGATGAGGGGAATTTGAGACTAAAGGTACAAAAATTGTCACAAACATGTACCTATCTAGTCTCTAAGGTTAGTCACTTGGAATCTCAGGTGACTACCCTGCAAAAAGGGTCAATGATCAGCAACTCCAGATTTCATATCTGCAGGAAAAACTAGCTGGGAGACCTTTAAGGAGAGCTCAACCAGGAACACAAGAACCTGTGGAAGTGATTGATTTATCCTCCAGCTCACCTATGCAAGTGGGTGATGCTACCAAAAAGGGGGAGAATGTTATCACAACCACAGAACCTGGGAGTTCTTCAAAGAGAATGGACATAGAGGACTCACCATCCTCACTTGCTGTTGTGCATTCTCAGCAACTTCCTCAAGTTCACATTAATGTGGACTCTATAGACTCTCTCATCAGGAGTCTCTTTGAGGAAGGTATACCAAGGGCTGTCTCATCTCCACCACATGGAACTGGCAACTACATCATCAGATGGAGGTATGATGATGACAGAAGAGCCCTCATACTTCACAGAGTTCAAGGTCAACAAGAAGTCTTTCAGTTCCAAAGCCTGAGCTTCTATGAAGGACTGGATTTAGTCAACATGCCACTTGTCAACCCAAGCAAATCTAGACAAGCTGACAGGCTGGCTCAAAGAATCCAAGACAGGATCCTTGCAGAGTTCTCTCTAAGAAGGAGACTTAGGCAATCAGGCAATGTCATCGGTCAACTGGATGTTGAGGTGGACCCTAAGATTAGTTTCATAGGGGAAACCTTGGCTGAAGGCCCAGTGGCAGAACCTGAGACCTTGTCTCACCATCAACAACTGCTGCAGAGGTCCAAACTCCATCTGAGACACCTGCTGGTGAAGGTGTTCTCAGCCTCTCTCTGGCCAGAGCATGGAAGCTACACCAAGCAATGAAGGCCAAGCCTCAATCCACCCTGAGTCACAAAGGTCTGTTGGTGACAAAGGGAAAAGGATAATGACTCCTGAGGAAATTGAGGAGGAAGAGAGAGAGAGGAAAAGGAGGCTAAGGGGAGAAAGTTCTTCTGGGTCATCAAAATTCATGCAAGCTGCAATCAGGGCTGCCCCCAGACCAAATACTCAAAATGATGAACAAAGGGCAGTCAGGATTAATTATTTACAGACCAGGAACTATGATGTTGATGAAATCATCTCCCTCCCCTTAGAAGAGTTGAATGAACTGGCTGACATGGAAGTGTCAAGAGAGATAAGGAGAAAGAGGATGCAAGGTTACTTCTCCAATTCAAAGAGGAGAGGAGACAGAAAAGACTTCACAAGCATACTCCCACTCTCTCTCCAGTTCAAGAAAGTCCTGCACAGGAAGATGTGGCTCCACAAGAACCTCAGGTAGATAAAGAAGAGGATAGAATCAAAATGATAAACTACCTGAGTGCCACAGGCTTCTATCAGGCAAATACACTTCTTCCCCTGTCCTATGACTTCATTGAGTTCGAGTACTTAAAGCAACTTGAGCTTGAGTTAGTCAAAGAAAGAAAAACAACCAAAAGGAAGCTAAGGGAAGAAGCTGCAAAGTCAAGAACCATCATTCAAAAGAATGCAAAGAAGTCTGCTGACAGACAAAGAATGATGAGCTTCTTGAAGTCATATGGATTCTCCGGAAGGAGACTTGGTCCCATGTCTCTATCTACAATGGATGAGCATATAAGGGTAATCAAGCAGAAGATTAAAAGTGGTGAACTCATTGACTTGCACTCTCTTCCAAGTCAAGTCCCACCTGAAGTGGAGGTCAAGTTTGAACAACCAGAGACACCTGAACCAGAACCTCCAGCTGAGCCTCAGCAAACTTCATCTTCTGATCCAAGACAGGGTCAAACTCCCTCTCCTTCTGAACCTGTGAGGGAGGAACACCCAACTGAGAAAGACACTGATGATCAACATGGTGCTGCAGACCAGTCTTCTCAGTTAAAGACATTAAAGAGGAAGAAGAAAATGGCCTCTAAACCAAAGACTAAAAAGAAGAAGCCAAAGTCATCTACCTCTACTCCCAGGCTGAATCAGATCAACCTGAGGAAGTGCATGATGAGGCAGCCCAATCAACTCCTATGCAAGTGGCTCCTCTAGCAACCGAGACACCCATCTTATCCTGGACTTACTCTACCAATCCAGAAAGATGGAATGTTATCAGAGATCAAGGTGTTGAAAATGTCTACTCATGGCAAGACATAATCAACTTACCTCTGCATGATCTCTTTGAAATGAGAAGATACTATGAGAGTCTTGATGATCCTGACCATCAAATGAAGAAAGGGATGGTATTGATTATTCTGAAGACTACAAAATTTAAAGATCTTCTAGGTGTTTTGGTAGCATCAGCCTAGGGGGAGTTTGTAAGGATTCCTGAAGTCTGATGCAACCCAAAACTGCCTAAGTGTTTCAGCAACATGCACTAAGTACTGAAGTGAAGAATGCTTCGGAAGAATTACACAAAGCATTAGAAAATACTCTAAGTGTAATTTCTTCCGAAGCCAAGACCAATATCTTCCGAAGCCTAACATGAAGTCTTCCGAAGCTTGAAGAGACAAAGTCTTCCGAAGCTTCAACCTATGAAGACAGATTTCTTCCGAAGACTTTTAGTACACATGCTTTATCTGATGTACTGTTCCATAAAGCACCTTTTCCGCTGTCTCTGATAAGTCACCAACTTACAAGAGTTGGTGAAAAGGTCCATGCTTTTGGTAACTGTACATTGAGGTCTTGTGTCTGAGACTTTCTACTTTATGTACTTTATCCTTTTTGTAATGTATAAGGATGTGAGCTATGGCATGTCATAGTCACAAGGTCAAAAGGCAGATATGCCTTTTGATCCTACAATTGATTTTGTTAGTGTCTAGTCAATTGTATCCAGCTGGCTTTCATAGTATAGCCGGCTGTAGGTTGTAGTATAAGTATTCCAAGTTCTTGTATCTTTCCATATGCTTTGTAACACTTGTAAAAGAACTTGAGAAAGCAATATACTGCTACCTTGAAAACTATATTCTCTTGTTCTGTCTCTTGCTTAACTTGTGTTCTCTGCATCACCTTTGGTTACCTAGTTCACTGTTTGATTAAGATTTAGTTAATCTCCTCATTGTGCTGTTGTGTTGTAATTGTGTTCAAGCCCTTGAACGATCCTGCACCCGTGTCCTTAATAGTGCTACTTGCTAGCTCCATTAGTGTCCAAACACCTCTATGTGTATATTACATGCTTATCTCTATGGTCTGTGTGAACATGGACCTGGGAGTGATGACCTCCTCTGTTATACGTAATATAGAAATGGAGCTATCATCAGCAAGTTGATGATGTTCTGTATACGTAAGTATAGACATGACGCTACATCAGTGAGTTTCAAATGATCATCTCCTTTGTTATATGTGACTAAAAGATGAAGCTCTCATCATCTGTTCTTTAAAATAATAAGGTTTGTGCTATGAGAAAAGGACAGTTGTATTCTCTTCAGAAAAATATAAGCAAGAGTTAATCATATTGTTCACATAATAAGTTCTTTCTCAATTCTGGGGGATCGAGTCATTTGACTTTTCTTCAAATTAATTCAAAAAAATGGATGTGGAAGTATGATACTCATTGAAAAGAAGAATGCATGGTTTAAGAGGACAAATATATCGTCAATCCCGTTAATCTATGATTTTCTAGAGAACCTTCTACTTGAAATGTTTATATGTCCTTTTAAACCCTTTTCTTATTTTTATTGTTTTTAGTTTTTTTAGTTTCTTATTTATTTTATCTTTTTCTCTATTTCTTTGTGTAAAATGGTGTTGGTCTTGTTAGGCAAATTTTTTCTTGAATGTTTTTGTGTCTTAGTTTAAAGAAACTTCTAAGTAACTAAAAGAAAAAGATAAGTTAAATTTGGTTGGAAACGAAACTATTGTTTCGTTGATAGTTTTGCATTTTCAAATAAATTTCATTAGATTCATTCTATTAATTAGTTTTGCACTTGTACGGTCAATATCATATGTAGAAATCCATTTTACATGCATGAATCGTATTAAAGGGGATGGCACTTACCATCAAGATGTCCCTACAGGTTCGCTGGTACTCTTGCACATCTCAAAGATTTTTGATCTAATACTTTTGCAGGGCGAAACTATAGTTTCACTGAACTATATAATGGGATATGAGAAATTATGTTCTTATTTTCGTAATATCGTCTTCATTGACTGCTTCTTGCCCTAGTTGACTTCTCGGCTAAAAATCGATCATTTCTTGTTTCTGTTTCATTTGAGTGTTGATTTACTCTTTAGGTGGATATTTCAAACTCGTTTCTATACATTAATTTGGGTTTAAACCGTGCTTCTGAAGATTATTGATTGTGACGGTTCAATAGTCTTCGCCGATTCAATCAGCGAAACTACTTTGACCTTACAGTGAAATTGAACGAAAGTTCATATATATATATACATATATATATGTATGTATATATATATATATGTATGTATATATATATGTACATACATATATATATATACATACATATATATATATATATATATATATATACATACATATATATACATATATATAATATACATATACATATATATATATACATATACATATATAATATATATATATATATATATATACATACATATATATATATACATATAATATATATATATATATATATAATATACATATACATATATATATATATATATATACATATACATATATATGCATATATACATATACATATATATGCATATATATATATAATATATATATATATATATATATATATGCACACACACACACATATATATATACATATATATACACACACACACATATATATATACATATATATACACACACACATATATATATATAACCCCAAGTGTATTAAATGGTTTAATAAATAAAAGGTTAAATAGTTGTCAACAAAAATTAATTAATTATAAAACGATCTTTGGTTATAAGATATGATTAACATTACGTACGAGTGATAAAATGCGATATCATTTTAAAAAAAATTGTTTAAATTGTTTTTTGTTTTTTTAGAAAAATTTGGTTTTTAAAAAGATTGTTTCAAAACAAGTCGTTCCTAGAAAAATGTCATTTTTTATAATTTCTTTATTATAACTTTGAATTTTAATTATTTTTTTCATAAAAAAAATTATTTTACAAAAGAACAGGTATATATATATATAAAAGAAGAAGATCAAAAAACAATTACAGCTTTCTTCACGTATGACACGTATTAGAGAATTTATGACTTATGAGGATTAAAAAGGCGTTTGCTAGAGAAATTAACTGACTTTTGGTTTCATTTCTGTCCAATTCACATTTATTGATAACAGACGTTAATGTCGTGTAGTAAACTTGGTCAAATATATTTTTCTTTCTCAATCACTATATATCCATAGGAATTTCACTTTCGTAAATTATTTGACATCCTTTAAGAATAATTAAAAAAAAACAGAGTAATTCATAATCGTTATATATCTGTGATTATTACTAATCAGGTTTTACCTTTGTCACTTTCAACACATTTAATACTCAAATTATGTAAAAGGAAAGGTACAAATAAAGATGGTTCAAAATCTAAAATTATACTAATAAATTAAAATTTTTAAAACACATATTATTTTTTTATATGGTTCACCTATGTTCGACCTATAATTTGAACATGTATCGTTACACTAAATGATAATGATTATTTATATACAAAAATTATAAAACAAATGTTTTGATAAATTGAAAACAAGTTTCTTTTTATTAATAAACATATATAATAAAATTGTATGAAACATAAAGTTTTTAATTTAATGAATATTTAAAAATAACAATGTATAAAATAAATTATTTTTGGAAATATATGGCGTGCTTAAAAATTAATTTTTAACATTGTTTAAAGATCCGCATCTATAAAGAAACAATAATAAAATAACACAAGATAATTTAAAATATAAAAATAATAATAAGTACGGATAACAAATGATATATATATATTACACAATAAATGTATTAGACATAATGAAGTGGCGTATACGATTCAATGACTACAAAATCATTCCTTTAAAACAATATAAGGACATATTCTTAAATTTTTAAATTAAATATATTTTTTATTATAATCCTACCTTTGTTTAACTAATTTTATGATCACCAATTTTGTTACATATATATAACAACATAGCTACATATACGTAATAACATAGTTACGTATATACGTAACAACATACATATGTTTACGTAATTGTAGAGTTACGTATATATAATTGCAGAGTTATATACATAAAAGTAATTATAATAAAAATTGCACAGATTTGATGATGTTCATCGTGTTCTACAAGTTTGAAACCAGTCATTTTGATGATTGCTCGACATATCACCATCTTCGAGTTAAACTTCTTCAACCAATCGTTATCTTCAAGTTCATATATATCATTCTCGTTCGTCGAGAGAGTGAAACCAGCAAACCTTTTACATCTGCTATTTCGTATCACACGCCTGTGCCGATGTCTAAATAAATTAACAATATATTATACAATTTTGGGTTCTAAGCCTAAAATTATCGAGAAAATCTCTAGAATTTTAAAACCTCACACATAATATATAAATGATTAAAAAAACCACGTAATTCTAGCATTGAGAATATCAAAATCTCTATGAGGAGCACTAAATCTTTGTAATTATTACTATTTTTTCTTTAAAAATTTGAAAGAAACAAAGAAGATTGTAGTTATTGAAAACCATAATAAAAAACATTTCTAAAATAATTATTATCAACATCATTTTTGTATTCGTCTTCTACTTGAAACCTTATTATTTTTCATATTGAAATTTTCAATCGGATGTTTTCTAGTCATCAATTTCTAGTTTTAATGAATTGATTCTAAAAATTAATTGTCAACACTGGAATGATTATGGGAGATATTTAAGGAAGTTTATATATATTAAGATAACTACGAAATCTAAGAAGGTGATAAATTTACGTAACTAACCTCCAAATTAAAAAAATATATATAATTCAAATGAAAATTTTTTATCGGCTAGAGTTAGTTTTTTTAGTTTTCAAATAAAATAATAATTTTTATTTGATTGTTTCCTTATATAGTCAAAAAATTTTCAAAACTTAAAAATATTTTAGAACTGCAAGAACTCATTTACACCATTAGATCACATTGATCAATGGTGTAAAACAATAATGGTATTATTGTAATTACCAAAATTTTGAGAGAATTTAACAAATTCAAAAAGGCATTTTTGGAATATTAAAAAATCACTTCCTTATTTGAAAAATCCGTTTCCTAATTTTGCTCAAATTTTTCTTTTTTTTTTCTTCGGCCATTAACATGATTAAATGTTCATATATTTATCTCTTTCTATATGGCTTATCATAGTTCTTCAAAACTAATCAACTGATGCAGAAGAAATACATTGACATTTGGAAAGCAATGTTCTTATTGTCGTTTGATATAGTGGTTGCCAATTGAGATGCCATGTGACAGACAGGTAAGATCTATAAAATGGTGTTCTAGTAATACTTTTCAATTCAAAATTGAAAATTCTGGTCAAAGTTGTCAAGCTATGATTTATCTATAACTTCAAACAAAACATTGAGTTATGATTGTTAAAATCGTCGTATGCTTAAGCTTTAAGCTAAAAATCAACAATGCAAGAATTCATATAAAATATGTTACAAGATCTAAAAGTGCCTTAAGCGATTCTACGTTGGAATCCATGTTTATAGTTAAAAACGATAAAAAACACCACTATCTAATCACATAATTTATAATTGATTTTACTTTTTATTTGTTTGAAGTACATTTAAGTAAACTTCAATCTTATTTTTTGAGATAATTATATATATTTTTTAATTAAACTCGGAGGAATGACGATAATATGAAAATACATACATATACGTAACTTGTGTGAATTATATATATATAACTATTAGTTGTACACTTTGTAACATGTACTTACATATATGTAATCTTTTGTTAGGGCTTTCATTTATAATATGGTTTTCAATAAAGCACTTATTTATATAATATGGATCAAATGTTAATCCTAATTTATTGCGATAACTAATTAACCCAACTAATGGTTCACAACAACCCAGGTTGTTACCGTAAGTTAGAGTTAAGTGGCAAAATTAGTGCTTTATAACAAACGTTAGATTTCTAAAAATTTAGCAAGATTATAATTAAACTAAAGATACAAAAATGATTTTCTAATGGTGTAATATTTATATAAAAATAACATCATACAAAAAAACTTAAGAAACTTTTTTTAAAAAAAGGTGAAGTTTTTTTAAAAAAGGTAGGAAAATTTTGAAATTAGGGGAAATAAACGGTTGTTAACCCGCCTTATTGCAATAATTCGTTAACATTAATGTAACGAACACATATACCATTATGCAGTATAACTAATTTTTATAGCGCGTTACACGGTGATTTAACATATCCCCCCTCCCCCATTTTCAAAGTTCCTCATTTTTTGATAAAAACGTAACCCTTTTTTTCTTAAAAGTTTTTAACAACACAAATATTTACAAGAAACAATCACTAACAACACAAATTTAACTTTATACATATATCTATATATATATATAATAAAAGAAGATTTTTTTAAGACACGTGTTATCATTCTAGCATATTAAATGATACGTGTTATCATTCTAGCATAAAAACAATAATTCCTGCTTATCTCTCATAATAAATACAAAAACAATTAATTTGATTTTCTTTTTAACCAAAATATGTTTAAAAAATATATTTATATGTGTGTTTTTTCTTTCTCATATTAAATGATAATTACTGTAAATAAGCAAACTAAATTATTAAATGTTTAAAATATAAATATAGTTATTTTAATAATTTATTAATACATATTAAATATAGAGTAGTAATTTCAATTCATTATGTGTTATAACTTTTAAATATTTATTATATTTTTATTTCATCAAAAGATAATAACATTTAAAAAATAAAATATTCATAAACTAAAGATTTTAATATGTTTATTTTTTCCACCTATGTAATACATGGGCTCTAAGCTAGTATATATATATATAGAGAGAGAGAGAGAGGAAAGATCAAATGAAAACCTCCATTATAATTAAAAACCATAAAAATCACATTCAATCAATCAAAAATTTTCCTTTAAATTTTTTATTTTTCATTTAAAAGGTTAATATTGTAATTTTGGCGTACTTTTAATTTTAGTATCATTAAATTTCCTGATTTCACTATATTATTATTGACTTTTATACCTACCTACAAACACCAAATCAACTTCTTCAACATCATCTCTCTATATTTTTTATTTTTTCTCTTTTTATGATTCAAACTTCAATATAATGAATCAAGTTCATCCAGATCAAATGGGTCATTCAATAGATGCAAGTTACATGAATAATTATTATTCATTTGGGATCTTCGCTAGACCTGTTAGTGCATTTTCATCTAACAAACTCCATTTCTCTTCAAAATCGACCATGAGATGCTAACAACCGTGGCTGCGTGTCGGAGTAGGTGCGATGGTGATGTTCGGTATGTTCTTGATCTGAATCGTTTGTAAAGGGAGAAAATATGAAAAAAGGTTACATCTTCTACATTCACTGAAGTGGGGTGACGGCTAGGGTTTCATGTGGATAGAACTGAGAAAGTCAAGATGTAACACCCGGTTATTTATTATTTTGAAGCCGACGAAGGAAGAAAAAGAAATAAAGTCCAAAGTCAAGGGACCAAACTCGCCAACGAAAGAAAGTCAGGTGAGTGGGAGTATATAAGGGAGAGGACAACCCTTACCCTCTCCCCCATACTCATAAAATCAGTCAAGAGGAGAGAGTGAAGAGAGAAAGAAGAAGAAAAGAGGAAAAGTGTTGGTTCGGGCTGGTTCGGGTCGCCAAAATCGTCGTGTAGCAAGCCAAATCGAAGCCCTTGTCGTTGTGCTCGTTTGTGTGAGTTCTAGGACCCCACTTTTACTTGTTTTCAACCAATTTTGGGGCTGGAAAGCATAAAAACCTCATTTTTGTATGTGTATGTGTTTGACCATTTGGGGTGTGTTGTGTATGATGCGTTTGAGTCTTGATTGTGAGCTTGTGTGTGCTTGAATGGTGTTCTAGTATGCATCCCTAAGGTTTAGGATGGTCGATTTGGGCTTAGAATGAGTTTAGATGAGTTTGGAGGCCGAAAACCCTCGGCTGCAGTCGGGATGAACTGCATTCTGCATCAGCTAGGGCTAGGCGACCGACTGGGGGCCGAATGGAGGCCATACGGCCGAATAGGGTGCGATTGGGGTCCAGTCGCATGTCACACCCCCGCTAAGAGCGGAAACACGGGGTTGCGACGAGACGGGAATCGTCATAACACATGGTAAGCGATAGAGATGCAATAATAATAATGATGACATGCGCGTCATGACGACACCCGACAACAAGGGGACTTGTGTCGTGTTTAGTCAATATTCACGACAACATAGCCATAAGAATAACAGGATAAACGATTTACATGATCACATGAAGATGAAATTGTAATGTAAATTTCCACAACCCAGGAACAAGTTTCAAAAGATTGCATTTGTTTACACAGTTCAACATTGTTCAAAGTACTTGTTTGTCAAACATGCTTAGTCCAAAAATGCATCCTAGGGTCTCCACTAAGGCAGCACACCTAGAACCTCAGCTAGCATGATCGCCTGAAAAGATATGCTCAAAACGGTCAACATAATTGTTGGTGATCTCGCAGGTTTAAGTAATAAAAGTGTAAGTGCTGTTGTATAAAGTAAATGATATGGAATACCGTGAATACAGTTATATACACAAGTAAAATCACATGACATGAGCTTTGCAACCAAACCTAGCGACGTACACAAAGAAATTGTCGGCATATATTCACCCAAGGGCCCGTTCCTGGCCACTGATGGTACCAACTAGTATACCATCGAACAGGGGTGGGGGTGTCAACCCAGTAGTACTACCAATACCTAACCGTCGGTTCCCACACTGGAATTAAATAGTTGCAAAGATAGAACCACACAGCAGACCCAAGCATGTATCAGATAAGTACTTGTAACATAGTATCACGTTGATTCCTTGTATGAAAATTATATGTATGTTGTACAGCATGAAAAGGGGTGAGCATACTTTTCCCCCAAGTTGTAAATGATTGAAATATTGTATAAGCGTAAAAAGGGGCCACGAAACTCACTTGTTAAGTGGTAAGTATGTAAGATCAATGTATCCCAAATGTTGAATGCAAAAGAACGGTCAAACACCTATTGACAGTTATTGTTAAGCATTAATGGCATGTATAAAGCGTATAGTAATGTTTGGTCGGTTCGGGTTGTATCGGTTCGGTCGTGGGTAGCACACACACAAGCAGACACACGCATCAGATCTTATGTAGATCCAAGTGCTACGAGTAGTCGTCATTGCTTATGACATCCTTGTAATAATCTCATTGTTATGAAAGATGACACTTGTTAAGTATTTCTAGTTCCAAATGGGCTTGTCGGTAATTGTAAAATGTTAGGTTTATTTCAATTGAAATAGTATGTGCATGTTAATGGCGTTGACTTCAATCTTTGTGGTCAAGCAATGACACTTTTACTGATGTTAATTTATCATCATCAGACGTTCAAGAGGAAGTTCACACTCAACATCATCAGTCACACAACAGGACCAGACTCTCGACCCATGTTCCATTCGTATGAATCAACCTTCAATCGTGCGAATTAGCTACTTTCGTGCGATTGAACCTTCATTCGTGCGATTGGACTCCGGTCGCACCACACAACACACATTCACACAACCCAACCTCCATGCGCACGAATCAACCCTCAATCATGCGAATTAGCTACTTTCGTGCGATTGAACCTTCATTCGTGCGATTGGACTCCAGTCGTGCAAAACACGCACAATCGCATACATTCAGTCGGTCACCTGACTCAATCGCACACCATCATTCATACGCATGACTCAATCGCACACACTCATTCGAACGCATGACTCAATCGCATACAAACACACAGTCGCACGACTCAGTCGCAGGACATGCCTAGTCGCACAACTCAGTCACACGATTGACTTAGACTCACTCAGTCGCACGACTCAATCGCATGACAGACCCAGTCGCCTGAACTGCAGAATCGCGACTGTGGTCGGGCTGAGCAGCCCCCGAGCTGCTCTAAACGTGAGTTTTACACCACAAGGACTTCCAAAAACACTCAACAAACATACACAAACATGAAACACAAGCAGAAAGACCCCACACGCACCCACACGACCTCATGTGTTTGGATGAACCCGAACACCCGAAACCCTAGAAAACACAGCAGTAAAACCAAGCCAAAAACGGGTTGAACAAGGTTGACTACCTGCTAGGAACGAGTATACACGATGATACCCAAGATTTGGCAGTGAAAACGCAACAAACGTGACGGTTTTAGGTGCTAGATCGAGGGAGAAAGTGGAGAAGATGTTGAAGGTGAAGAAGATGAGGATGAGGATAAATGGTTGGGAATGGGGTTTATATACCCAGCCCAAGTTTGCAGAATTACAAGTTTAGTCCCTGCACTTAACCCTCGAGTTCCCCAAAATTTGTTTCGGTTGATTACGATCTTAAAATGTTCGTTATATTAAGATTAAAAGCGTGTTTAATGGCATTTGATAGTCTAAAATGGTTTTTTTTAATGACGATAGTTGAAATTAAAAATGATATATTTGGTGGTAATGGTGATGAAATCTATAAAAGGTTTATGCTTAACACACGTTCTCGGGGAAGTACAGGCACAAGGGAAAATAAAGCAGACATGATTCCTTAAAGCAGGAGTTCATGAAGAAAAGGAAGAATAATTAAAATATTTCTATGCTTATTCATGTCGTTCAACGGACCTTAAGGCGACGGATGTCACATCGCACGATTGGGGTCCATTCGCACGATTGAAGGTCCATTCGCACGAGTGAAAGGCCAGTCGCATGGAGGTCATGCGATTGAAGGTCCAGTCGCATAAGTGCTCATCCGCATTAGTTCCATTCGCATAAGGTTCATCCGCGTTAATCCATTCGCATGACTGGGTGTTCATTCCCATGAGTGTTCATCCGCATTAGTTCATTCACATAGTGTTCAGTCGCATGGAGGCCATGCGACTGAAGGGTGTCCATACGCCTGAATAGGGTTGTTGCACCCGAGGAAAGTATAGTTTGACTTCTGACTTTCAGGGGGGAAAGTGCAGGTGTAAGTGTTGACATAAAGGTTCCCGTAAGAGCATGTAAGATAACTGTTATGGCCTTAGAGAACAGGTAGGGCGTGATGATGATGCTGCATGATGCATGTTATGTATGTATGATGTTGCTCTGTATGACGTGATGCCGGTGCATGTTAATGTTCCTTATTATGATGTACATTTATCTTTCTTGTGGTTTACGTGTTATGATAATGAATGAAATGAAGTATTTTGTAACGTAAAGTGGAAGATAATGAAAAATAGAGCATGATGAATGCATGCATTATGGAACAAGAAAAGAAATGAAAGTCTTGCAAGCATTGGATATCAGGGTCCTTCTTTGTGATCGACCAAATATGTAGTACCTCTACCGCTTACCTCTAGTACTGTGGCATACGCTCAGCTATTCATTTATTGACTTCGGCCCAGTAGCTAAATAGTTCGGGGTGTAGCATATGGTATTGGTACAGGAGATATCCGAGGCGCAAGTAAAGTTATAACAAACGAATAAATGAATGAACGAAAGAGATAATAAAGATATTATCTATGTGTACGTATGATGTATGATCGTGTGAAAGAAGAGAATGGTTTTAATGAAAACAAAGTATGTTTTATTATAAAACTAGAACTCACTCAGCAACGCTGACTTTTTATATGTTTTCCAGTTGGCAGGTAATGATTGCTGAGGATGGCACTGCGAGGCTACTCAGCTCTTTGGGATGGCATCCAATTATAATGCTTTTGTGATGTAATGCAAGCATGTATTTTATAACCGGATAATGATGTATTATTTGGCAAAAGTGTTATAATGAAATGAGATGTCATTTTTGAATGTTTCCGCTGCAATATCTTCTTAAGATAAATGTAATTATATGTTTTATGCGCGATGAATGACCAACTGTAAGCGTCCGGAAACGGGGCCTTACACAAGATGAAGAAGATGACAATGATAATAAATTCGGTTACGTATATGTAACCAAGATGAAAATGGTGATGAACTTGATGGAAAAAGGTCCCAGTAGGATACACATACGTACCCAACTCGTGACGTACGTATATGTAACTTTGATCGCTGTGAAAATGAAGATCAACTAGTTGGAAAAAGGTATTGCTCCTTCATCGTCGTGCCATCGTCCCTGTTGTCAATGGTTCGATCGAGCACCACCAACCCATTCAAACGCCACTAGCACCACCGTTAATGGTTCAATTAAACATGCAAATCTTTCAAGAACAACAATTATTCAAGAAATAATACTTTTAAATCGGAGTCAAACCTGCAAATCGAGTGGAAGATGATAAAGACATGTTATGTAAGTGATGTTACATATATGTATCTTGGAAGAAGAGGAATATCTATTTTGTAAGTTAGGTTACATATATGTATGTTAGGTTATGTAAGTTAAATATACGTAAGCAGATGAGATTTAAAAGAAGACAATGCTGAATCAGAGGATTTACATATACATAAGGACACGAGATACATATATGTAAGTGTATGGGTTTGTAAATAAATATTTATATACTTTTACATTTTTATAAGACTAAAGAAAAAGAAAATGAGCAAGAAGATGAGGAACATACACGAGCTATGTATGAACTTAATAAAGCTAATGTAAACGTATATGAGCAACATATACAAACAATCAAACATTGTATGTAACTCGTACATATACGTAACAAAAAGACTTAAGAGATCAAGTTGTTTAGGATAGGAAACAAATCAGGTTTCCTATTTACTTACATATACGTACTTAGGTCACATATGTGCTTACATATACGTACATATGGCTGCGACTATTCATTGTTGGTTTTTTTTAAACAATAAACATGAAGTCAGATGTTTGAGGGAGATTAAAAAAATAAAGATACATTTAATTGTTTGTTTTATTTTTTCTTTTTTTCATATTAAAACATAATTTATGAGGGATGAGAGAGAAGAGTGAATGTAGGAATTTTAATATGGTTTCCTAAACTAATATTTTTGTGTTCTAAATTTGCCCATATACCATTAATATAATCTCATTTAATTTTAGATTATTTACTAAAACACCATTATTTATTTTAACCATTGATCTAATAGATCAATGGCTTAGATGTAATTTTTATGGTTTTCAGTTATAACATGGTTTTCATTGGAACCCACCTATATATATATATATATATATATATATATATAATATATATATATATAAGTCAAGTTGGATTTTAATAATTCAAACTATCACTCATTGACCGATAATAATTCATACTATTGATTTGAACAGTAATAATCCCAATTTTTGTTTTAATTACCAATAACAATCCTCATTACATAATAATTAAAAATGTATAGTTTTAACTTGATTTTGTTTTCAATATTGATTACAAACAAAATGAAAAAAGATACAAGTTAAATCAAGCATATAATAATTACAAATTGAGTATGAATATATGATAATTATACTATTATAATTGTTCTTAATAATAAAATGAAAGGATTATCACCAGTAAAATCAATAATATAAATTATTATCGGACAATAAAATATATTTTGAATTATCAAAATATAATTATTTTACATAGAATTATAGTCATCCATCTCTATCACATTACTTATTTAGTTATTTCCAAAGTTGCCAATGAGTTCTGATCAACTAGTTTAAGAGAAAACATTATATGACTTTTCAAAGTGAAAGTTATGGGTTGGAGTCTCATTATATGTAATATGCTCTTAGTGGACTAAGGGTTTTACCACAGTGAACCTTTAGGTGGTAGGTTTCCCTTAGAATGGTGGGCGCGCTTGGTCACCGGCGGTGTCTGTGTTCGCGAGCATGGATGACCTTTCGCCAATACATTTACCCGGATAACCGGGCTTAAAAAAATTATTCGTCGGCCGTTAAAAAAAAGTTATTTCCAAAGTCTTCCGGTATATATTTACGGCGTGACCAAGTCTCCCCGTCTATATGTCGACAGTGTGAACAAAAGAAAAATAAAAATTAAAGAAAAGTAATAAGTGATTGTTCAACTCCACAGCTTATATATATATTCCCACCATGATTGACCACACTCACTACCACCACCAACGGCGAAAGAATGATGTCAAAACTCGCCGGAAAATTACCACTTCATGCAGTTCTCACCTTTTATTTCATTCACTCCATAAACATTAATCTCATCTTAGCTCAACCATATTCCAACTGCGATAACGAATTGAATTACACAACAAACAGTCCTTTCAAACAAATCTCAACCTTGCTCTTTCCAGTCTCCCCACCACCAACTCCGGTTTCGGTTTCTTCAACAGCTCGTCCGGCCGTAGCCCCGACACCGCCTACGCCATCGCGCTTTGTCGGGGAGACATTGACTCGGGTTCATGTCTCAGTTGTGTGAACAAATCCATCGTGGAACACACGGAGATTTGCCCAACTCAGATATTCGCTAGTATATATTATGATACGTGCATGCTTCATCATTCCAGTGATACTATTTTGGGGAAAAATAATGTAAACAATTTTTATAAGGAATATATGACTATTAATGTCACGAATGGTGACGGGTTATTTGAAGACGTGTTACAACTGATGCGTAACCTAACGGTTCAAGCGTCTAGTGGCGGTCAGCTGAAGTACGCTAGCGGTTCAATGGCGCGATCTAATGGCACCGCGATCTATGGGCTTGCGCAGTGTACTCCGGATCTATCGAATGATCAGTGCAGTAGCTGCTTGAGCGATGCAATTGCTCAACTTTCTGGTTGTTGTTACATAAAAATGGGGGTGAGGATGCTTTCTCCTAAGTGCAACATAAGGTATGAAGATCATCTGTTTTATGACAATTTGACAATTTCTCTACCACCTCAGTCTCAGTCTCCGTATCCTACTGGTATGTTTTCGTTTCTTTAATATTTTTAGAACCATACTGGATATCGAGCCGGTTGGTTGGACCGGATTAAAATCAAGAAGACATAATATATATCATAAAAGTCTAAACAAAAATTCAGAAAGTATTTGATTATATATACATACATGTATATTTATACACGTACGTACGTATGTATATAAGAGAAAACCATAAAAAAACATTTTATAGCCCTTGATTAACTAGATCTATGGTTGATTTTTCTTATTATGTTTATAATGTTGAGCAATTAATAAAGCTTAAAAGGGTAATATGGGAAAGGTAAAATATATTAATCTGAAAACTGTTATCTATAATTAATTAAATTTCTTAATTTATTCTTTTTCTCTCATCTATTCTTATTTGCGGTCAAACATACGTATATGTAACGATCACAATATTTAACCAGAACTAGAAATTTGATTGAAATAATTATACGTAACACTTCGTTCATATATGGAACATTGTGTTACGTATATGTAAGCATGTGTATAAACAAGCTTACATATTAACAAGCTTACATATTAACAAGCTTACGTATTTGTAAACCAATGTACGTATGTATATGCATCTAGGAAGCACCCTTTTTTGTGAGAACTATAGGAACACCCATTTTTGTGAGAACTCAAGGAACCATGTTAGTCACTCATTTTTAATCACATGCAAATCACATGTTATTTATTTATTTTTTAAAAACGTTCATAATTTTTTTTCACGACATAATTTTTACAAAAAAAATCACCATAAAATTTAGTATTTTTTTATCTTTCCAACGTCTACCGTATTGATATACTTTTTTTTAAAACATTCATCTATTGTTTACATATGTGTAAATTTAGTTATACACATGTGTAATACTGGATTTACACATGTGTAATACTAGATTTACACATGTGTAAATCCGGGTATTACACATGTGTAAAACGAATTTCGTAAAAAAATGAGATTTTCTTATTTTTTTAATTTTATTTTTTTATGAAATAGAGAAACTAGGGGAACATTTTTGTGTTTTTATTTTTTTTCTTTTTATTTTATTTTTCGATTTATAATTTTTTAAATATGTTTTTGTTAATTATAATTTTGTCATTGAAAACTAGTCGTTGAGATTGTTTCTAGAGTTTCATAAAAAAATGAGTTCTCATTTGATCCCTCCCATATGTGTATGTGTGTGTGTGTGTGTATATATATATATTATATATATTATATATATATATACATGTATATATATGTATATATACATATATATATATGTATATATACATATATACATACATATACATATATATATACACATATATATGTATATATACATACATATATATACATATATATATATATATGTATATATATGTGTATATATGTATATATATGTATATATATATGTATGTATGTTATATATGTGTATATATATATATATGTATATATGTTATATATCTATATATGTGTGTGTATATATATATGTATAAAGATATATATATATATATATATATATATATATATATATATATATATATATATATATATATATATATATATATATATATATATATATTATATATATGTGTGTGTGTGTGTGTGTGTATATATATCTATATATGTATATA